>VXAX01002964.1:201356-261009 GCA_013399835.1 Leptocoma aspasia | reverse complement strand
AATGAAAAGTCTGTTGCAGTAAGTCCACACATAAGTAATTTCCTCTTTAAGTTTACTGTATTGATTACACTACATTTTAATCATCTTAGTCCATAAGTGGTTTTTGCAAATACCTGACCAATGTTTTTGCATTTGTCTGGACAATTCTCTGTTCTCTTAAAGAACCAAACATACTTTGAATCAATGTTTGGACATACCATGTTTCCCCAGTTTTCAGCTTACTTTTTCCTATTTTTTTCCTTTGCAGTGCTCACATTTCTTTTAACTAGAGATGTGGATCTTTTCCACATACTGTGGTTATAATGTTAAGTAAAAGAATTTCAATAGCAGTGAGTTCTAGTATGACTGCTAGAGGATGAAACTCTGAAATTTGAACTGTTCTTATGAGAATCTTAAAGGTTTCTGAGTTGCGAAGCTCCAGGAAATGATAGTGCTCTAGCACCAACAAATACTTCTATATATAGCATTTAAACTCCAGCTAGAAGAAAAGCAAATACTATGCCCTACTCAGATTATATGGGGAAGCCTGTAATCTGATGACACATTTTATATGATTGATTTTATCTATGGTTGACTATGATCTAGAAGAGACTATAATGGAGATACTATAAGTTCTGCTAGTATTACTTGGTTTATGACAGTTCTTGAAGCTGGTTTTTTTTTTTAGTATCTGTAAATTAAATGGTAGGTGGTCAAACTTGAGGTGAGAAATAATGAATGAGACCTTCCCATTTTCTCCAGTGTTTAAATGGTTCATCAGAAGCTGCTTATAGTAGATTATTTTTTACCTCATTATGTTATTTTGTATAAAGTGTTTTGTTAATTTGTATTAAAAAAAAAAGAAGGCAGTTAATTTTTCCCAAAGAGATCTCATCTGACATCATCTTGAGTTAGCCAGGACTTACTGTGGATATTTCCCTTTTGATTGTCCATAATGTTATTCAGATTGTTTTTTCTACTTGGCATTCATTGAAGGAGGTATCCTCTTTGTCTTGGAAATCATGTGTTATACTTGGTTTCTAGAAAGAGACAAGTATTTCCTGAAAACATGCAGCTTTCTATGAGCTTTCCTTGCTCTCTTTCATACATTTCAGTTACATACTGCTTTGTTTTCTGAATAGTTACTATTTTCACACATCCAAACATCAAATGATTCTTTTTCAGAAGGAATGTGAGTGTAATTCTAAAATACCAGGAAGGAAGTATAAGACAGTGCTGACAGCCAGACATTGTTTTGACATTTGTGAGTGAAGTGCTGCTGGAGCTCTGGGGTTCCAGTTTGAAGACAGTAGCTTTTCACCTCCTGGAGGTTCTGTTGCTACTCTTGGATGTTGATCTGGAGCATGGTTGTTTCCTTCCTTTTCTGCAGAGCTGGTTAGTCAGGTAATAGAAGACACCTGAGGGAAGCTGAGGGAGATTGCTGGTGTGAGAAAGCAGAGTCACTTCTGAAATTGTTGTCTTAGTTGCTGTGTATTCTTGTCCATACATCAGTATTCCCTTTCTGCCTTGTACCAGGTATAAATGCTTTAAGGCAAAAACAACCTTTCTCTGTCCAGCACCCTGCAGAGGGGACTTCTGTTGTGTGGCAGAGCTTTCCAAGTGTTGTGGTGTGCAGGTACGTGTTTGTGCTGGGCACCAGGGTTCTTATCCTAGCGCCTCCAAAGCCACCTGCAAATCCTTTGTAACTGGAATGACCCCTTTATGCTGGAGCTTCTCAAAATTGGAGTTTTCTGCAGGGTGCCCAAAATAAAGAGGAATTGAAAACGGATCTGGAAAAATTAATTCTGAGTGCTCAGGTTGTAGGAGTTTTTTGGTAAAATATGGCCAAAATACCAAGTTTGGAAGGGAATATTAGTTGCATCATGAGGTAAATGGTGAAATCCTTGTTTTGAAAAAGCACTACACACACATGGACACAGTAAAAGTTTTTATCATTTTAGCCTGTTTTTCACTGGACTTTTAAAATTAGTTAGATGACATAAAGCAGTCAATTTGCATAATGTTCTTTATTGTAGAAACAACTATTTTTTTTGTGGGAAGCATGCTGAAAATATCTTTTTATATGCAAATTTTCTGGCTAATTTTTCTCTGTCAGCAGCACAGTGAGCTTTGTAGTGATTGTTGTATAAAAGAAAGGAAGATACATGAACATGCAAGAGTCAATAAATTAATATAGAGTAATTCTGAAAATACTCTGGGAATTACAGAACACACTTTTTTCCCATGGTACTTGAGTGTTACTAGGGCATATTGAGAGTTGTTTCAGTTGATCATGTAGTTCCTGTGCATTTTTTCTGTCACTCTTGCCTGATGTCCTGGCTGCACATATTGTAAATTTACAGAAGAGGCTAGCCAGGCTTCAGATCACAGCTGTGTGTGGAAGTGTGTAATAAAATGTGCATCAGATATATATGTGTATATGCAAAGTATATTTATTTTTGGATGTAACTACTAGGAAACTAGTTAAATGGGTTCTTATCAGATAGCACTGTTTAAAATACTTGGCTAAAATCATACTTTAAGAGGGACGTTTTTAGTGAAGTTAGCATTTGAAGTTAGTGCATGAAATGGAATACATTCTCAAAACAGTTTTGACTAAGATATGCAAAAGATAGCACTTCAAGTATTTATTATTATTTTAAATAACAATATTGTCTGGTTTTAGAATGGTAGTGTATACATGCAGATTTGGAAAAGCAGACCCCATTTGCTTATGTTCATTGACTTGCAACCCATCAGTCTCTGCTGTGATATGCAGTCGAAATAAAATGTAGTAAGGTAGAAGGAGTATTATTTAACAGAGTAATGGCAATGAATGTCATACATGTTTTACAGTATCTGCATCTGAGTGAGTTCATCCCAAGGTGAGAGAGGAAAGAAGGGGACAGGGGAGAGAACAGGACAGGAGGTGATATTCGTGAACAGCTTGCCAGTTGAGGAGGCAGAGAAAGTCATGCTCTTCAATTGTCTTCTTGTTTAGCTGACTTCTGTAGTGAGCCCTCCAAAAATGCAGGGATCTTAAATTCCATATTGGCAGATGACTTGAAACACGTGTGATTTATTTGAGAGCACTGCATAACTGTTCTCTATTTTGAAGCTGGTACTGCTGAGTGATTAGACTGTGGTACCAGGAAATGAAAAACATCCGTGGGTTTGGATTTGAATGATGGCAGGATATGAATGAGGCACGGTGAAGAAGTCTCTTCAGATTTTACTTTTTTTATCCTTCAAGAATTAGGTCATTAGAGAAAAAAATAACTAGAATACTTGGATGAGAGGAAGAATAAGTTGATGGCTACAGTTGCACAGGAAAGAATCTTCAGGTTGTAGTTCTTGCACATCTGCCTGACCACCTCATCTTCCCAGCTGCATGATGGCTCTCTGAAGGCAAATCTAAATGTCACCAGCAGCCACAAGTAGAAGACCTCTCACCAGCTTTGTTCTGCATCTTTCTCTATGGCAGTAGAGGAAGGAAAGCCTGCAGCTGCTGCACGCAGAGACACCAGCAAGGGAGCAGGGGTTGCCTGCTGAAAACGACTGCAGATGTGCAGATCCTGCTTTATGGTGCTGCTGGGTTAGTTTGCAGTTACTGCTCTATCACATAACAAATGACAGTGCTTCAGGAGACTGTTTAAGATGCTGTGTTATAATAAAGCAAGATTCAGTGCTTTGGGGTGACTCAGCTTGTAATGACGCTGTATATGCTCTCCTTTTCTGTTGTGACAGCATTAGTCTTTGCACCTCTTGGGGAAAACTAATAAAATTCACCAGAAAGTAATCTAAGCCCTTTAAATTTTAACTTGAGTGAGCCTGTGTTCTCAGAAAGGGTGATAATTAATATATGTAGCTACTCATTTCCTCCTCATCTAGTACTGTGTGTCTTTAGTCAGCCTTTTGGCTAAGCTTTCTTATTAAATATTTGAATTTGAGTTTGCAAACAGAAATGCAGACTTTTTCTATCACACAAAATATTACTAGCAATTGAAGATCACAGTTGGAGTATGGGAGATATCTGCAGGTTTTGTTTTCTTATTTTGTGTTTTATACTGTTGGGAGTAGTTTGCACAGAATTAATCTGGGCAAAGAGATGATTAAGAGGTTAAGCTACTAAATTTGTTGTTTAAACAGGTATATGAAGTCATGCAAACTTATGGTCTGATTTTTTTTTTGTTAAATATTTTCTTTTCCCAAGACTTTCTGAGCTTGTTATCTTCATTCTAATGATGTTTGCTGATGCTCAGCGTCTTGGGAAAATACTTTTCTAATAACTGTGTTTTAATAAATGACAAATTCTTCTGTTTTAATAATGTCACTGAAATAAATGAATACTGTTTCAGACTGACTCTGTGTCAAAATGGTATTATTTAATGTCAAACTGCTGTAGGAACCTGGCTTACCAAAAGCCAAGGCTTATCAAAAGCATGTCCACGGCTTTTTTGGGGTTGGCTAACCATTAATAATAAAGAATTAGGTTTTTACTTGAGCCTTTGTAAAATTTTCATTGCATCTTAAATATCTCCTCTGTTATAATTGAGGAAAGAAGTTTCTTCTGAGGTAGCAGAGGAAGTCAGCTTTTTCTAGTTAAGTCTGATGATTAGCTGAAGTCATTCAGACACTGAAATTTTAATTTCCTATGGAAATGTTAATAATGGTGTGTTTGAGTCATAAGGTCATTAAATCTAATTCCAGACAACATTACTCTTAGGAAAATGAGTGAAGTAAATAATGCATATTGAGGCAAGGTCTGCCAGTGCTGTCTAAAAGCAGGTGGCAAAGGCAGGTGGTGGTTTTTGTTTGCTTCTCTTACCTCTTGTGCAAGGGGGAAGGGGCTCTAGAATATAAGTGAGGAGTGCAAAACAAAGCAAAGCAGAGGTAAAATGCCTTTTAGTATGTTTTCATACAAAACCTGTTCATTTTTGGTCATATCTTGTTTCATATTTAGCTCTAATCAGAAAATTGAACCCTTGTGAAGAAAATACATTGGAAATTATTCTGAGGCATTAAGTGATTATGATTGATGGGTGCTGCAAAATGTGTTCATAGCAATCTTTTTTCTCCTCTGTGTGAAATGATGAAGAGATGGTTGATGGTTACTGAAATTCTTGGATATGCAAACTTAGTGATTTTACAGATATTTCAGCTGTATACTGGTATAATCTAGTAGCATCCTCTGTTCATGTACCAATATGAAAAATGGGAAATAATGGTTGCATTATGTTGAATTGCTGAATAGACCAATACTGGAAAATAATTTTATATTGTACTTAATACGTGATCTGAGAAGGTTGTTTTTCTACAAAATGCCAACTATTAATTTATATTCTCTTTGTGATGTAGATTGTTAGACTTGGTGTGTAAACAACTTTTTTTTCATTTCATAGTCTGTCAAAAAGTGTTTTTGGAAAAGAATTAGTCCAGTTATATTTTACCTATCAGTCCTTATTTTTTGAAATTACAAAGTGATTGCTTTTTGCGTAGATGAAAGACACATACTGTATAGACCTGATAGGAGATATCTTTTGCTTGCAACCAAAATTCTTACTTGCTATGTACTTAATTTGATCTTTTCTGTAGGCCAGAAAAAAAAAAAACCAGCAGGTTTTATGGTGTAATATATTACCATTAGCAAAAATACAGAACTGTAAATTTTCACTTTTTCCGTCAACTTTATTTTCTGGCAGGTAATGTCATCGTGCATAATACCTTTTAATCCCTTTATAATATTTTCACTGACAAGTTCAGCTCTTGTATACTTGAGCAAGCTTTGAGTGGGAATTATAGATGAGTAGCTGCTCGTAATTTTCATAGTGGTGTCATCAGTAGCATCTTATTGATACTGGGTCTATAGATTTGTATAAAGCTTGTTTACCTTGCATAGGTTTAAAACATTTTCAAGTTTACTGCAGGGAAACGTGATGAGGCTTTGCTCTACAGGGTAACCTTAACCACTTCTTGCCACAGATGTTTTTATTGTCCAGAAGTTCCTTTTTTATTCCTTTTTATTAAGTAATTTCATGTTACAACATGGTAGTATTTTGTTACTGGTTGACGTTGAGGTGACATCAGAACATAGAGTTTTGTAGTAAGTCATCTTTCATTTTTAGAGTTCTTATAGAAGTAACAGAATGGAAATGAAAATTGCAACTTTTCAGGATGGGAGTATAGCATTGCTAGGTGTCTGTGGACCGTGTGTGATTCACTGGAATTGTAATATTATTTTCCCTTCTGATTTTGAACAGGTGATTAAAAATCAAAGTGCTCTAGTTTAAAAACAACTAGTCTGATTTACTTTACAGAACTTACTTGCAAAATATTTTGAATTCTCATAAGAGAAAGCAAAGGTTATTAGTATGCTAAAGCCTAAATATTGCTTTTTACTAAATTCAAATAAAATAGTATAAAAAATGCAAGAATAACTTGGTCTCATTGACCTTTTATTTTCTTAGTTCTAGGATAGTTTTTCTTATTTGCATGTACATAGTAGGAAAGTATGTTTTAATAGTGTTTTCTTCTGAGACTTTGAGTGTGTATAGTTTCTCAGTTCATTTAGAAAAACAGTAGAGCTCTTCCAGCATTTCTCTAATTCTCTACTAACAAATCTTTGTTGCTATTTCACAAGTAACTTATATATCATGTCTCATGATGCCAATGGTTTTTAACAATCTGGTTTATTTAAGGTAATTTTAAAAACCCTGCCTGTTGTCAGACATATAAAACAAGTATACTGTTTAATTCCTGTGTATTTAATGGGAATTGAGGACAAAATCTTGGGTTGTTAAACAAAAATTAAAATATAAACCTTTCTCTACATGGCTGATCTATGCATGCATTAGGTAGGACATAGTGGTAGGTGCAGTAAAGAATTCTGAGATAAATTGGGAGGATACAGGATACTTATCCTTTTATAAGTCACATCTTGAATCAACCAAAGAAATAGTGTTTAGAATGGAGAAATGTAATGGAAATTTGTGGATACGTGATATGGACTTGATCAGGGGTAGGCAGACTTTGACTTTTAAGATTTAGTGTGAAGTCCTTGTTAAATGGCTTTGAGAAGCTGCAGGTATTTCAGCTTACATGAGTCATGTTCATTCAACAAAGGTGTCTTCTAGCAGAGCAGAAGAGGAGAAAGTTTCAAGGAAACTTTGTTTTCTCCCATTAGAGGTTGAAATGCTGAGAAGGAGAAAGGAGATCTCCAATTGCTAAATCTTCTAATCAGTATTTTTGCTTTAACAAAAGCAGTTCTAGATTTAGAACAGTTCTAGAAAAATGATCTGATTAAATAGTTTAAGTTTTGATAAATGCCATTATTTAAAACCAGCAATATTGCTATTGTGAGTTTGGGAGTGAGCATACATAGTGTATATTATGTTTGAAGAGAAAGGACTTCTCTCTTTTTTAAATGGAGAACTTTTTACATGGGTAATTGTTCAGCAGGATTGAATGCTGACCTCTGCTGGCATTGAATTTATAAGCAAACTGTAATCTAGGGATGATATTAAAAAATGAAAATGACCTTGGGAAATGGTGTAAAAGCTGGAGTAAATGTGTAAAAGCTGGAGTAAAACCTGCTGGCCTTTGTGCAGGGGCCAGAACAAAATGGTGGTTCTGTCCTTTGAGAGTCTCCTTCCACTGGCCTAGTACAGCCAGACAGTGCTGGGGAAATAAACTAAATATTTTGTTTATGGACATGTCTGATATGCTGTTTACTATTCAAACTCTGCTTTGAATTTAGACTTTTGTCTCTTGAATTGTACCCCTACAACCTTTGAGTCATCCACAGATTATAGATTAATTAATTCAAATTCATTACACAGAATTTATGTTTACAGCTCTCTTACAAAGTAGCACAATAGTATTGCTTCTACTTTGCAGAATTTAGAGGCAACAATACTGAAATTCTGCCAATTCTGAAATTCTGCTTTGGGTGCCCAAGCAGAAGTGCCTGATTGGCCTGGTTTTTGGAAGAGGTTAGCATTTTGGTTTAGAGCTTTGCACACATTGGAGGCACATCCACTGCAGCTGTTGCGGTCACAGGGTGTCTGGGAAGCAGATCTAGAGTGCCTGAAATGAGAAACAGCACGACCCACCTGCTTGGTACGGTGACCTGAGAATCACAGGAGCTGCGTGGCCAAAGCTCCAGTGTCCATCTGTCAGCTGAGTGCATTTCTCAGTTACTGGCCTGGATATTGCAGTTTCCAGTGTTACTTCACTTTGGGGAAGAAAACTGGAATGGAGGTGATTGAATCGTTCCTTAGGATTTGCTGGAAGAGCCAGGCTGAACACGAAGCCAGTGAAGTGTGGTGCTGCCACTGAAGGGGACAAGTCCAGCCTCCCTGTCACCACCTCCCTAAGCTCCTGCCCCTCCCTGACTTCTGCACATCAGTTAAACACACTAACATGTCAGAAAAAAATGCAGCTTTTTCTTCTGTTTTAATTTTCTGGGCCATGTTGCTAAGTTTAATTGGCTTGTGGAAGTATACAGTAAACACCTGTGCTGAGAGAAATTAACTACAAGAGGGAAAACACACATGAGAAGATAACTCCTAATTACTCCTACACCTAACACTTACCATCTTGTGCAACTTAGTAGTCTAACTGCTGGTCTAGTACCACTCTTAGGTAAGTTGTCACTCTTTGTCTTTGCTGTGAGAACATGATGTGTGCCTGTTCTGAGTCACAGCTTTTTCACTTGATAAAACTCACTATTAAATACTGAGATTTGTAGGTTCTGGTGTAGTTCTGGAGAAAACGTGCTTTAATTTAAAAATATTTCTTAATTGCAATGTTCATGCTCATTTTAACCCTGAAGAGTTCCTCCCATTTCCTCCAGGCCTAACATAAAACTCTTATGTGTTAATGGCTTAGCACATTGCCAAGTGCACTGGTGGATATACATTCATGCTTCCTCTTGCTCTTCTGGTTGACACCATCAGACCAGGAGCCTGAGACATGAGAACAACTAAGGCAGCTTTCCTTTTCCAGGATCCTGCACTTTCAGCTTTGGCATCATAGCCTGAGCATTCAGGAAGAATAACTTGGCACAGAAGTCTTACTTCGAAATCTTAACATGTTCTTGGAGGTCCATGAGAATATCAATAGAAGAATCTTTCACCCAGGATCATCTTCCTGTTGATTTCATTGCAAAACTTGAAAATGCCATTACTGCTTAGTCCAGTGGTAGAATTGTTATAATTCAAAAATCTAACCAAAGATATTTTTTCCCAAAACAGGGAGATGGCTGAAAACATTTTGTCACTCGTTCTCACCCCCTTCCATCAGCTGGTGACCTTACTTCTGACACAGAAAAAGTTTCAGCCTTCAGTTGTTAAAATCAGCCAGGACTCTTAAGTGACAGAAAACAGGATTTTTTGATGGTAGATATTTTTATGAATAGTAAATAATGCTACCTGAGCACCTTGTAAAAAAACCAACTAAACCACCATATTTAAAATGTGCTTCTTCAGCTTCAAACTGTACAAAGCATTATTTGTGTTTTGATTTTTTGAGATGTTTATCTGAAGTGGAGTTAAAACAGTGCTCCTGAAAGTCTCCCCTTCAAAAAGCCTGCTTGAGCAGTTGTGTCAGTGTACACTTTTGGTCATCTAAATTTAAAACAAGACTTTTCCTAAGAAGGTCAATGTAACTACTTTCCTTTTGATCTTGCATCCCTGTGAGTGCCTGGGTAGTTCTGTAGGAAAAGTTTTCCTGAATGAGTCAGTGCACTGAGTCATAGCATGAAGCCTGTAGTGCTGTAGACTAACTAATTGGTAACAGTCTCAAATGTAATTAAAGCACAGTTGTCAGCTCTGTGTTACTGATTGACATCCCACTGAAGTATTTTGTTTGTAGCAACTTAGATTAATTGTTCTTTGCTGTTAAAATGTGTGTGTTTTAAGATGTCGTTTCTGTTGAATAGACCTGCCATGGCCATTATCTTTTACTAGCCTCTCTGATTTTTATAGTACTCAGTTTGAATTTTTTTGCTCTGTTAGGTCACATATTCAGTAATTATACTTTTTACCATGCCTGTGCATTTACAGATGTTTAGAGTCCTTAGAGGACTTTAAAATGTTTTCTTCATTAAGAACTATCCTATTAGTACTGATTAATGTTTTTTCACTATTCCAAAACCCTTTAAAGCATCATTCAAAGCTTTTTAAAAATCAAACTTAAAAATAAATACATTTTTTGTGTTGTCTTGCAGATTACATTTTCAATTTTGCTAGTTTTCACTTCTGATGTTCATCTTATGTTGTGCCCTGTTTTATACTAATAAATGGCTTTTCTTTGTCCACATGTGTGCCCACCATCCCCAGGTAATTAGCAGTGTTTTCCAATAGCATTGGAGCCTTTCCTTCTCCTGTTCTTCTGTTCCATTGTGTGTGTGTTTCTTACCATCATGCAGCTTGAGGCAAAGGGCCATATGGGGCACATGGGACAACAGGACATGTCTTGAAGCTGTCTCTTTCATTAAGGAGAATAAAACAGTATTAAGTATTGATATTCAAGTATTGGTATTAAAGTATTGGAAGAAAAGCAAGGTTTAGTTTGGTTTTCTTTTGGTCATTTGTATTGTTAGAGAAAACAAACCTTGCTGGCTTCGTGCAGGACTCCTGCTTGTTCCCACTGAGAACAGAGGAGCGAGAACATGAATGTATGGTTGCAACTGAGTTTCTTATTTCTAAAAACCACTGAGACACTAATTTTGAACTTTAAGAAAGGTCTGTACTACTTCCGTATGTGATGAATACTGAAGCTGGGATGGTGAACAAATGTCTTTTTAGAGATTGGAGGAGGTAGAAGATTCTTTGATTATATATTCTTTTTCTCTTGAACAGTTTTTCTTCTCACTGAAGCTCTTTAGATTGAAAGACACTGCTGAGTCACAAGAGCATCAGTAACACAGCACTGGTTCACCTCAGGAGTGTGCCTGACCAGGTGTCCAGTCCCTGGCACTTGAAAATTCCATTACTNGCCATCTCAGCTGTGGCATGTGCTGTGACAACCATTGGCATGATGCTTTTTCAAGTTCCATTTCTCTAAAAAATGTGTTAAGTACTAGACTTGTCCTGTGTTATTTGTGGTTTCAATATTTGCATGAAAGGCACTTTTTTATTTGTTCTAACTTGATGCTTGATAATATCATCAAGTTCCCTGAGCTCTTGTATTTTGAGATAAGTGAATCATGCCATCTGCTGCAGCTGTATAAAAACAATTTTAATAGTCCTCCACAGAAAACTGCTGGAGCCTTTGGATGTTTTATTGGACCAGAGAGATGTGTCCTAAGGGAATTCTTTTCCACATTTCCTATTTTCTTGTCCTCGTCTAAGCTCAGTTTCATATAAAGCACCAGTGATGGAAGGTGTTCTGTTCTCTCCTGAAATGATCAGTTGGATCTGAAATTTGTTCTTTGAATGTGATTTTATTGTTTTTCTGGACTGTAGGTTTTCCTGATATCAACTTTCTCCTAAGAGTGCGAGGCTTACTGATGCAGTTCTTTTTCAGCCTCCTTCCTTTCTGAAAGATTTCCTCCTTCATGCATTTTTCCTTTGTTGTCTTTATGTTGGTTTTATCTGGTTTTGCTGCTTTTCTAAAAGTTTTTTTATGTTTCCCCAGTTTACTCTTACTCTCCATCAAAGTGTTTATTATTTTGGTTTTGTATGTTATCTAAATGTTAAAACCTAATTTTTTAAGTAGGTTTATGGCTGTAACTCTTTCATGTAGGTATTTGTTCTATTTCATCAGTTGTGAAGATGCTTAGATACTTTGAATATGTTTACCAACATCATATTTATCCTAGAGACTAGCAATAGAATTAGTTGTTGAGGAGTAAAATGCAGCACGTTTTGAAGTATCTTTTTCAATTTGAAAGAAGCAATAAAGATTTAAAGCAAAGCATTCACCTGTCTTACAGTCACTGAGGAGAATAAAGCACTACTTGGAAATATTCTGTTTCTAGGTAAAATCAGATAAGTTTAGTTGAAATAGAATACTTTTTTCTTGCTCTGTGCAGGAGATTTAAGAAAATATTTCTGTGGTAGAAACTTAGCTCGGATTTTAAACTTAGTAATTTAGGAACTGTTGTTTTGTGGTTTGTACAGTAGTAAAAGCTGCAGCAGTAGTTTTGGTGATCAAGTTGATTACTTTGTAAAATATTACTCATATAATCCTGATTATAGGGTTAAAAGTGGTGATAGTTTCCTATTTGTTCTCATCCAATTTCTCACACACCATTAGCACATATATTTTTTGGGTTTTAGCACTTCAGAATTCTTTGGATTAGGTTATTGCTTGGCAGAATCAGTCTGTTCTAAATTGGAGTGCTGAAGATAAAGAAACAAAATTCCTCACCTGTTAATGGGGTTTTTGTATCTCAGTACAAAAGTCTGGAAAATCTCACCAGTTGTGGGATTGTCATTTGCTTTAGATAGAGAAACTTTTCAGGAGTGTTTACATACTCTAATTAATAAATCATGCTTTTTGAGTTGTGGGACAATGCTTTCTTCATGACACAAGCAAATAATGATGATAATATACGTAGTAGAGCACTTAGGTGTTCAGAGGTTGTCTTCTGTGTACATTGACATTGCATGTTACAGCAAATGGTTTTGCCTTGCTGTGGTAATTAGATTGCTTTTACAAATATTGCACAAAATTTCTAGTGGATTAGTTCATTCTTCCAGGCAGGAAAGGAAAAAATTAAAATCACTAAGTGGCATAAGTAGCACTAGTCTTGGTAGTATATGTTAGTCTTTTATCTGGTGGTAGAGAGAATAATTAGAGACTCAAGACTTCATTTCAGCAAAGGTTATGAAAAATTCTGTCTTGTTGACCTGTCTCTGAGTGGGCATGAGTAAGTGCTCAGAACCTGATGGAGCTGGCATTTGAAAAATCCAGATGATAAATTTTAACACCTACTAGGGCATGAAACAATTGAGGTACCAACTTTAGAATAGTTTCAAAGACTGTAATAGTTAAAATAATTTACCAAACAGTCCAGTAAGTACACTTGGAAACATATTCTTAGACCTGTGATTTTTATGGTTCTGTAAAGCATTTTCCTATTCAGTTTAGGAATGTCATTACTTTTGCTCAGCAAGTCAGGTTGCTAGTTGTCTCTTGGAGTAGTATATTAAAATATATACATGCTGAAAGCAAAAGAGTGGAATACAAGGGTCAAGTTATCAAAAACAACAAGGACATTATTTTTAAGCAAATATTAAAAGTTGTATAAAACAGCGATTGTTACATAAGTAGTGTGTACCCATACTGTTTTTTTAGGAGCAAGAGCTTACAGTTGCTAGTTGCTATATATCAAGCTAAGTTTAAAATATTGCCCTGGTTCTGGCCAGAATAGGGTGAATTTCTGCAGTAGCCAGGAAAAGCATGAGACATGGAGGTTATTCTATAGCACCTCATGTCACTGCTGGGGGAGGCAGAAGGGACTCGTTCTTTCCTGGGAAGAAGGTTTGGATTGAGAAAGTGTGGTGTGGAGTGAACTGTTCGGTATTCTCTGTTATCAGGGATGTTTGTCCATGTAAATTTCTTTTCTTATACCTTTTGTTATTAATGTTGCGGTTAATATTTGTTTTCTTATATCATTGCTGTTTCCAGTAAATTGTTCTTACCTCAACCTGTGATCTTTACTTCTTGGGCCTTGAATTCTCAGTTCCTCTTTACCTCTCAGGCCTTGAATTCTCAGTTCCTCTTTACCTCTCGGGCCTTGAATTCTCA
Source organism: Leptocoma aspasia (assembly GCA_013399835.1). Classification (NCBI taxonomy): domain Eukaryota; kingdom Metazoa; phylum Chordata; class Aves; order Passeriformes; family Nectariniidae; genus Leptocoma; species Leptocoma aspasia. The sequence continues at coordinate 247,272 of VXAX01002964.1, read as the reverse complement.
GTTCCTCTTTACCTCTCGGGCCTTGAATTCTCAGTTCCTCTTTACCTCTCGGGCCTTGAATTCTCAGTTCCTCTTTACCTCTCGGGCCTTGAATTCTCAGTTCCTCTTTACCTCTCGGGCCTTGAATTCTCAGTTCCGTCCTGCTGCAGCAGGGAGGGGAGGGGAAGAGGGAGCGAGAGAGCGCGAGGTGTGGTTTTTGAGAATTTTGGTGTGGGTACTGAATTTGGGAGTGCCATTCCTAAAGCACAACAGCCATGCTTGGTGTGGGTCATGAAGGGTTGAGATGACAACAGATCTGCCCAGAGCAGGCTGGAAACAAGTTTGATCTCAGCATTTTCTGTGTGAGGCCTGGTGGCACTGCTCACACCGTTGCTTGCTCTGTTCCCGTGGCTGTGGCCCCTAACCCTGTGTCTCTTTCCATATTTGCACTCTGTGCCCACCATGGTGCTCCTTTTCCAAGTGGGGAGAGGGATCAGGGTGGCTGTGCTGTACTGTGGAATATCAGTTTATGACACGGTGACATCAAGGGCAATGAAGGTGTGTGGGATGTGTTAGCAGTGCTGCTCTCCTACCCTTACCTCAGGCACTACCTCTTGACCAGAATAATTGGAGAATGCAGTTGTGCTTATCTGTTAGTTAAGGGACCTACGGGTCTGTTCCACACATGATATTTAATTTTGCAATGCTTCTGTAAGTGCTGTCTCCTCATCAAAGTGAGGTGTGTTTTCTGTGTTGCTGTAGTGTGGACATTTGCAGTCTTTGTTCTTATACGAGTTTCAAAACTAGTTAATTTCCCTGGTTTCTTCACCAGAAGCTATATCAAATTGCTTGGATTTTCTAGGGGATCTTTGTAGGTTCATATCCTGCAATGTGACATGCTATTTTTTTTTAGCAGAAGTACAGTATTTGTTGGATAGAGTAGGGTGAAATTTTCTCTCTCTTTTGTTTTTGCTGAGCTGTTCTCATGCAGATCCTTGAAAATAAAATTTATGATCACTGATGCTGTCAAAAGTAATTTCCAGAGTCTGGGGTGATCAGGGATATAGATTTTTTTGGTAATGGGATGTGACCTCTTCAGAACAATTGCCAGGAGTAATTCCTTCTAGTGTAGATGTACGTGTGACACTGACGAGCTTCCCTCCCATGTTTCATCCTGTAAAGAATGCTGATAGTGAGACTTGATCCAGTTTTCATACCTGATATCCTCTGGTTTGTTTCATTTTAAACCTGAGCAGCTGGAACGTAGCAACAGGAAACCAGTCCTCTGGTCTTTATGCCAATTTTTGAATTAAATGTTGTGTAATGGTTTCTGGAGGAAATGTCTGTAGTGCACGCATCATATTTAAATTAACCTTCAAACTATTTTCTGTTGTTAAATTTGTACTTCACCTTTTTTTAGGAAGCAGAATGGGATTGGAGCATAGAAAAAACCTTCTCTTTTTAAAGTAGGTTTTTTAAAATGGAATTTAAAAATCATATACAGTCAATATTTTTCCAAATGCTTGTAAGAGAAAATGTTGATTAGCAGGGTCAGCTGAGGTTTCAGTAATGTAAGAGTTTGTCCAAGTGGACTCTGAAGCATGCACTTCAGATTCTTGTGGACATAATTCCATTCTTATGTGATAGGTATGTATATAAAATAGATATATAAACTATTATACTACCGGGAAGAGTGGACAACATATACATTATTTTTATGGAAAATAAGTTTCACATATGAATTGTAGATCATGACTGCTGTAGTGGCAAACATGACTGTCTTGTGCGTTGCTTTTGGGAAAGCTTAAACTGATCTGAGGTATTAGGATTTGGTTGGTTTTTGTTCAATGAACCTTTATTTAGGGTTCTAATTTGCCTTTAGATTTGTCCAACTGCACTTAGGTGATTTTTGTGACCTGCCTGCCCCTCCTCTTTGTTTTATCAGTAGTACTTGACTTTGCCATTTTTTTGCATGAATTTTGGTACAATTCTGAGCTATTGGTAAGTTGTGCTGTTGCCCTCCTCTGTAAATCTGGTATGTTTTCATTTTATTACTTGCTGCTGAATAACATCTGCAAGATAGTGAATGATTTATTATGGGCAGAAAAGAAGTAACGCTGCTAGCATTTGCATTAAGGCATTTAACTTTTCCATATAGTGATTTTTAGGATGATGACACACCTGTGGTTTTTAGAGTAGACACTACTATTCTTCAGTGATTCCACTCATTGAGAGAAAATGGAAGACAATTCAGATTGGTCAGCAGCAATTCTGATGTGCTCTCATTTGTGTGTTGTTTGTATAGGCAGAGTAACGGGGTGCATCCACCTGTTATAAATTGTAGCGAATAATTTAATTCAGCCTTTGTCCAATTAATAAATGTATTAATTACAGCAAGCTGATAACAGAGTGAAGCAGTACTGGGTGAGACTGAGGGAGCTCTTCTCCACACGGTTCACACCACCCCCCTGTGGTCTTTGTTTTTATACCCTTCTATTTCCAGTGGTCGTGGCTCTTCCGGTGTGCTCGGCGTCTGCGAGTTTGCTGCTGGGGAGGGTCTCAATCTGTCCTCCAGGGGTCTTCTGAGGAAGGTTTCTTATCTTCTTTCTCGGTGTCTCTGCTGACTCTTCAACTCCTACTTGCAACGCCTAGCTAGTTCTTAACAATGCAACTATACATAAATGTTTGGCAATGGTCTTATGATTTTGTTGGTTTGTTACATAAATTTTTGGTTTGATTGCAAACATCTACTGCTGACCGTGTATTGCATAAACTTATTGCTAACTTTGTATCTCTTATTTTACAGTTTGCTGTTAGTTTCACAAGCATCTCTTTCTTTGCTATTTTGATGAACAAAGACCCTTCAATAAGCGAGGCTTAGTCTATCACACACCTAGGTGAGGACGTTGTGTGCATAGTGTGTATTCAAAACAGAAGAATGCTCCCATCTTAAAATAAGATTAATAACATAAGAAATTTTGTGAAGTTCAATAGGGAAAGATGTAGACCACTAAGATAAACTTTTAATCCTGTATCCTGTTTGAGCTATTAAATGTCTAACATGGATTAGACCACACTTGGTGGCTTAGATTCTGCTTGTCGAAGAGATTATTTAAAACTATAATTGCTTTTTAATTTTTCTTTTCTTGTGCAAAAATACAGGGTGTAGCTAACAGTTACCAAACTCACAGACCCATCTAGCTGTGCACGTTGATTCCAAGATAGCTGAGCACTGTAGGTCTGAAGATAAACACGTTTAATTGCTTTGTGCTGAGGGAGATGGCTGTTTATCTGTAATGACGTGGAATGGTACTGTTATCTGTATGGTCTTTCCTGCTCTGTCATAATAATTTGTTTGATCTTGAGTTAGATAACAGGTTTGTTGGAAAAGAACTGTATTCTATGTGTGTGCAGATCATAAAGCAAGTTAGTTATGGTAATGGTGATTCCTCTGGTCTCTAATAAAGGATCATGGCATACAAGCATCACCATACACAGCTGAGTAAAACAATTTGTTTGCAGGCAATAAATAACAGACAAAGGGGAGCAAGCAAGTTTACTCTATTTATACCCTTCCTTCTTGTGGTAAAAGCTGTCTTATTTTCTGTGTGTTTGTAGGGATTTTTAAAACAGTTTTTTTACAGTAGGATGTTAATTGGGCCCATTTGTTGTGTTGTCAAGCAATGCTGTGTTAGAACCAGCTGATTAAAATACTGTCTCTATCTAATCTGTGTAATTAAGTTAGAAGTGGTTGCTCTGTGCTTCTTGTTTCAGCCACTGAAAGCTAACAGATGTGAGCCAAACCAGCTCCTCCTTGTGCAACGTGCTGCCACAGGCAGTGCTTTGTTGGCAAACAAGGAGCGCTGTCAGAAAGTGAAGTTTGGGATGTTGCCTCTCTCCAGCTTTTGGGCTATGATAGCATCTACACTGTCACGTGGAAATGCAGCCAATTAGTTCAACAACTTTAGTCTGAAGTGTGATTCATTATGTTCTTAATCCACTTGTTTATTCTTTTTGTAACTAACAGCGGAGCATCTTGGTTTTTTAAAAAAAATAAAACCTCCACTCCAAAAATTTACATAATTTAGACATGCCATTGTGTTCTGTGATTTCCACCACGGCATTCTGTATTTAAGTGCACAGGTGGTAGAATTGAGAATTTTTGCCTTAAAATGGAAGTAAAAGGACCCTTGTTCAGATGTTCTTTTTCACTGACTTACAGCAACACTTTAAAGATATTTTATTACCATAATTGCATGCTGCTAAGACGACTTATACTTCTACTGAACAATCTGGACAGTTTCCACAAGAGGCTGGGAATTCCTGGTCTTGGATTTTATGCTCTGAAGGGCCAAGTAATCAATAGATTACTTCTCTAATCAGTAGATTATATGAAAACTGTATAGTTCTACAAAGTTTTTATGCTCAGTATTTTTGTCAGGGGTGAATAACAATTTTTGTTTTGATTGCTGTATTAATGTAATAAAGAGTATAAAAGTACATTACAAGTCATGCTGTTCTCACCAGGAGTTTGAACTTGTATTTGTTGTAGAAAATTAATCTGGTTTTAATTGCCTGTGAGTCTGAAGTATGTTCCTTTTTGTAAAACTGATCTCACATAAATATAAATCAGTAACTGCCTGTTCTTTAATTATGTATTAGTGTATAGTATCTGCATACTAGATGAGAATATGAGCATCTCCAGTTACAGTGTATTGGAGGTCAGTAAATCTTCTCTGTTCGATCAAGTTTAATAGCATTGCATTTCTAAATACTGAACAATGAACTATGCTCCCACTTGTTTTAGAATGTGACTGTGTTCAGCTACAGTTAGAGAGTTACTTTATCAGTAAGGTTATAGGGGTTTTTTTTACAGTATGGCAAACAATTGCTGTAAAATATACTATAAAATTGCAAAAAAAATTTTTTAGAAAGTCATTGTAAATTATTTAGAGATATTTTAATGTAAAATAAATAAATAAAGTCTTTGAAAATATTTTTGGTATTTCATAAATATATGGCTGAATTCTACCATGGTCCAAAAATATTCTATTAATTTTTTGAAAAGAGGACTAATGTAACCTGTATTCTTGGTAGCAGTGTCTCTTCTTCCCTCACCATTTTATATTTGATCTTGCCAAGGAAAAATGTTGTTGTCTTTTCTGAATTCATACTATGACAAAGATTTCAATTACGTGATAGCTATCTTATGAAAAGGGACTTCTGTTGCATGCTTCAAGGAAAACGTGATATACTTCATGCTGTTTGGGGGCTAATGTTTCCTAAAAGATGACAAGTCCTGTGTTACTTTGGGTTTCTGCAGGTATAATGAAAACTTTCACCTTTAGATGGGGAGATTCAGAAGCCTTTTTTTAACATGTTGACACATGAATTACAAAGAACGAAAACAAAGAGAGAGAGAAGAGAGTTTGCTGAGTTGGTTTCTAAAAAACAGTTAAGAAATTTATTGCATGAATGATGTCAAAATTTGGGCAATTATTCCCAAATGACTGCCTTTTGATTTTCTCTTGTAGAAGAATAATGTATTTGAAGTTTATTTGAAAATCTGTTGAGGTTTTGTTTTTTTGGGTTTTTTTTTAATAGCCATTACTTAATCAGTAGAGAATGTTAAGTGAAATAATATTACTAAGAGAAAACTGTTTAAAATGTTTGGATGGGTAGATTTTTTGATGTTGAGGGCAAATTACTCTTAACAGCAACTTTCATTAATAGTGTAATTGCAGTGGTAACTTCATACAACTTATAAGCTTGGATTTACACTTCAGCCCAGGATGAACAATAAAAATACATAATTTTTCAAAGAGATTGTATTCTTCTGGAGTGGCCTGTGCGTGTTGATTGGGGGTTTTTGTGTGTTTGTTTGTGATTTTTTTTTTAATTGGTTGGGGTTTTGTTTTTTTACTGTTAAGTTCAAAATAAATTGAGCATATATTTACATTGTTAGCAGAAAGGACTGCTCTCTATAAAGACAATTTTTAGCTATTGGTAGAGGAATATTTGAGATTTCTACACACTGTAGGGTTTCAAGCATGCTGGTCTGATCAGAGTTGTAAGCTGAGTCCAGCAGTGAACTTCAGTTGACAGAAAAAAGACTCCATATGTCTTTCAGACGAAAAGTGATCCTACTTCCATTAGTCTCTTTTAAATGGATTGTTTGTTACCATAATAAGATGTTCCAAAGTCAACAGCGACCTGTTGGATTGTTCTGTGTAACTGAGCTGGTGTAAGTGACTTTACCTGCGTGTGACTTTGCACTGGCACTGCATTCAGTAGGTTTGGGGTGGTTTTTTGGTTTGTAAATGTTCATTTACGTAAGTTTTTAAAGAAGTGCTTTATATTTTTATTCTTACGTAAATATGTTCACAGTGACCTAAGGGGAGTGGTTCAGAGTTCCTTTTGTACTACGTTCTTTTGTTTGCTGCACACAATGACCATCATAGTTTGTTCAGAAATAATTGTAAGCAACTTCAAATGCAAAATGATGCCTGAAATAGATTCTATGTAAGGAGATTTGGAATTATTTCCTTTTTATCTCTGACAAAATTATACCTTAAAAGTGCCTTTAAAATTATTACGCAGTTAAAATTTAGCTTCCTGTTGGTTATTATAGTTTTCTGGACTTGTTGTTCAGAACATGTGTTAAGAAAAGACAGTCCTAATTTTTTTTTTCCTCTGGTGTATTTGGTCATGATCTGTCCAAACTGCTCCAAGATATGCGGCTTCAAAAGTGATGAGCTGCAAAACTAAGATTTTCTTCATATATCTCACATAATAATTTTAGACTCACATGTTTTGCTGTACTTTGCAAAAACTGATAGTAAAATTTCTTCTAAAAAGCTCACAGTCCATGTAGGAAAGAAGATGAAGTGGTGATTGTCTGCTTTAATGGGAAATTATTGACAGAATTCTATGTAGTGCACATATAATGCTGTAAGAAATGCAAATGTTGAATACATGGTAAGTGTTTAGGAGGATTTTCTTTTAATGTAAAAGATTTGCCTCTTCAATTACTGTTTTCAGCATATCTAAACAATACTTTTAACATGTTTGTCATGTCAGAGAGCTCCAGGGGATTATCAATGGTGACATAATTTGATTCAAAATCAACAGTTTGTGGAAATCTTGATTGTATACTTGAGTTGTGCATGCCTTGGAGGTGACCTGGAGAAAGAGGGTAGGAGAAATGTAGTGTTTATTTTGTTGGTGAACAATTTCAGCAGCAAGTGAGGTTTAGATCAGATATTGGGGTGAAAATACATAAACCTGACACTTTTGCTTTCTTTTAAAATACTTTGCTACGGAACAGGGTTTTTTCCCTTTCATTCATTTTTTTGTGAAAACATCTGCATTAGAGCATAACATCCTCTGAGAATATATTTTCTGTTAATTAAAAAGCATTTTCTGTAGCAGATATGTGGTTTTGGTAGTGTGAGAATGCTTTAATCACATTGGTCCCAGAAACAGCTTAACTGGATATATGTGGAAATATATGTGTGTGTGGAAAATCACACTGTGAAAGGCCAATGTCCACAAAGGAGACAGAGGAGTCCTGCAAGAATCAACTTTATTTGAATAAAGCAAGAGAGTCCACTAGGCCATAACCCTGAGGGGTCTCTCTCAAGATTTTGGGGGGTGCAGCCTCCTTTTATCCTAAACTCCTGGCTGCGTGTTGCCCTCCCCTTTCCCTGTTGGCTGGGGAAGGTACAGCCTTCCCAGACCACCTACCAGATAGTCCCCTTGAACACCTTGCATCCTCCCGTCCACATCGTGCATTGCATGGCCATTAAAAGGAGCTTTCAGCCCACCCTGGGCAAGGAATTAATGTTCATAAGTCTATTAAACCTGCGTGCTTTTGCCCTAAAGTTCAGAAATTCAGTGTGCTGGCCCCTGCAACAAACCTGCCTGGCTTGATGTTCATAAAGACCCCCCAGCTGCTCTTCCAGGGCCCCACTGGTCCTTTCAGATTGAGGCATTTGTGGAGATATTCACACCCATTTCTGCTGTCCTCTGGAGCTATCACCTTGCCAAGTTAAGGCATTGGCTGAAATAAGTTTTAGATCTCTGTGGTACTTGGTTGTTGTCCAGCTTCTGCAGCCTGAATTAATTTTCATTGTACAGCATATGATGCATATATGTACAGTTTAATGTTGGTGAAAAGCGTTGCCTTCAGTTTTTGGAGATTGTAAATTCATTTGGACAGAATGGTTTTGTCTACTTTTTCTTTGTTGATATAGAAAGCTAGTTGTATCATTACATGGTACTTAAAGTTACTGAACACGATTATTTTAGTGTTTGTTGGTAGGCATGTACTGAATGGAACTATATGTCTATATATATATAAAATCTCCTTGTGCTTTAAGAATAGTATTAAAAAAGAAAATAATCATATTTTTCTGTTCCTAGAGTTGTCATGGAGTATGTTGCTGCATTCTGCGACATGGGAAGTTTTATTCTGAAAAGCATTTTGCTTCTCTGTCCACTTGGACAATTATCTTAAGATTAAAGGGCTTCAATATCTCCATAGATTGCTGCTTTTTAAGGTGCATCATGGTCAACTCAAGGCATTTGGATGATGTAATAAAGAAGTGGAATTAAAGAAAAACCTCAACAATATACAAATCCTTGTACCTTTTGGCCATATCCCAGAGAATGCCAGAATAGCTGTTAGAAAGGCCTGAGTGAAATGTTATAACTTAATTTGGGGAAATACTATGGATTTCAAAGCAACAGAACTTTTGTTCCTGTCTTCTGCCATATAGACCAGATGCATTTTAGGATGAAAAGTCTTTGCTCATCCACTGAAGTTGAAATCGGAGGAAAATACGTTGAAGTCTGGATGTATTTTTCCTTACTCTTAGAAGGAAAAGACTATAGATTTCATTTGTCCTTTGGATTAATTTTCTCTCTATGTTTATTGAAAGTACAGGTTCAGTGAGGTTGGTTTTGACAAAGACCAGCACTAAACATGAATTCTCAATTTTGAGCTTTGCAGGAATAAAATAAAATACTGAGGGACTGAGAAGGGATTGCCTTTTCTCACAGTAGACTTTAAATGTGTGCCCAAACAACAGTCTGTGTACTTTGTTCAAGAAACACTGACAACAGTAACTATTTTTAAAATGTCTCTATTCATACCTTTGCAGTGATTAGTTGTGAAAGATGTGGTAATGAAAGGATAAAGCAGATCAACTATTTCTTGGAAAAAAAAAATCACTGCTAGGAAAAATTCCTATAGAATTTGTTGTCACTGCTCCCCACTTCAATTCAGCTTGTTCTACTTAGTGTATATTAAATAGTTGAGTGTCTTAAAATAGTAAGCTGTAGAAAATTCAAGGTATTTGAACAAAAGGTCAGATGTCCTTTATTGCACTCAGAGTTGATATTTGAAAAATAAAGCAGAGTGGAAAACAAGTTGTGTGGTGACAATGAACAATTTCTGTTGTGAATAACAAGGAAATTCAGACAGCAAGTTTAGAGAACATGACTCATCATAGAAACACCAGAAGAATGAAGTAGCAGAAAGCATCTTGCAATGTGTTGATTATTTTGTTTATATTCCTTTTCTGTTCTCGGGATTTTTTTTTTCCACAAAGAGATGGAATAGATACAAATAAAATAAGAATAAATGCTTTGATACAGACCAACAGCAGCTGGCAATGCAGTAATAAATATTTATTGTTAGCCTTAACAAGCATCCTAGTATTTTGACCTTCTTTGCATTTTCAAGCAAACACTAGCTCTCATTTCAAGTATGAAAACTCTATTATTGTGAAAAATGTTGGCTTGTCATCCCACTGAGAAAGATCAGTAAAAACAGAGAGAAGCACTGTAATCTAGCTTTTATTAGCTTGGGATACACTAATTGATGGTGGCTTTAATACTACAGAACCTATGTCTCTCATCATGTAACCATTCATTTTTGTGTACTTACTTTTGTTAGACTCTTCAATATAATAATACTCCAAGAAAAAATATTGCTACTTTGACATTTGCATGAATGTCAATTGCATGAAAGAGTCTCCATTTTATTTTTCTTTCTTCAGGCAGCAGTTTCCAGGTGTTTCCTTTTCTTCTAGCGAAGTAAAAAGTTAGGCAGCATAGCTTGGATGCTGGGTAGCTGTTCTTCAGTTTTTTCTTTGTCATATGTTTTAAATAAATCAGTATTCTGTTTGGGTTTTTTTTTACTCCAATCCTGTAAAAAGTGGAAAGAGTGCCATTTTCAAAACAAGTATGTTATGCAAGTCTCTTGAAAATATACTAATTTCATAATTGATAAAACTGAAAATATACTAATTTCATAATTGTTGTTCTTGGTAAGTCTTCTGAAAGGTGGAACATGAATGGTGAGGTATTGGGGCTGTGTTGTCTGCTGCTGCAGCAGGGTTTGTGGATATATTTCCTTTCTCCCACAGAAAAGTTCTGTGATTCTAGTTTATTATTTGTGAAGCCCAGTTTTGGGTGGAAAGTCCTCCAATAGGCATGCATCACTGTTAAAATTTTATATATGGTATTGATATGCTGCTGCCAAAGTCTGTGATTCTTGCAAGCTAATTTTTCCTTCTGCTTGTATTTTAAACTTGGCATTTATGTTGTTTGATGATTCTTATGAGCATTTAATTTGGGAGGAAAGTGTTCTACTCACTGTACTTGAATGGCTGCCATTCAATGAAATGTTTCTTTTAGACAAGAAATGCCAACAACAGGATACAGGAATTTCAGAGGGGAATAATTGTGGGGTTGTCTCTTCTGTGGTTGTGTATTAAATCATTGAAGGAAGTGCAAAGCAGGACTGGAGGAATGAAGGGCATTTTCCTGGGAAGGTTGTTTTGAGGCTGATTTTTATTTATTGTATTTTTAATCAGAGAACTTGGAGGTAAGATGGTTTAGGTGATTACTCTTGCTGAAGGCACAAAAGGTGGTCATTGTCAATGTAGATTTTAAGGTTTTTTTAATAGAAAAAGTGGATAAACAAGACTGGGAATTGAATAAATAATTATGCAGTGCAAGGTCACTTTTTGGGGAATAACAGCCTTTCTGTTTTTAGAAGAAATTAATTTTATGTGTTGGAAAGAGCCATGGAAAATGCCTTATGTGTGCTGATTTATTATAATGTATTAATGGTATGTTGGTGTTGTGTGTGAACAAGGTGAGGCAGTTTGTCTAGACAGAAAGGTAAATGGCATGAGTTTTTCACATGGAACGGAAAAAAGAGGGACTGCTCATGAAGTACTAATACCCAGGATAGAAAACTGTTTGGCATGTCCTGTATTCTAACTCAGCATGTCTTAGATAGTTTGTACAATTTGCCAAAGTCTTTTGGACATGTTGTCCACTATGTTGAAGTCCTCTTTCTGACAATGTCAGGGTTGTGAGAGGAAGAAAAAACATTTTTTGAAAGATCATCTGATGGAGTGCTTGAAATAATTAAGGTTAGTAGGGGAAAATGAAGTAGTATATCTAAAGGATCAAATTACTTTAAAAAGAGTGTAAAGTTCTTGCCTTTAAAAAAGAAAGAATGAGGAAAGTGGAAAACACTGGAATAGTGAGTTTTTAAAAATAAGTATTATGATGTTTCAATTTATGTGTCATGTTTGAGTTCCAATTTTGTGTAAGTTCTGCAGTCTCATTTTGTTACACAGCAAAGGAAAAATAATTACAAAGGCTCCTAAATGTTGTGCAGTAAACTTTATTACATGTGGAACATAATCATTAGAGGAATTACAGATCAGCCATGTTAAAGTGAAATGCTTAAAAGGTATTTATTATGAGAGCTTTTCAGTAAAATGTCTTGTATTCTAAAATGGTTAACTCAAACTCTTTGTATCTCTAACTATACTACAGCTAGCTGTAAAATGAAGGCTGTGAAATTTTTGTTTGTTGCTATCTGTATGTCATGAAGGAGCCAAATGCTTTCTAAAACATACAGTCACAAAGTGATTATAAAATTCCCAAGGGGACTCTGATGGGACTATCATAACTTAACAATGGAATGGTGAGTCACTGCAGGAGAAATTCATGTAATAATCTTTTCCAGTATTTATAGGACCAGGAGGATAAAATGTCATTTAATTTCATTTGAATAAAAACTAGTAGGCAAGAGAGAAAGAGGGAGGAAAAAAAAATGATGCATCTATTATTTCAGGCATGAGAGATGGAAGGAATATATTAGAAGCACATTATGAAGCAGGATATTACAGTGATTAATTCCTAATCTGATCAATGCTCCAAAATGGTCATGTTACTATCATCATCATTCTATTTGATAACTTAAGGTGATAGTTATTTTTTGCAGGTTCTAGATGCAGAGTGTAGCTTTTTTGAGTGGAAGATGATAAGGAGTTGGATGTGGATTGAATCAGAGCTGTACCTTCCTGTATCTGGTGCTCTCAGGTTAAAGGCCATGTCTGCTGTTGCTGAAAAGTTTGGTTGCTGTGTGTTGGTCCTTTCAGAAAGTGAATTCAATGAGCATGTGTTCATTACAGCAGGTGCTTGCATGGATTCTTAAACAAAGCTTTCCAAGGCTGTCACAATATTGGGAGTTTGTCACTATGTCATGGTAGTGACAAACTATCCTTCCTCTTCTCTACTTTGCATTGCTAATATTGATTTTTGGTTTATTTTCAAGATCTTCTGTGTGGTTCATTAATAAGCAGTGTGTATAAAGGACTTGTCAAGTTTAAAGTTTATCAAATTTAAAATGAATGAAAGCAGAAGCAGATATCTGTGAGAAAAGTTAAGACTGTTAAGCAAAATATAAGTATTCTGGAATGAGCTATAAAGTCTTCAAAAATTCATCTGGAAATAAAAACCTCAGTGTTACATATTTCTTAAAAAAGCAAAATTGTCTGAAGGTTTGGCCAAAAAGGTACCTAATTCATTTTTTCATATTCTGCTGTTCAAAAGTGATGGAACAAAGGACTTTCTGTGTAGTACAGAAGTGGTAGTGAAGGAAGGATCTAATCTGCTCAGTACTTTTACAGATGACCAAAGAAGAGTCAGATGTTTAGAAGACAAACAGACGTGCAAGAAATAAGCAAGTAGTTAAACATATTAGTGGGAAAAAACTATATTCTGTAAATTCATGTTACTAGTGAGTTGAAGTGGAATAAAATGATTATTCCAAAGTATTTTATTTTAGAAGTAGAAGTAGCTCTTGTGACACTTCCTATACCTTCCATGACTCCTCCTGCCAACGCCGTAGGTCTGTTTTAGGAAAGACAATACTGATGTTTTTGCAAGTTTTCATCCTAGTTTTCTGGCTACGGTAAAGAACAAGAACATTGGTTTGTTTTTTAAACAAAACAACCAAACCCAACCATGAGGACATGACTCATGCTGATTAAACTTTTTTTTTTTCCAAGAGGAATTATGATGTAATTTAGGTTGGTTTTGATTGTAATGTGTTGCTGCAGAATAAGTGCAATCCTAAATGACACTTGGGACTCCTGTGATTAAGTTTTTTCAGGTCATTTCTGAGTGGGTTAATCTTATGCAAAACAAATAAAAAGGTGGTTTTAATTTTCTGTTGCTCCGCCACATGTTTCTAAAGGGATTTTCTACATGGATTTCCCTACAGAACTAGAATATAAGAGTTAGAGGTCTGTTTGTTGCTTATGTACATTACTTCTGGTAAGGATTAAATGGAAATAACTTGGGTGGAAATCAAAGCATAACAGATATACCCTGGAAATTTTAAAAGTAATTTAAGAGGATCTGTATATTTTCTAAAACTCATGTTCATTTTTGCTAAATTTGCAAATTTCTAAGCTAAATGCAGAGTGAAAAATCACATTTTTATATTAATAATTTTCATTGAGGGGAGATACTAAAAAAATAGCTAATTAGTTTAAGATCTCGCTCAATAGCCAGTGTTGGATTTTTATGGGTGTAGTAGAAGTAACAGTACAATGCAAAGAAAACCCAAACTGATTGGAATCTTTAATAAGAGAACTACTCTGAATCTTAGTGGTATGTGGGAACTTATAGAGGACATGCTTGGAATTTTTAGTATAAGCAAGCATATTTAAAATCTAGCTAAATTACTATGTTCAGTTGTGTTAAAGAAACAGCCACATTTTTTAACTGTTTCAGTTTTGTGTTTATAAATTGGTTTCAAGGAGTATACTTTTGTTTTGGCAGAAGATAAATCAGAATGCTTAAATGGATTGTGGGAGCATTTGCATAGAATGGGTGGTATGTCCTCTGTAACATAGTTTTGTCTTAGAGATACTGCTTACAAAACATTCTGGGCCAGTGCTTTATTTTTTCATATGAGTGATGCAATTTAATACTGGGTGATCACCCAACTAAATTTTGTTTCCTTCATTAACTTTGTAAAATATTGTAGGAAACTTTGGCTTCTAGAGCATAAGCTTAGGAGATGTGGTGGTATGGCACAAAGAAATTGTGTTCAATAATGCAGCCTAAAGATCTTAAAAGATCATAATTAGACCTTACTTTCAGCCACAGTAGAATTATATTATTAGTCTCATAACTATATTATTTATTTTTGGGGGGAATTTAATATATGTCNTATTTATATAATATGTATAAATATTCTAAAAAATACTTCCAGAAAAATGTTTGGGTCTTCATTGCCTTTGAATTTCTGTTCTTATCCAAAGGAATTTGTGGTTGAATCTTAGTTCTTTCAAGAGTTAGATTGGAAATTTTTACTTAAAAGGTGTTTTTACCCTTGGGGTGTAAAATTTGTGAGAATAAGTTTAGTTTTATTAGTTTCTATTTAATATGATTTTAGCTGATAAGTAGTCTTCAAAACCTGTTTCACAAAGAAAAATAATCTGAGAAGTGGGAAAAAAAACCCCATGCAGATATTAATATTGAAGTATGTGGAGAATTTATTTTTTAAGTCTAGCTTGAGTTTCCCCCAGTCAACAGAGGTCAGCTCAATCAACTGAGAGAAAAGACTTATGGGAACACCAAGGTGCAGAGAGTAAGTCGTATTTGTACTTTGGTTTATGTACTTTTGTACATTGTCATAAAAACAATAAAAATCCATTTCCTTCTGTGCTGCAGTATGCATTCCCTAGACTATAGAATTATAGATAGTTACTTAGTAATTTGAAAAGGAAATATTTCCTAAGTGGAATTGCAGTCACACAACCACTGCATTGCTGAGTGAAGAGCCATTTATTTCTGTCACCAAAAATAGTTGCTGGCTTTTAATCAGTCAGGTACCAGTGTTGTTAGGCCAGAGGAGCAAGGGGCATAGGGCAGCTTATGGAAACTCTGCTGCTCTTTTGTAGGTAAAAGAAGGTTTAACACAGCGTTAAGTTCTACTGATGGCTTTTTTTTTTTGGTTTTGATGGTGTTGGGTTTGGTGGTTTTATTTGTTTGTTTGTGGGTGTTTGGTTCTCTTTTTTGTTTCTTTGTTTTATTTTGGTGAAAGATTATTCTGATATAATCGCAGTTCTGCACAAAATACAGAAAATATTTCCAAAAGGGCAATGGTATATTTTCCTCTAGTACATGAGGGAGATTTTCAAACTAAGTTTTAAATCAGCCATTAGTTTGTCACTGCTCTGAGGTAAAAGGTGTTTGTGTTTTCACTCCACAGAGCTTCCTGGACATGACATTTGGAGCAGGAGGTCACACAGCAGCGCTTTTAGAGAAAGCCAGTGACATCACAGTCTATGCCCTAGACAGGGATCCCACAGCTTACAGAATAGCTCAGCAGCTTGCAGAAGCCTACCCGTAAGTTGTCTCCTCCTGTCTTATAAATGTGGTTGGGGTAAGGTTGGCACTTTGGTATTTTATACGGAATTTCATATATTTTTATGGTTTTAGTATCTTATTGTAGAATAGCATTCTATGCTGTCTGTACCCTGTTGAACAGGAGATCCAATTCAATTTGTTTATGAGTATTTGCATGCAGCTTCTTCTTAGGTTTTTGGAGTTAAATGTGTATTTTGTAGTTTTAATTTTAAGCAGGCATCAAGTAGCTAATTTTATATTTTAAAATAGATTTTAAAAAGATTCATGTGTTCTGCTTGCCTTGAGATGATTCTGATTGCAAAGTAGTACAAAAACATGTCTTTGTGATACATATTTCACAAAAATGATGGAATAATATGTTTTAAAATAATTAGGTCATTTAAATATGGATTATGAATATTTTAATTCTAATAACCCCAAAATAATTGTAATTCAGTATTAGGTTTGCTAAGTATTTTGCCACTGGCTTCAGAAACTACTGAACAATTTAATAAGCTACGATTTCTGTGTATAGCTTATGCTTCAATTTTCTTTTTAAATAAGAGTGCTGAATTTGCTAAATGAACAACTGCTAAGTGCAAATTTTTACATCTTTTTTAGTTATGCAAAGTTCTTGTTCCTTGATTTAATTCAGGAAAGAACCCAGTCAGAATATCAGTGCATTTGTGCAAAAGTGTGCAATTTATGGAGTTGAATATGAGCTGTTCAGAAAGTCAAATTTTCAGATCTGACCAACAAGTAGAAATATGTAGGTATGAAATTAAGTAATATGAAGTATTCAAGACTTAAAAAATTTAGGTGAGGTAGTAAGGAGAGAATACTCACTGTCAGGTTGAAAACATTGTTTCAAAAGAGCTTTAACATGAAGAAAAGCAAATATTTCCAGTAAGAAGAAATCTGGAGGAGGCAGATAAAAAACACCTGGTTGTTCAGTCATGTTTTCCCACACAAAAAGAAGTTCTAAGGCAGCAGTAATATTTAAGCAATGCAGAAGGTGCTCCTCACCTTTTCTAAGATAAAAGGCTAAACTGTGCATTCCTTTCTTCAAGTGTGTTTGACAGAGACCCAGTGGGAGAAATGCATGTGTCAAGGCAGCATAGCTAAGTTTCTAGCCATCCTACTCTCCAGGACCACTTACGTGTATTTCTCTAAATTTTCAGTTCTTTTTGGGCTGAAGTGACATGCAATGTATACTTACAAATTTGTGGAATGATTCTCTCCACTGTTACTTCTCCAGAGATTGCTCTTTTTGACAGAATGCTGTGGAGAATACTGTCAAGGAAAGTCCATTTTCTTTTAGACTAAGCCTGCAAACATGTTCTGCCAAATGTCACGGGAGTTGTAAAGTCTTCTGTTCTTTGTGTCATAGAAAAAACCCAGTCTTTTAGAAACATTCACACCACGTAAAACAACAATGAACTCAATATAAGTTTATCTGAAAGTATCCTATGCAAACCTGGATGTGAAAAATATATTTTCCAGATAGATGAAGAGATTTTACAAGTGTTGGGTGCTTTTCTGCCAGTAAGTGACATCAGTAATTTTTCTGCTTGCTTAGAAAAGATGAACTTTGTATAGCAGTTGATGTAACTTATTATGGTTTAATAGCTGAAGGACGTCTCCTAGTTCTTATTTTTTAGAGTTGTGTCTACCTTTATGGATGCAAGTTATCCTTAGAATGAAGAGCATCCTTAAATAACATAGTGTTGTTGGTGAAAAGTCTTAATCATTGAAAGATGACTGCATGTCACCTGGATATGTATTGTAGGATGCAGAGCCATATTCTTACTTGCTCTGGTGATTTTCCCTCATTTTCTGTCTTTCCTATTAGAACAGGTGAGCCCTTTTTTATAAGGTAAATATTATCTTTTCTTATAATAGCTTGTGTTAAAATTTATGGAAAAAGAATGTTCTATATGTCCTATTTATAAATTTGCTTTCCCTGGGAAATCAGTTGCATAAACCGTTGTCAAATTAAAAGGAGAAAGGAGGTAAAAGGATGTAATTTATAAACAGGTAAAGCTAGTGTTTGCTTACAAATTAGTTCAGTATAAGGGATTTACTTCTGCGATATGGAGCTTTTATAAATGGATTTTTTTCAGTATTCATTAAAAGATATTTGCTCTAACATGATGGGATTTTATTGTCTATTTTGTGCACCGTGTTAGAAATAAACCTTGTATCAGTTCAATTCAAATCTGTGTGGGCATCAAAAGCTCGGGGAATTCATCCAGTTGACATCTGTATCTGGTCAGGTTTATTCTCAGATTAAATAGTTGCCTGGCTCACCAGGGAGCCACAGAAATAGTTGTGCTACCTTAAAAATGGCAGTGGCAGCCTGCAGTTGCAGTCGAAGAGAAATGTGGGGCTATCCCTTCTGTAAGAAGCACAGGCTTAGATGTACCTCACTGAATAACTGCAACACAGAAGTACGAACATCCTCCACTTTTTCCTGCTCTAGGCTTTTTTCCACCTCCTTTGTTTAGCATTCCTGTTTAGGGAGAGCTTATTTGACTTGATGAAGTGGTTCATTTGCTGTGGAGATGACAGCACCAAGTTGGGGAAGAGGCTGTTGAGTAACCATAACCAGTAAAGTCTGATTCCCACTGGCTGAAACTGTGAAGGCAATGGGCAAACTGAAAGTCATAATTCAACTGAATTTTCTGTTGCCTTTTTTTTTTCCTACTTAAACCAGAATGCTGCATTGCTTATTCTGGTTAGATGACAATAATCTTGGCAAAATCATATAGTTCCCAATGTGATTGACTATGGGGCTTTGTTTGCTGATGGCCATAAACTAAACCACAAAAAGTTCCACCTCAACATGAGGAAGAACTTCTTTACGTCAAGGGTACACACCTGCTTCAGGTGACCCATTCTTGGCAGGGCAGTTGGACTGGGTGATCTCCAGAGGTCCCTCCAACCTCAACGTTTCTGCGATTCATGCCCAAAGGTATTGTGGCAAGAGGAGATAAATATGGCTAAATTAAAGGATTTTTCTATATTCAGAACTTATAAATGAAATCCTCCATGTATTTAACTGAAAGATAGCTGGAGTAATAAGTCACTGGAGGAGAAAACTGAGGAAAAATACATTTGATGTTTGTACTTCGAATGTGTTGCTATTTTTTGATAGCGATTTTGTCAGAACTGAAATCTGAAGAGGGTAGAGTTCCAGCTGCAGCTCTCACATTCATTTAGTGCTGCTGCTTATTATTTTTATTTTTTAAATATGTAGTGCTGCTTTAATAAAGCAAAAATGGGTCAGGGTCTGTTAGATATTCAGTGTGTGGGTGGGAATCCTTTGACGTGCTTTCTGGGGAAGCCACTTACTTGGGAATTGCTGCTGAGAATGCAGCAGAACAAGATAAAATTCAGTCAGTAGCAATATATATATTGCAAGTAAACCCTTTCGTGGCCACTGAAAGGAAGAGGCTAGAGAGGTGGTTGAAATCTGGCAATTAACCAATATCATGGAAAATTTTTAAGTATGAGAAACTCATGCAAAGCCAATGTGGAGGAAAAAATACGTGCTTTGTAATTCTCTGAGCAGAATAAGAAATTGTGCCCCAAAAGTACGGATAAATAGTATAGAATTCCTCATACAATTGAAATACCATTTTAATATAGTTTTAAAGTGATTTTGAGGGGTGAGGGTGCTTGTGGATTTTGCTTTCAGAGTTACACAAAGGTTGCAGAAAAAATGTGATAGATGAGCTGTGCATTGTATGCTCTGGGGAAAATAGATTTTTTTTTCCCAGTTCTAGAAAAAACAGAGCCTTTTTTTTTTTTTTCCAATTTTGATAAGCTTTTTTTATGTGGGTTGTAACAGCGCTGTTTATATCTAGAAACAGTAAAGAGTCTTTCAAGACATTGTGCTGGAATACTGCCTTTATATAGTGTTAGTTTCAGGCATGTGGTTATTCTGACATTCCCAGTAAAGCTTTTCTATAGCAGTAGATATATTTGGACAAGGATTAAATAATAATCAGTTCTTCAAGATTCATTGTATTTACAATATTCTATTAATCTTTTTAATGGTTTAAATATTTTATTTTGAAAAAACTTATCTGATAGTTATATTATTAAAATTGTTTTGAATTTCATGTCATAAAATTGGGGTTTTGTTTTCATACTTAACATCCCATAGGCCAGTGCTAGATTTAATATAATTTACAGTCAAATGAGACAGGACATCCCTTTTACAACTTACTGGTTTAAGAAAACAGAGTGATGTAATTTTGATCTGAGTGCTCTTGCATAAGATGCTTAATCAGATTATTTTAGTAGGAAACTCTTAGAAGAGATATGTTTTACTTTAAGTGAAGTTGAGAGTTTCTTTGATAACTGATGTTTATCAGTTTTGAATTTAGTTTTGGTTTAGTTTCTCTTACAATATATCGTGCTTCCAGCCAGGTTAACTTTTGCAGTAGCCAGGAGGGGCATGGCCAGGACCTGGATGTTATTCCACAGCAGCCCACATGATGGGCAGGGGTCTCCAGGGTTGTGCTGGGTGTGGATGAGTGGTCAGGAGAGCGTCGAGTTTCGTGTGGTGAGCCTTGTGTGGGAGCCACTCACCACTCTGTATGCCCTGGTACAGATATTGCTGCCAGTACTGCTCATTTTCTTATTTCATTTGCTGTTTCTGGCAAATTGTTCTTACCTCAGCCTGCGATCTTTATTTTTGTGTCTCCAGTTCTCCTTTCCATGCCACTACAGGGGCAGGGGGTGGCAGTGATGCCTTGTGCAGGCTGGCCTAGAGCAGGGGCTGGGCAGAGTTCCAGAACAAAGCAGGGATTCATTAAAAGGATTTCCTCCATGGATCCACCTGGGGCAGCACAAGAGCCCAGCCAGGGCTGCACCCAAGATGAACCAAAATGGTCCCAAAATGGACACCGGGCACGGGCTCTGGCACTTTTATCAGTTCTGCTCCATTTGCACATTGGAGTTCATTGTCCAGTTCCAGCTTTAGCTTATGGAGTCCCATCCTGCTTGTTTTTCTCTCTTCAGTCCACGTTGTTTGTGCTCTTGGGCCTGAGATTTGGATCATTTGTCCTTGGTCCCAGCTAGAGAAGGAATTGTTTTGTCTCCCTACTCTGTGCAGAGAGCTTACCAACACTTAATATGGAACTCAAACCACACGCCAAAGTAGTACAAAGTCTGAAAAATATAGAAGCTAAACCCTGATGCATCAGCAGAAGGCGAGGTAAGCAAGCAGCGCGTGGCTTGGAACACCAAACCCAGGAGTGCCATCCCCAAATTGTGACGCAGTATCAAAACCATTCCCATGGGAAGAGAGCTCAGGATGTCGTCTAGCCCAGCCTCACGCTCCAGATGTATTAGGCAGTCAGTGTGATCCATCCACTCATGCATCTGAATTATCTCAGACAACTTTAGATGTCCTTGGGCAGTGGAGGGAGAGGTTAGGCGGCTCAATTCCTTTCTGGCCGGAGAAGCTTCACCTTTTAGAGCACAGATGTAGATCAAGAAACAAAGAAACACTCGCTAGGATGTTGGTTTTCTCCCACCACAGTTTTTCATCGGTGTTTCTAGGAGTACTCTGAAATGCTAACTCCTTACAGAATGAGAGGACCATCATGTATGGTGACAGAGAGGGGGGTAAGAAGCTGCTGAAACAATTTCAAACAAATGCAAACCCCTCTGTGTCTTGGTTAAGGAGACGGAGCTGAATGTGGGTGATTTGAATTACTTTTTAATACAAATGTCCAGATCCTTAATTTATTTTTAAGGACCTGTTAGCTCAACTTCATGGAATGCAATATCAATTGTTACTTTAATCAGTAGTGGTTTCAGACATGTTCATTATATTCTTATTCTTTAATTCATCTACATCAGTGTGGTATAGAAGTGCTCAGAATATCCTTAAAGTTTACTGTTAGAGCTTTTAAATGAAAAGTATTTCTAAGAACAGTTCTTGGAAACTTAATTTGGGTTGCAGGTTTTTTTTTCTAAAAGGAAAAGATGTTTTCAATACCCATCAAGTAAATAGTTATCACACTGAAATAATATTTGAACTTTTTTGATCTGTAAAGGAGACATCAGCTTTTTCTTTCAGCCAATTTTCCTTCTTCTTGGTTCTGATGATAAAGTTTCTTATAGGTGTTTGGATGACTTAAGGACTATTATATTGCTTTTGTAACCATCTTGTTACTAAAATGCATGTAAATGATTGTAGAACTTAGATTCTAATTATTAACAACTTATAATGCATATTTCAAAAATATTTAGAAATATCTTATAAACAGTTAAAGCATTTTTACCCAGATGAACAGTTGAGTTCTGGATATATTTTCATTACAGTAACAAGGGTTTACAGTTTGATTTTTATAAAAATAATCATTGTTTCATAAAGGACACTGATACAGTGCTGCTTTCTTATTTTCTAAAATTTAGTTTTTCATAATAGCAAAACTCCTTCTGATGGGAAGGCGGAGGGGAAGGTAATAATTTCTAATGAGAAGGTTTTTGTACCTGGTAGCTGGTTGTCTACAGATCTTTTTGTCTTGGTAAGAAGATAGTATTTTCATATTCCTTAGCAAGTTTGTACCAGGCTGCATATTTAGCTTATTTTTTGTTCACATTTACAATAGGAGTCATTAAGGCACTCTGCACAAATCAAGAGGACATAAACTGCATAAAAATACTCCTCCTTGTATCAAACAATACAGATGACAGTATATTTCATCAGTAGATAGTTGATAATTGTTGAGGATAGAAGGCAGCAGCAGTTTCCTGTGAAGATGGAAATGATATAAATGTATAGCCAAAAGGATGCTTGTCACTTACTGAGAGAAGGTCAAGACTTGTTGGTATTTGAGATAAACATATAATTTACTAAGTGGCTAAATTAAACAAAGAAAAAAAAAGCTGATAGTCTCTGATTCAGTCTTATTTCTTCTACTTTGATAAAAAGGAAAACAAGTAACTAAATGGAAATATTTGTAAACACGTTTTTGTATCAGAACTGGGCTTCACACTTAACTATGAAATATAAAAATGTACAGAGAAATTCAGATTATTTTTCTGATTGAGTCATTGGGCTTCAGATATTATTATTCTTAGATGCATTAGGATTATGCACATAGGTGACATAGACCATAAAAATGAATTACTTTGACCACATAATTCTGTTTTTTCCTGTCATGATAATAAACATAATTTGCATTTTAATTTGATTTTAGTCTTTGTGACTCAGCTGTGCCAAGTATTGTACAGAATATTGAAAGGACTGAAAGTAAAATCTGGCAGTTAATAGCTGCTTTGTATTTGGATGCCTGAAAAATTCATCAACTTCAGCTTGATCAAGAAGCAAAGGTTTGGGTAGAGAGATTTCAGAAAGTTTCTGTGTAAAACCTCAGTGGGAAAACATGTAATTTGGAATGGAAGTTGCCTGTGGCCTTGTCACCACTGAATGGTGCAAATGTTTGAGACCAATGTTGACCACTGAGTGGTCTTGACACACACAGATTTATAAGAATAAATCTTATTATCAGCACAAATAGTCTGTATTATTGGTACTGTTTACACTGTCAGTGTTACTGTGGTCATGAGAAGTTAAAGGCTGCTGCAATTTAAATATTTAAATATACATAGGAGCAACAGAACTAAGTTCTTTCTGGTACTGATATCCAGGCTGGCCATAGATCTCCAAGATGACCCATGCCAGCTGCCTGGCTGGGAGAGGAAAGAGGAAGGTGAGGAGCACTCCTTTCCCCCAAGCCTTCTCTGGGAAAGCACCTTTATTTTTTTTTTTATTAATACCTGAAAACCAGCATCTTTGCCTCTCAAAAAAACTAGGAAGCACTTCTGCAAAACCTGGAAAACCCTCCAAGTTTTCTGTGTCGGGACGTGTTTAATCCACTGCTGCATTATGGCTGCGCATTCTTTCAGATCACAGGTACTGCATTATCTTCTCTCCTGTCAGGTTAAGGTAGTAGTTTATCCATTGACTACTGGCTACACGACTAATGAACAGGGTAATTAGCAGCAAAAGATAAGGCAAAAAGTCTCATTCACCTGCCTGAGTGTTAGAACGAGTTTTGGTTCCTTGCACTGCAGTCTAGGCTGAGGTTGGAGCGATGAGTGGCATCCAGCATGGAAGTGGCTTCATCCCATTCTGCAGTCTGCCTTCAGCTGCATGTTAGCACCTAGTGAGTACAGTATTGAGATGGGACCTTCAGGCATTTAGTAGTGTTTAAGCCAAAAGCTGATGATGCATGAAATGATGCTAGTACGTTTTCGTATTCTAAAAATAAGTAAGTAAATTAATTTTCTATAGATAAGTAAAAATTATGTGTCATGACAGAATTGAATGTGTAGTTTGTTACTTTTCCAAATAGCAGGACCAAAAATGTGTGAATATTGAATGTTGTGTGAACCTTTTGAATAATCAGCACTGTCACTCTGTTAAACTTTATGCTGCAACAAAGCTCCTTTCACTGGGAGTGAACTGACCATCTTGGCTACAGCTTTGAGAGTATAAAGGGCAACTTCTTACCTCAAGCTAACAAAATTTGGGTATGTAAGGTGAAATTTTTTCATGCAGAAATTTATGTCCTTCAGGTTAATCTAGTATATGTGTCAATAACAACAGCTAAAGAAAGGCTGAACACAAAGGTTAATGCTAGTGTGGTATTCTTTATCATGGTCATGAGGGGGAACCCCACAAATAGGTTTACTTTTACAGTATGCTTAAGGCAGGATTTTTATGTTGTGGTATATGACTTGTGTAGTGCAAATGATCTTATTTCTGCCTGTTTGGAAAGCATACTGTGCCATGAAAAATATTTAAATTTCCCAAAATAGAATGCATAATTAAAATAGTTTTCTTTTTTGCCTCCAAAATAACCCATTATACATGTTCAAATAGATTAACAATAGTATTAGCTAAAATGGCTGGTAATAATGAGAAGATACATGACTGATCATAAAACCAGACTTTGAGCTGGTTGTAATATTTGCAACCAATAGAGCAAAGTAGATGAGACCTCTCAAGTTATTCTTGTGACAGAAAATTCCACAGAATCACAGAATAGGTCAGGTTGGAAGGCACCACAGTTGGTTTTGTCTAACCTCCCTGCTCAAACAGGGTCATTCCAGAGCACATTGCACAGGATTGTGCCCAGGTGGTTCTCAAATATCTCCAGTGAGGAGACTCCACCCCTGTCTGGACAGTCTGTTCCAGGGCATGGCCACCTGCTCAGGAAAGAAGTTCTTACTGATATTCTGGTGGAACCTGCTGTGCACCAGTTTCTGCCCATGGCTTTGTGTCCTACTGCTCCACATCACTGAGCTGAGCCTGGCTCCATCCTGACACCTCCCTGCAGACACTGCCAGGCACTGCCAGGGTCTCCTCTGTCACCTCTTCTGGAGGTGAACAGGCCCACCTCCCTCAGTCCATCTCGTAAGAGATGCTCTATCCCTTCATCATCTTTGTTACCCTCCCCTGGATCCACTCCAGGAGCTCTGTGTCTCTCCTGTCCTGGGGAGCCCAGAGCAGGACTCAGCACTCCAGATGTGCCTCACCAGGGCTGAGCAGAGAGGCAAGATCACCCACCTTGACCTGCTGGCAACGTTCTCCCTAACGCACCCCAGGATCCCATTGGCCTTCTTGCCCACAGGGCATGCTGCTGGCTCATGGGCCATTTGTCATCCACCAGGACCCCCAGCTCCTTTTCCACAAAGCTGCTCTCCAGCAGGTCAGTTCTCAGCCTATCCTGGTGCATGGGGTTATTCCTCCCAAGGTGCAGGACCCTGCATTTCCCTTTGTTGAATTTGAGACAGTTCTTCTCTGTCCATCCCTCCAACCTGTCGAGGTCCCTCTGAAGGGATGCACAACACTCTGGGGTGCAGGCCATTTCTCCCATCTTTGTGTCATCAGCAAACTTGCTGAGGGGGCATCTGCCCCTTTGTCCAAGTCATTGATGAGTAAGTTAAACAATAATGGGACCAGTATTGAACCTTGGAGGACACCACCAGTGACAGGCCTCCAACCAGACCCTGTGCCACAACCCAGCAGAATAGAGCAGCAGACATGGAAGACACTGGTTTTCTTGGTCTCATCTGTTTCTTTGTTTTGCATGGTCACATACTTGATGGACAGGGCAACCTAAAGGAAACCTGGAATTCTCTTTCCTTGAATATTTTGCAGATAAAAAAATGGACTGAAAAAGAAATCTCGGTAGGCTTTTAATGTTAATTTGATGTCTTTTTTTCATAGCTCTTCAGTTGAGATACTAGTTCATTATAAATTCAGATCTATTGTAGCAAGAACTATGAATAAAAAATATTACTGGATTTTAAAAGCTTAAAATTCTATACTCCTTTTGTGCAATGACTTCATGGCTTAAAACAAGAACTGAATCTCATTCTGTAATCAGGGGAATTTCTTGCTTTGAAAGGAATATATTTCCATTTTAATTATTATAATTAGTAAGATATTAAACATTGAAAAATAGAAGTGTGCAGAACTAAAAATGTCTTGTTTTCCCCTATCTCTAACCATTGCTACAGGAAGAAATGTCAGTGTTTGGGTGCCAATCTGGAAGCTTCTCAATGATTCTGTGTTGCACATTTAATAGAAATAGATAAATATATAATAAAATTATGGTACATAAAAATGTTTATGCATTAATTCTGCATTCAGAGATGCCGTGTAAACTCTTTAGTTACTGAATCTTGCTTTTGCATTTTCAACTCCAAGTTGGATCCCCCTGGCAGGTCGGACAGGTTTTGTCTCGGGAAGGAAGCTCTCTCCTCCTGCTCGACTTTCAGGTGCAAGTCACACCTTGATCCATTGCACCAGCAGCCCTTGAATCCAGCTTTTTGCCCATACATTGTTTGTGGCTCTAATGTTGCCTGCCAAGGTAATAGAGGAGAAAAAACAAAAGTTGTATTAAAATGAAATTAAATATACTGTTTATGTGTTATCTACAGAGCCAGGTACTTTGTCTTAGAAATAAATGAGGTTGTTCCAGGAGTGTTTTACCTTAAATAAATCTATGTTATCTGTTCTCATCTTGCTCTTCAAGTTCTGGGTAATAG
This sequence comes from Leptocoma aspasia, assembly GCA_013399835.1. Taxonomy (NCBI): domain Eukaryota; kingdom Metazoa; phylum Chordata; class Aves; order Passeriformes; family Nectariniidae; genus Leptocoma; species Leptocoma aspasia. Next base: position 220,473 of record VXAX01002964.1, on the reverse strand, counting down.
TTTTCATGCAGACTTTATGTGTAAATTCCATAATGATGAAGGAAGGTCTGCCAGCCTGTAGGTCTCTGGAAAACCCTTCTTGACATTTTATTGAAGTTATCATGTCTGACTGACTTTGTCGCAGTTATTTCCCTTCTAGTCTGACAGTGGGCACTTGGGGCAGGTTTTGCCAGTAAATACTTAGGCAAAGGCTTTAATTGTCTCAGCCTTTTTAGTGAAATTAATTACTGGGTCGCCTGTGCCATTCTTCAGTTTTCCATATCTTCATGGCATATCCCTTTCCAATTTTTGCTTCAGACAGATTTAGGTATTCTTAAATCCAGCTCAGGATTTCTCTGGTAGCTCATCCTGCTCCTTCCTCTTGGCCCTCTTCTCTTTGACATAGTCAGTATTTCCCTGTTCAGCCAAGTTGGCATCTTCCTGTGGCTGCTGTTTTTGTTTTCATATGGGTATGGATTCATATCAATTCCCTTGCACTTTGCAGAAATTGTTCATGGGATTTGATCTGTTGTCTTGAGTTCCCTCTCATGTCAGGAGGGCCTCCTGTTTACCCATTCCCTAAAAAGGCTCAGGTCTCCTGAATCCTGTGATTTCCAGTTTGTTGTCTCCTGAATCCTGTGATTTCCAGTTTGTTGTCTCCTGAATCCTGTGATTTCCAGTTTGTTGTCTCCTTTGCTGCCATCACCAGTTGTGCAATTTTGCCTAAAGACTTAGATCTAGGATCAATGGTCAAAAGTATTATTAGACGCTTTTATTACTTGCATGAAAAATAATCTGTTAATGCATCTTTCACTCCTATTCCTCCAAAATCTGTTTGAGGCCGTGTCAGGAGCTGTGACACCTGAGTGGAATATTTGTGGAATACTTGTTTCTTATACCAGAAGGTTTTTACCAATTCCTTATTTTTGGTATTGTATAGTTTACTACAAGTATTCACTCTTGTCTTGTGTTAAACCGGCCTAGCACTTTCTTACTGATTAATTTCATTAATTTTTTTTTTTAGCTTTTATTCATGAAGTTTTTATTATTTTATTTTATTTATATTCATTAGTTTTTATTTTTTAGTTTTTATTCATGAAGTTTTTTCATTTTTAAGTTATAAAATGAATATAGTTTCTGATACTCTTAGTACTGAAAAGTTTCAATTGCTTTTGAGATATAGAAGTTGTAATTTATTTGTTTGTCTTTGAAAGATACTGCAGAGGAGAAACGTAGCTTGCATAATACATCAAGTACAAAAATGATCTCTTAAGATTAATTTAAGTCAGTTGTGTCACTGACAACTTTGTTTAAACTCATCAGAGAGCATTATACTTGTTAGAGATGAAGTTGGACTTAGCTTCTGTTTCTTTTAAAAATATTGGTTGTGTTGTGAACATAAATGCTGGCAAACCCTCTAATGATTATGACTGACCTGGAGCTGTTCGAATATGCTTTTTAAAGAAAAAAAACAACAAACCAATGAAAAGCAAAACCTGTACTGTAAATAATAAGCAACTTTATGATTAGTTGAAAGGTTATCAGATTTTTTTTTTTCTTTGAATCATTGGGGGTTTTTTGGAAGGTTCCTGCGTAAAAGCAAAGCAGAGAATGAATGGCATCTTAGAACTTTTTCTTTACTGCATGTGATAAGGTTTGGAAAAAAAGAGTTGTGGTTCTTAGTAAGCATTGCAGTATTGGGAAGTGAAGCCCCTCTCTAAAAGTAGCATGTGGTTTTGGCATGTGCTCTTACATGAGCTAAGAGAGGTTCGACACTTACATTTGACTTTATTCTAGACTTCAATGATTTAAAAAGGAAAGGGAATTATAATTTACTGGTTTAGCTCGTACCCTAAGTCAACGCGGTTCATCTGCAGTGCTCAACCCAGTCACAACTTGTTATAAGTTTAACACATATCTAAAGCATTTTCATCTTTGAATATTTTAATCTTGAATGACAATTTCAATAAAAGTTTGTATGAAAAAGAATGTGCACCCTTTAACTAGAACCAGAATGTTTTTATTGATTTGGCTTTCTGACGTCTTTCTGCCCCATAATCAACTTTAGGAGATACTGCAGGTGGTTTGGAGGTTGAGTGAGTTAATAATTAATAAGGATTTACGTGGCCTTTGTGTCACTTTTTATTTCCAAATCGTTTGCTAACAAGTCACCTAAGGGCTTAAAATTGACTAGGACAACAAGCAGCAGGAGCCTGGTGCAGTTGATGCTGATGAACAAAGAAAATAAATTGTAGAAGTGAAAATAAGTATTATTGGTTGCATTTAACACTATAAAAAATTGTTTTCTTGTAAGGAATACACAGAACCAATTCAAATAAAGATTTTTTTTGTTGTTGTTTTATGTAGAACCTAAACCTTCCTCTTTATATTTAATGCAATGATGGTTCAATTTATCAAATGTTACTGCATTGCTTTTGCTCAAGAACACTTGTTCAAATGGATTTCAGTATTATGTAATTTTTTAAATTTTTTTATCTTATTTCTGAGTCACTCTGGAGATCACCATTACAGCAGGAAGCCACTTAATATTTCAAATATTTCCGGACTAGAAGAGCTCACCCATTTCTATGACCTATTGCAGGTTTCTGACTAAAGGATAGAGTTTCTTCTGATCTCTCTCTCTCTCTTAAACCTTATGATCCTTTCAAATAAGAGTAAATATTTAGTAAACATTTAAGTAATGATAGCTAGTGCCTTTGAAAGAGACAAGGCTTTGTTGAATGTGAAACAAGGGGATTTTTTTTGTTTTCTTTTTGCCACACTCCCCTCCAGGTTATTTGACTGCACTTATATGTAGGCAAATCTTGGTTTTTTGAATCTTGAACAAGACTTGTGGCAAAATTTCCTTTCTTGGTCCAAAATTTTCATCATAGATTTTCTACACTAATACTTAGATAATTTGATTACAAATATAGATTGTTGCAGTTGGCACCACAGTTTACTCCCATTCTTCCACAGGCACTTATAATTCTTAAGTCTTTCCTGCTCAAAGTTTAGACAGTGTAGGTAACTTGTAAGTCAGTCAGCAGCCTTTTATAAGGGTGGGATTTCATGTGTGTGATCTTTGATCTGCAGTGCTGGAAACTCTGAATTTCCTTTGCTTTGGAGTACGTAATGGTATCAGTGTCTTAATATTCTTGAACTAAACATTGGAGAGCCTACAGGTCAAAATGACAATTATCCCTATTTCTACACTACACTGAAGTTAATGTTATTTCTTCAACCTTCTTTCTAGCCTTCTGTGTTACCTTAAGAGTACTGTCCTTTCCTTTCCTGTGAATGCAGCCATATTTGCGCATCTAAAACTTTTTTTTTGGTGGAGGAGGGAATATAGGATTGCTTAGGTTGGAAAAGAGCTCTAAGTCCCACTGTTAACCCAGCACTGCCAGGTCCACCATGTCCCTAAATTCAAGTGTTAAGCATTATGTGTTCAAGTAAGTTCCTAAATTCAAGTATTCAGCTCCAAACATGCCACCATAGCTTTGTCCATCATCTGGGTGGCTGAATCACTGAACCATTAAACTGTTAGTTGTACAAGCACAGCCCAAGGTTTCATCTTTTACAGAATGAAAGGGGATTTTGCTTAATTGCTGCACTACAGAAGGAATGGAAAGACAAAGCTTCTTGCTACTTAACGTGTTTATTCAAGCGGGACTCAGAGATGCATTGTAATGCAGATTTTTACAACTTGGATTTTACTATTCTATCTTCTGGCTAAAGGTACTATAAATATTTTTAAAATGTCACTTCCAATCAAAATTGCTTACTCTGGTTTTGGCCATATGTTTTGAAAAACAAAAGAAAAATTATATCTGCCTTGTTTTGCCCTCTCAAATCTAAGTAAAAGGATATCATGAGGTAGAAAATACTATTTTTATACCCTCTGTCACCTTTGTTAACATTTTATTAGACATAAATCATGTAGTTTCAGGCTGCATAGTGGCAATATGGTTCACTGTGTGTTCTATTTTTGTAACTTTATTTAAAACTGACATGTAACTTGCTGTACCTGAAACCCCAAGTGAGCCAGTTATTGGAGTGTAACAAAGTTTTGACGTCAGAACTGCTATTTATTCCACTGGCAGCCATTAGCAATGCATTACCCTTTGGCACTCGTGTTTTCAGAAACACGGTTAAATTTTTATGACTGGGTCTAGCCAATTAGAATTCTTTCTCAAGACAGAAATAAGGGAAGAGATCTTTTTTATAACTTACTAAATGTAGCTTTCCAGAAACAACATAATAAAAAATATAAATTACTGCACTCAGAATTCCCAAAACATTCTGTCGAGCCACACCTCGGCTCGCCTGCTTGCTGTACGTGTGTATTTGAGAGGCAGGGGTTAAGCTAGGCTGCCTTGTCAAATGCATGAGGCTTTATTAGAATTTAATGTAATTACAGCTGAGTCATCCTCTCAGGTCAGTCTGGGAGCTTCAGCAGGATTTTAGAGGGGCCAGGGACCCAAGGTAGAGAGAACTGGGGAGATGCAGGAGGTGTGGAGGAAAATCAGGTGGAGGGGCTGGGCTTGTCAAAAACAAATGGAGAGTAATTTCAGTGGAGGTTTCTGATGCTGCCTTTTTCCTCAGAAAGCTAAACTTAAGCAACACTTAAGAGTGCATACTTGTAGGCCCTACATACAACGTGGGATGGAGCAGCTGCATGAGAAGGTGCTGTGGAATGTGATTCCTCCTTGTTGGTTCACTGTCTGGATTCTGGCACTAAGAAGTGCCAGTGCCTACAAGCAGAACCTACAGCAGATATGTTTTCCGTCTGTGTAATTTTCAGTGATATTCTCCTGAGGGCTTGGGAATATGCACTGTGTAGTCAGGCATGAGTTCAGAGTTGCCTGTTGACTAAAGTTACAAAATGCTTGTTTGTACATGTTACTTTGGTAGCGTGCTGTAGATTTGTTTTGAAGGGAATGCTCATTTATATAAGGTTATTATTCCATTCCTGCACTTTATTAATGATACTGTGTTCATTATATCAGTAGTGAAAATATCGCCAGCTTTTGTCACAGGTTGTTTCCTGCAAAAAATGCTTCTCTTTAAGGCTCTGATCTTTATTGTAATAGGGCAGCTTTAACAAGTTGCGTAAAAGGTTGTGGCTGCAATCTAAATTTGGCAGCTACATCCTAATTTTCCAAGTAAATAGAAGCTGCTTGATCTCAAAGTATCAGCTATCTGCATTTATGTGTGATTTAGTTATAATACGATTTCCAGGTGAGCAATCTTTTTTTGAGCAGCCATGAGAGGGAAACCTTTTGGATATTCTGTTTCTTGTTCTTGTATTTCGATGTGTGGAACCTTTGACATCCCTCGCTGCTGTCTCCTGTAATTTGGGTATTCTGAGTGCAGCACATCAGAGACTTTTGCCCGTCTTTTTTCTTTACCTGACTTTTGTTGTCTTTTACCAACCTGTTTCGGTGTCCTTACAAAGTTAATGGAGACAAACATTTTCTTTTGCAGAATAGTGACTGAGAAAATTGTTGAAGGTAGAAAAAAGTAGTTGTGAGGCCTGAGAAAGAAGGGGTTGTTTAAATGGAAAGATTGCCTAGGAGGTGGCAGAATTTGGAGACCATTGAAATAAAAAGGAGAAAAGCTATGCTTGATTCCAGAAGAGAAGGAAAACTGCAGGAAGTGTTTCCAGTTTCTTCGGGAAAAACAGGAAAGCAGTGAGAGAGGGAGAAAGGATTTAATTGCCTAGTAATTTTATGGAGGAGACATTAAGTCTTCCAGAAGGTGAGTGGCCTTCCTGGATGCTCCTGTGTGCACATTAGCTCTGCATCTGTATGAATCTCCTCTCACAAGTGTGCAGTTTCATTGCCCTGGCATGAGAAAGTTTGTCACATTGAAAAACTCCATTGTCTTTCTGAATGGTCCTTTCAATGTTTCCTTTAAAGAAAATTTCTGGTGGAGAGACCACTTGTTTATGCTTTTGAGTTTCATGAAGGAGATCATGAACAGCCTTTTCTTCTTGGAATAGGCACCTTGTGAAGCTCTCTTTTAGCTAGTTGCTTGTGGTGCCTAACTGGGAATGTGAATACAAGGCTGAATACTTCTGAAAGATGAAAAACTACTTTACATTTCAGATTTAAGAATTACACTCTAATGTTAATCCAGCCTTAAAATTACAATTAAATATTTCAGCTGCATTTTCCTGAGTGCTTGCAGATATTTAGGCAATGTTTGGAACACTAATTTTTAGATATCTGAATAGTGATTGTAGACTTTCTCCTGCTACCACACGTACAAAAATTGAAGAAAAGATCTGTTGGAGAAGGTTTTGTAAAAAAGGAAATTAGAGTAATGATATATAAAGTTCTGAAAGAACTGTTCAAAATGAGTTTGTATTTAGGTTGTCACAACCTGCAAAAAATATAGATAGCTGCAATGTGGATATCCCTGATATGCAAGTTTTTTAAATCGTGAGCTAAGGTTCTTGTATGTTATAATACAGGCGCTAGTGGCACAGTTTCATCGTAGTTTTAATTCCTGGGTTTTTTTCAGCATTGCTTTATTCCTTACCCCCTCCCCCCCATCCCCAAACAGGTACTTTTATCACAAATGCTGGCTTTTTAGGTTAATCTGCCTGAGAATATTAATCTCCTTCAATATCCTGTATTACCCTTTATAAGAGAATATCTCTAATCCAGACACCCTGTGTTCTCATTGTCACAGGAATGAGCAAAGTATGTAACAGAAGAGCAATATATGACAGTGATAATACACAAATTAATTTCAGATGGATTCTATTTTCTTTACATCTGCTGTTCCATGAGAAATTAGATTAAACTAGACATGCAAGATTCACAAGTGATTATTTAAAGTCCAGTTTGTGAGATATTGTAGTGGAAAGCTTTTTGGGAAGAACTGAACCATACCTACAAGTCAGTGTTTCAGCCCTCTAACTCCAACTGTTGGTTGGTAAAACGTGGTTTAAGTGTATTGAGCTAAAAGGGTTGATTTTCATTTGTGCAGAACTGTAAAATTTCAGTGATTTCATATCATTTAAGTGGGATTTATTTGTAATGAACATGAATATGTTCCATTGGATCACTATCTGTATCATACTGGAGGAGAAGCCTGGCTCATAACTATTTGTGTTATACATTGGTAAATTAGATACAACAGCAAGAAATAAGCATCCTAAATAAAGACAAAATTTCTTATTCCTAGGAAGTAGGAGAAGTTTTCTGCGTGATGCTTTCTGTGGTAAACACCTCTTCATTGTTCAAAGACCATGGAAATTACTATGTTGCAAGAATACCCATGGGATTGCCTCGATAGTTGTAGAAAAGCAGTGGGGAAGAATATGGAAGAGAGCAGGAAATGAATGAAATTGTGGGCATTTGGGAAAATAGAGCAATTGAAGGGTAAAAAGCAGGTCTAGAGGACAAGAGCTATGTGTAAGTTCTGATGAGAAAAATCCAGCATCAGAAAAATTCCAAAAAGACAAGTGGTTTGAATAATTCATGATTGAAGGGAATATTATGAGACAGAGATGAAATTAATGGAAGAGATGCAAATATGGAATGTGACAGGCAAAATACAAAGAACAGAAATTAAATATCAGTTGACCATTAGACAGCAGCAGTTAAAATTTATAGGTAAGTCAGGGATAGCCAAAAAAGAGCTTTATATGAACTTCAGGGTACATCTTCAGGATATGCAGCTCAAGGTGGATGTATTGAGTGAAAGACAGGTTTTGGTCTTCTGTATAGAGGGGGAAAAAAATGAAAATTGTATGTAGTTGTGCATTTCAGCCTAGCTTCTTCTTCTACTCTACAAAACGGCATATCTTACAGTTGCCATGGAAGGTACTCTGGCTTTGCACTTCTCTGTCCACTTCAGCATGAAATCAATCAGGGAAAATGCTTCCAAGTGTACACTTGTCCCTTCAGACTTGACTGGAAATTACCCACTTTTTTTTGATTTGTTTTGTAACATCTATGTTCGTATGCTCAGCTTTGAGCTAAAATTTTCAATTTTGAAAACTAATATGGGTTCTGTATGTTATACCTGTTTAAAAATACCCCAAATAATAACACAGAAAATAGTTATGGTTGGAAGAGAACCTTAAGATTGTCTGGTTCCAACCCCTGATCCATGGGCAAGGATGCCAACTATCTACATCCTTCTTGCAATATGTATTTATTTTATATAAGCTGCAGTTTATTAGAGGGATACTGAAAGATGAAATGTCAAAGATGACTTTTGCAGACTCAAGCAGAAAGGTTTGCGTATATCCAAAAGCTGTGTAGTTAATGCAGAATACCACTTTGCAATAGACTGAAAAGAGCCAGCATTATGATTTCTGCCTTTAACGAGTCCTGTTTGGGATACTACTGACTGCAGGGAAAAGAGCACGAAGAGGACTATTCTGCCTGTATTTCTAGTACAGAGAAATAAAATACTGGTAAGATAAAGAAACCCCTGATGCAGTTACAGGAGTATCAGGAGATAAGACAGAAGAAAGAACAGAATGACATAGGCAAAAATTTGATCAGACACTTTTCCAAAGATGTGAAATCAGATGTTATCAACTTGAAATTTAACTGCAGATTTCCTGATCAAACTTAACAATGAAACAGCTTCAACCCTGAATGCTTTCTAAAAGAAAATTTAAATAAAATAAATCATGGATGTTAGAAACAAGGGGTTTAAGCACTGTCAATACATTGTAAAATTAAAACAAAATTTAGTGTACTTTTGGAATTCCTAAACACAAACAGTGTTTAGCCTTTCCTCTTCCTAGAAACATTCCATAATAACAGGAATTGCATAAATATGTCTTGGTGATTTCTTGTGGTGTGTACATGAAGAAATTTTCCCAATGTCTAGCTGAGAGCTCCTTTTCTGCCACTTCAGTCAAGTATCCCTTGACTTGCTCTGGCTTGGCATGCAGAATGGCTGAATATTGATGCCTTTTTAATAACTTCTTACAGAGATAACCATCAGATCCCCTCCAGCCTTCATATTCACAAAGAAAAACAAAACAAAGCACAACTTCCAGTGTTTCCATGACTTGTGTTTTCTACCCGCTTCTTTGTTGGTCTCTGGATCTCTTTCAGTGACCACTTGTTTTAAAGCACTTGCTGTAAAATTTGGCCTAGTGCTTCAGGTGATACCTGATTAGTTCTGTGACTAATCATTGGATACTTGGCTCTTAATTTTGATTATCAGACTTTTGCTAATTATACTGTGAAAGTGTTTGCATTTTTTCCTAGGGGGTACATCTATAAAGAAGCTATGCCAGACCCTTATTGTGCAGAATGTGATTCTACTCTTTTCTTTATTTCAAACAGAGCCTAATATTTGTCAGAGTGATGTCACTCTCATTTTTCAGCCTCAGTGAGAAAATGGAGTTTCTCACACTGCTTTTGTAAACATGCACATGTCTTTTTGTTTTTCATTCTTTCTCCTGGGAGGAGAAAGGTTTGATGGACTTTGTCATTGACCAGTGTGGTTGGAGAGGATGTAACTTCACCTTCCAATTGATGGTCATTTCCAGAACTCTATATAATGTGAAAACCAAAATAAAGCCTTCTTCCTTGCCTTCTCTCGGGTGTGACTGCGCTCTGTCTCTGCGTTTCGTGTTGCGCGATAATGTGACAGAGTGATCTGCATATTTTGAGAAGACCCCAATGTGGTTTTGACATTATTTCAGCCTTTGCCTGAATTGTTTGGCTCAGCTCCTTCTTTGTAAGATGCAAACCAGCTATAATGGAGTGAACATGTCTTTTATCCCCCCCCGTAATAGCACCAGAACTCTCTGACAATCTTTTTTGGCAGCCAGTGTCTTCCATAAGGTGTTAATAATCTGTGTATCAGATAATTCCCTCATTTTATGGTCCAAAGAACCGTGATGTCAGGACTGCTTTATGTGGAGAAATCAGCACAAATGCATGGACATTGAGCAACCAGACTCACAGTGGAAGGTTTCTGGGCAATAGCTTCTGGATTCTTTTTTGAAACAGAACAATAGCTCTGGGATCACTTAAGGATTACTTTTATAAATCAAATTGAGCTATACACTTTGTAACAAATCTAATAACCATACTGTGAATACAACACAGAAGTCATTGGTATTGCAGGTGGTGTGTGGGGATGAAATTTACTGCACCGAGTTTGTGGCAGTGCTTTGCAGAACAGAACCAAAGATTTCCTGACATTAACCACTTCCAGTGGGTGGTTTCATTGAATTCTGTTTGATTTCATTTGGTATTTTGTTATTGGAAGCGTGGTGTCTTTTAAAGTTCTTTTAAAGAAGTTTCTCAAATGGAGTTATGTTTACTCTTATGGTATGCCACCTTAGGGAAGAGATACTCCAGGTAAGGCATTATAATCCTGCCAAAATGAAATAGTAAGGTGTTCCTTTAGTATCTCCCATGAGTGATTTGAAATGTTACCAGAGCACGTTGTGGCAACGCCAGTGGAGCCATGTACAGCATTTTGAAGAATTTAATGGATTACCCATGGTTTTGCATTGGCAAAGAGGCATTTATTCCAAATAAAAGGTTATTTTTTTCCACTTGAAGTGCTGGTATTGGTATTTATAATGATTTCAGTAGATCAGCTTGTGAATGGGAACAGAAATATATTTGTGTAGTAACAAAAATGAAACTTTCTTAAAATAATTTTTTTTTACTAAAAAGTATTGTAGTAAATGGAGAGCAATGAAATTCAATTTACTGGCACTTCTAAAGAAAACCACAACAGAACTGAAAAATCAGCTATTTTGAGAACATGCAAAAATATTCTCAAAATACACTGAGATGTAAACCAGCTTGTGTTTAGAGCTTGATTCTTAAATTTTTCATGTCATCGGGTAACGATAGGCAATTATTTTATATCCTGCCAAGAATCCAACATCAAAAACTCTTAAGTCATAAATTAGTAGCCTGGTATAGAAAATGAGTCTGCTTGTAGTAAATACGTAAATGATTCAGGAGTAACCGTTTCGCTTTCTATGTGACAAAACAGAAGTAAGAATGAATCTTCCAGGGAAATGTCAAACTGCTCTTGTTTTATAATTTGATTAAATACACAGTTGCTACATCTTAATTTCAGGTTTGTCTTGGTAATTCTAGGAAAAAAATTAAAAACAGGATCAGTGATCTGTAGTATTTTTTGTAGACTTAAATAACTGAAAACCCTTTGCCAACTTAATGAACAATTTGCACTGAAGTTTTTCACCTGCCTGAAGGGCTGCCATAGAGCTGGTGTCTGCTGGAGTTTCTGAGACACGAGTTAAAAGGAAATTCCAATTAGGTGTTACAGTGAAGAAGGTGGCCATAAGGGTTGTAGTATTGGAAGAGGTTTCCTGGAGAGCTTGTGGAGTATCTTTGGAGGTGTTCAACTGGACCTGGCCTTGAGGAACCCATCTAGTTAGGTCTGCGCTGAGCTTTGGACTAGAACACCTCTGGAGGTCTCTTTTGCAAATTATTATCTAGTTCTGTGATGCCTAGGTAAAAATATGGCACTTAAAAAAATTCTCTGTAACAGTCTAAGCATTTGTGGATCAAATGGATTCCTGCTTAATTCCAGTTTTGGAAAACTTCAGTTTAAATAAATGCAAAAGTAGACTGTAGTTGTTTTCTGAAGACTGTCAAGATCATATTGTGTGTTTTCTAGCACCTGGAAGGGCATTCATCTTGATGTGAAAATTGCCTGTAATTATTTTGCTTATAAGATCGTAACCTTTAGTAACATAGTAGAAAGTACTTGTCTAATTGAGGAATCATCTACTTTACAAAACAGATGGAAAACTGCTCATAAACATAGAGAAATACAGCCTACAAAGTCCCAAGCCATGGAGCAGAAGGTTAAAATGTTCTTAAATGTGCCCATTCTTCTTTATTCTAGTTGGATAGAATTATACTTAAAAATAGCACTAAAGTAAGTTGGGTTTTTGTTTGGGAGTTTATTTTTTATCTCCTTTTATATCACATTAAGTTACTGCCTCTAGATTATTTTATTGCACCCTATGGAAAAGTAGACAACTGAACTTTTGAACTATTGAACTTTTCCTTCAATAACAACCAAAAAATGTTGTTGATCTTGGGATCCTAATTATCCTTTTGTGGCAACAAATGGATTTGGAAATTCCTTTCCCATCTTCTGAATTAAGAAATCAAAAAAAAAAAAAGCTAAAAAAAAAAATTATCTGAGAGCAGTGTATTTTGAGTTTTCTATCAGAAAATAGCAGTTTCCAGTCAATATCAATGATATGTTTGGTTAAAAGTTCTCCAGTAACTGATTTGGGAAAAATTAAGAGAAAGAAGCCTTTTCAATGCCAATGTTGTATTTATGCATTCAGTTAAGGGGTTTCTAAAAATAAAAGGAATTGTTTATACCTAAGGGGTAAGCTGCTATTAGGTTGGAGTATGTTTATACACATGTAAAATGTGTAATGTGTATATGTCTTGATAAGTTTACATAAACATTTTCAGGGTGAACTTTTCAACAGAGAATTACAATAGCTGTTCAGATATAAACATGCTGTAAGACACTTCTGCATCACTGAATCCAATTGCATGGTATTATAAGCCACTGCATAATTTAATCTCCTTCACTGTGCTCTGTCTTAAAAGTAATTAGGACTTCTATATGCAGTGCTCCAGCTATTCCAGAGTCTAATTTTTCATTATATGAAACTTCTTTAAATTTCCAGTTAAAGCAGTTACCTAATTTAATTTTAATTGAAGAAAATTAACTAATAGTTTATTAATATCTCTTAGCTTTTTTCTCTCCTTGGCATTTAAAATAATCACTGTAGAATATTGACATCTATTCTTGCCCTTTTTTGTACGCAAAAGAAGTCTGGGATTTTTTTATCCTCTCACCTCATAATCTCTGACTGCTGCCCATCCTGTTGTAGCTCCTCTGTGCCAGTTCTGCTTGGAGCTGTTCTGTTTTGGACAAGGCTCCCGTGGTGGCACACCACACTCTGGATGAAGTCTTACCATTAATACTTTTCTGTTCCAGTTAAGACTTCTGACTTGCATACCCATAGGGTTTTGTTTCCCTTTTCACAGCTGTGTTCCCCCTGCTGTTTACTTTCCAGTGGTCATATGGTCAAATAAAGCTTGCTGGTCCTTTTCTCCATGGTTATGTCCAGATAATGAGCTTTCAGCTCATGCAAGGGTTTTTTTCAGGCCCTTTAGTACACACTTTCACATGTGGTGCTTTGAACTCATCACGTTTCTCTTTGGTAATATTTTAGGAAGTTTGCCATCCTTTACTGGGGTACATGTGACAAATTTAGCTACACTTCCCTTTTAGGTTATAAACTTGCTACAAATATTTATTTGTTTGTGGATTTGTAAGGATCATATCTCATGATGCTTTAGATGGGGTTATGCAACAGATGGGGTTTTGTTCTCATAGTCTGACACATTTGTATGCTTCCATGTTACTCCTTCTATGTGGTATCTTTTTAACTGTTGCTTACGCACCTGTTTTGTTAACTTGCATATTTGGTAGAGCTGACTCTCAGCTTTTTTTTGTTACCTCAGGATGTTGTCTTATTTCACAAATGAGGTGGTTTTTTGTTCTTTTTTTCACAATATATCTCAATTGAATATATTTTCCCAGTAGAGAGAAACAGAGCAGTAATTTAAAATTGTGTGTGTACTTTCAGGAGCAAACATTATTCAATTGAAAATTGTCTTACTTCTCCAAGTACTTACAGCTTCAGACTTCATGTTACAATCTGCAGTGGCAAGTATTGAGACTGCATGTACTCTCTGTGCATAAAAAATAATGTTGTTGAGACCAGGGTATTTCAATAAAAATAAGAATTATTATTTCTTATATTGATTTAAAAGATAATTTGCACAATTTCTGGATGCTCATTTTGTAGGAGGGAAGTTCATTTGAATGCAGCATTTCATGACTTGTATGAAGTAAAAATGCCAGTACAGGAAACACTGAATGTCAGGATAGATCGTCACTGGTGAAATGCATTTAAATTTCCCAGCTCTTATTACAAGGCACTTAATAAATAAAGGAACAGAATTAGAATTTTATATAGAATTGTCTGTATAATTCTACATGCATGCTAACCGGTGGTGTCTGAAGAGCAGCAAGATGTTCATGGTTCCTGAACAAACTAGTTTTATTTTTATGATTGCTTTCTGAAATTGACATTTTTAAACTAGAAAAAAGGTCACTGGGAAAGTGAATTGCTACCAACTTGTCTTTTAAGACAGAATTTTAAATCAAAAGCATTCTTAGAGTTGGTAATGTATTCTTCTGTGTAACCTTGGTACTTTTCCAAAATTTAATGCTTACTGTTGTAACTAAGGTTAACTTAAGGGATGTACCTAACTTTGCATATGCAGTATTTGGAAATCATGACTTTCTTGAGGTTTTGATTTGATGAACAAGTAAAATACTACCTTTTAACTATGCACATGCATGTTATAATCTTTAGTAGGATTAAGCACATGACTTTCTTCCCAAAATTGGATTGCAATGTTCTGAGAAACAAATATAGACTTAAAATTAAGTGTTTCATAATTTGGGACAATTTTAAGAGTTGGTAAATACAGAAGTAACAAGTGCAATTTAACAAGGGAAAGTTATGTAGCGCGTGAGCAGTGGAAGCAAAGCAATCTTGTCATGTGGATTTCCTGCCTGGTTATAGGGGTCACTCTGATCTCATTTCAAAGCTATGAGCTCATCAGTGCACTACCACAAGGATATGTGGGTGGAGCATACAACTTAGTTATTCATAAATTATCAAAATAAGCAGTAAATTGGTGGCATGATTGCTGTTGATTTTTGGTTGATTTTAGGCTATATTACCTAATACAACAAAAATTAAGGTTTTTTCTGGAGAGCTGCAGAACCTGACAAGGCAGCAAGTGAAAAGCCATGTAGTTAAGTAGTGTGGCAGAACATGTTAGGTTTACTTGTGTAGGCTGGGAGCTGACCAGTGACAAGTGAAATACTGGGCTTGCTCTGGAAGTCTGTCTTGGTTTGACAAGACAGGAGTCTGCTAAGGAAGGCAGGAGCCTCCCATGAAATGGAAAAGGTAAACCCCCTCCCTCTGAATTACCACAATTTCGAAATTAAAAGGCTCTCAGGCAAAGATATGGGAATAGGAATAACAGTTCTTTACTAGGAAAAGCTGAAAAATACAAATGTAATCAGTACAAACAAAATCACTGACAGAGTCAGGAACCTGACACCCTGTGGCTCAGGGTGTTGGTCACAGCCCAGCTGGATGGTGGCTGCTCCTGCTGGAGTGGCAGATGAAGTTCTGCTGAAGTGATGATCGGNGCTTATCTTACAAGCCAGGACAAAATCCTAATGCATGGTGTTCACTGGTGGGTAGAAGAGCATGCTAAAAGCTACTGGGAAAGAAATAGACAACAAAATACTGACTATTAGCCTGTCTTTTAAAGCCATTATGTGATTGAAGTTTTAATTTTATGCGGAGTTTCTGTTCCCTTGTCTGGAAAAGGGTAAGGCCTGGTATGAGCAAAGGCACAGAAGAGCAAACTGTAACTTGTAGCTGAGTGACGCCCCTATTTCCTTTCTGTCCTTATTTGCATTCCTCTTGTGTTCTGCTTCTCTTATTTCTCCTTCCCACAATTAAGAGCATATAGCTGGGAGATGTGATGCTGTCCAAGTGACAGGCAGAGAGTTTAATGCTTGAGGTGAGAGTCAATTCAAATTCTAGACATGTTCTTCTATGGCATGGCTTAGAAAAGAATTACAGGAAGGAAGAAAAAGTTACTTGTTTAATCTGTAATAAATTCTTGATGCTAGGTGTATTTATCCTCAGTGTTCTGAGGTTTAGCTATGGTTTCAAACAAGGAAATGGTTTGTCGAAGAAAGAATAGTTAATTACTGATTTAAGTAAGACAGAAACATACTCAGAAACTGAAATGTTGCAGTGGGGGAAAGCAGCTACTAGAGAAATACACTTTTATTTTGTTCATTTAACAAATGAAACAAAAGGGCATCAAGTTCTTGTCTTTTTAAACTGTAATATATGGTATTTTGGTCATTGTACATACCTGACCACAATTAATCAGTAATTGATCACTAAAGCTAATTGAGTGATAAATCTGGTTTTGTGCCTTGTCTCCAGTCTGCAACACTCAATACAATTTCAGATTCTTCTGAGATTGCATGTTAACACTGGAAAAAAGAGATCTGCCCTTTCCTGCACGTTGAAAAAATTCTGTCTACAATGCTTGTTGCTACAAATTTTAGTATTCTTATATTCATGGACTGAAATGTGTTCATATACAGCTTTTATGTTCAGATGTTAATTTGTACCTTTCAACTTGCTGGTGTATATCCTGAATTTCTTTCTGTATTCTACTGGCTTTTGGCAGCTGATTTAAACAGAACTTTTCTTCATTCTATGGCCAGCAGCAACATTTCTTTTGAGTTCGATTAAGCACCATTGTGTCTTTAACGAAAGTGTGAATTTATATGTGGGTTGTTGTGGGCTGGAGGGGCAGTTTTTATCAAGCTATCTTTTAAGATGCTAGTAGAAAAAAGAATATAATTATTAAGATTTATCAACTCTGAAAAAACTTGCTTTGCTGTGTTTTCTTACAGTGAAAAAAATATCTTAGAACTTGAATAATGAGTTGGACATTCACCTTTGTGAATTGTGCAAATTGTCAGCAGAAATGTCCAACAAAACTTCTTGCAGTAATTGTTAAAGTGGCAGTGGTGTTTGTTAGGAGAGGTGCAGTAACAGGTAGATTAATCTAGTTTGTGGTCCATACATACAGTTTGTGCCAGGGCAGGTAAAATTGGTAATAAAGCTGAGGGTCCCCATGAATGTTTGGTAGTTCTGAGGTAACGGTACATGTACTCAGCTGCTCCTGCTTATGTCCACTGCTAAACTGAGATATACCTCCCAATGAAATCCCCAGCTGGGGCAATGTAAAGTCAGAGAAACTATGAATTTTTCTGGACTGTTATGTCCTATGAGTGACAAGCAAATCATTGTGGCAGCTTGGTTTTCTTTGCCCATCTGAATGATGACAGCATATTACGTATGCTACATATATTATGTAATAAAGGTGTCACGCATAATGATGTTATATATTTTATAGCAAAGGTTTAATGGCTAGATGCAACTGCATAAAATTTGCTCTTATTATGCAGCAAAACTGTGCCACTTAGGAAACTAAAAAGTACATTTTTTTCAAATTTTGGGGAGACATGTAATTAGGAAATTTGCCTCAATTGTCTTTTTCTGTTAGTCTTTTGTTTTCCCAGAAAAAAGGAAAAGAATTGCCTCCTTAGTCTGTAATTTAGCAGGAAACAGTGTTCATTATGAACTTACATTTTCATATTTTTTTTAATGAGATTGAGTATACCTGCTGTGGAAGATGTCTAATATGGCAAGATTTTGGATTTATACTCAATGGAAACCATCTTTGATATTTGTGCTTTTAGTTTAAAAATTGTATCTTTTCCTTTAGTTGGAACAGTGTCTTCTCCAGCAGTTTTTGCTGAAATGGTGTTAGTGGACAGAATAGTGGCGTACATGCTTCATACAGAAATAAAAATGAACATTTAAATAGGGAGGTGTCTGTTTTGAGCAGGTGTGCTTGAGAGGTTGTTAGAAACAGTTTTGGGGGCGTGGTGTCAATTACAGAGGAGGAGTAAAGGATTGCATTGTTTTACAGAATGTGGCAGAGTAAGGAGAAGAGGAAGTTTTCCTGGGAGCTAGAGGAGAACAACTGAAGCATGAAATAACTAGTTTCATGAGGGTTCGTGTAAGAGAGAAACGCGGTTGACAAGAGGAGGCAAAGAAAGGCACTCTTGGAATAGCATTTCTGACAGTGTGAGATGCTCAGTGTTCTACAAGTCAATGCAAAAAGGGGGGTTTGTTGGGGTTTTTTTGGTGTAATGTCTTCAGGTTATGTGGAGAGAAGTAATTGACTTTTCAAATTTATGCATACCTTTTAAATGTTCTCTGCTCTTAAGTGGGAATACATGGTAAGTATAAGTTAACCAATTTAAAAATACTTGAAATGACATTTCAGTGATCCTCACACAGAGTACAATTATTATGGTAGCCTTCACATTTGAAAACCTTAGATTGGTTCTATGGAGATGGTTTTTTATGTATGCTTCTTCCAGTTTCCAGGTCTTTGTTAATCAGTGGCTGAGATTTGGGTTTGTTGCACAAAACCCAGCCTAGATTGAGTTGTTAGTTCTCAAGTAGATACTGAGCTTTCCATAGTTCTGTAATTTATTTTTCTATAAAACTGAAAACATAATGACAGTGGTTTATAACGTGATAGATGTCACAATTTTTGGTTTTACTTTTTTTTCTTGGTGCTGTGAACTGGCCCTGGCTGGATGCCAGGCACTCACAAAAGCCACTCACTCACTCCTCTCTGCAGCTGGACAGAGGAGAGAAAATTTAACCAAGGGTTCATGGATTGAGATCAGAACCAGGAGAAATCACTCAGCAAATACCATCAAGGGCAAAACAGGCTCAGCTTAAAAGTAAATGTATTACTATCAAAATAAGAACAGCATAAAGAGGAATAAAATAAGCCCATAAAAACACCTTCCCTCCACCTCTCCCTCCTGCCCCAGCAGTGCAGGGAGGCAGGGAATGGGGGTTTGGGTCAGTTCATCATCTGTGGGTTCTCCCACTGCTCGGGGAGAGGAGAGGTTCCCCTGCTGCACCCCGGGGTCCCTGCCCCGGGAGAGTTCTCCAGGAACTTCTCCAGTGTGAGTCCATCTGACAAACAACAGCTCTCTGCACACTGCTGCACTGTGAGCTCCCCCCACAGGCACACAGCCCTCCCAAAACTGCTGTGCTGTGGGTCACTGTTCCACGGGGTGCATTCCTCCAAGGACAGGCTGCTCCAGCCTGGGAGCAGGGCCTCTCTCTCCTCCGGGTCTCCCCCTGGATCACAGCCTCCTCCAGGGATCCACCTGCTCTGGTGTGGGCACCTCTGCCATGGGCTGCGGGTGGATCTCTGCATCCCCCTGGATCCCATGGGCTGCGGGTGGATCTCTGATTCCCCTGGATCCTCAGGGGCTGTGGGTGGATCTCTGCATCCCCCTGGATCCCCAGGGGCTGTGGGTGGATCTCTGCATCCCCCTGGATCCC
>VXAX01002964.1:81403-200898 GCA_013399835.1 Leptocoma aspasia | reverse complement strand
GGGTGGATCTCTGCATCCCCTGTGGATCCCCAGGGGCTGCAGGGGCACAGCTGCCTCACCAAGGTCTCACCACAGCTGCAGAGGAATCTCAGCTCTGGCCCCTGCAGCACCTCCTGCCCTCCTTCCCCACTGCCCTTGGTGTCTCCAGGGTGTTTCCCTCACATGTTCTCACCTCTTCCTTGTGGATGTTCTCAGACAGCTGGAGAAAAGGAACAGAGATAAAAGCTAAGCCTCGAAGGAGAGGAATTCTAAACAATTGCTGGTGTTTTGGGACAATGTCCTTGAATTGTTTATCCTGAATTCACCAATGGAGTCAGATATATTTGCATAAAATCAATCAGGTTTTACCTTAACGAAGTATGATCTAAAAGGCGCGCATTTCAATAAACTTCCTCTTTTTGCTTCCCATCCTCTGAAACTGAGTTACTGCTTTGTTTCTAGCTCAACAGCGGCACTTCCTCCTCATCTCTGGCTGGAATTAAAACTGGCCCCCCCTTTTGTTTTGATTTCTTCTTAAATCTGTTATCACAGAGGTGTTACCACCATCCCTACTTGGCCCAGCCTTGGCCAGCAGCATGTCCATCTTCTGAACCATCAGGGATTGGCTCTGCTGGACATGGTGGAAGCTTCCAGAGCTTCCCACAGAAGCTGTGCCCCCCACTACCAAAAACCAGGGCATGAAAAACCAGTACACTTGGCAAGCATGAAAACCACACCAAATTTCCATTTGATAAAGGTAATGTAAAATTTTTTACAGAGTTTTCAGATACATTTTTTGAGAGGAATGTTACACTGAGGCGTAGTAACACACGACAGTTTCCAGGTAGGATACTGAAATTCAGGGATTTGTGGCTAGAATTCTTGGTAGTTTGCTTCTAGGTGTGCCTGAAGCAGTGCAGCCAGGAGTGAAAATTGCAGCTATGTGACAGCTGTGAGTGAGCTCAGCGAGGTGAGTCAGTGTCACCCCGGGTCTGTACCAGTGTGCTCATTGCAGCTGGTGCTGCTCGGCACCCCTGGTGGCAGTGCCAGAGGAGTCACGGAACCAAAGCACCAGGCTGCTCTCCTCTGCTGTGCAGTGCCAGGAGTTAGCTGAAAAACTTTGTTTTCTGTTCTCCTGAAGAAACCATTTGTTCTGGTTGAGTGAAATGTAGTTTTCACTGCTGACAAGGGATTGTCGTGTATTCATACGTAGAATTTTTAAGTGGAGCAATAGTGAAACATCAAGAGCAAGTATTATTAGGTATACATAAAAAAATGCTGAAGCACCACGAAAACATCATTGTACATCTCTGTGAAATTACTTGAATGATTGATGGCATGTCAGTGTCTGTGACAATCAAGAGAAATTAGATGAGAGAAAATATTCCATTTATTTTGTTGAAGCTGTGTTAATGATTTTCTTTTTTTTCTGTGTGGATCCCTCTCAACTGAGTAAAATAAAAAATAAATATTTTTATAAAGCATTGCAGAATACCAGAGATTAACTGAAACCTGCAGAGCCTGAAATACTTCAGGAGACATTGAACTCTTTCTCATTTTGCTCTTTCATGTGGTTGAGAAGTGCAGATCAAGTCCTGTCTAGCAGAATTACTATGCTTTGTGTCATAATATAATAAAATACTGTGTTATGACCTGAACAAAGGACCTGAACCCAAGGTTCAGTATTATTTTCCAGCTGTGTTATTTCCCAAGAATTCTGCAAGCTTCTGAAGTTGTTGCACAAGATATTAAGGCCCCACAACCTTAGTCACTGTAAATAACTTTTTATTCTTTTTAAAGTAGGCTAGATTGTCCATATTCTCGGTGTTCTTTTAAAATCTTAGATATGTTTTTCTTATAGAATGTCAAGATTACTAAAGAGGGAGTGAACATGTTGAATATTTTGAGAAGTTAGAGATTGCTTGTCTGTAGCGGTTGGGAATTCACCCAAAAATTGCCATGCTATTACCCCATACACATCCCCCCAAACGAGAGCTAATATGACAGGTAGTTTCTGCTTTTTTACATCCTCAGACCATAGTTTCTGAAATTCTTTTAGCTTTCTACGTGGTATCTTCAAGTTATTAAATAGTACACCCTACAAGTCTTGTTTCTCCATTTATAAGAGAGGAGCTAAAAGCTCTTTGTAGTTCTTTATGTTTCTAAAATATTCTGAATATATAAAATGCTGCTCAAGTACTAAGTTTAAATATTTTCTCTTAAGCAATGCAACTTGGTTTAATCAGATTTTAACCTTCTAAGATTGCCTAAAATGATTACAGTGACCCTTGGTAGTCCTAGCACTTTCCAAGGTGTCACCAAGCCATGATGAAAATCCCCATTCAGTCTTGCTGGGTAACGTTTTGAGGTGCTCTCTCATCTCAGCCTTCTTAGAACTATAAGCCTGGCTGTTTTTCTTGGTATTTACGGATGTTCCCTGGTTTACCTTTCCTGCTTGTTCCACTAAGCACTGTTTTTGCAATATATTAAGACAGAAAGGGTAATAGATTTTCACACTAGTTAAGTATGGTCATAGAACATAAATCTATTGACCAAAGAAAACATTGGAAGACTGAAAAAGAAAGTGGAAAGAATTCTGCATATCTAGTTAGAGCAGGAGGCATGTGACTGTAGGAAATAAAGTTTTTAAACATAGTTTATTATTTAACAGTTCATTATTTATTTGAGATGTTTCTAGAAAGTGGATTTACAGATCATGTAAGTAAAAACCTGAAGTCAAAAAGAAGTTGTGGGGAAATTAAGAATAGTTTGAGAAATCCTGTGTGTAAAAGGCAGTTTTTATTTGAATATAGGCATAAAGAATGGTAGACTAGGGGAGAGTTTCTTTATCTTCTAATAAATGTTCTGAATTCTTGGTAAAATATTTTATTTTAAATAAATGTGTCATGCTTATAATCTAATAATTAGTCATTTTTATCACTATCATAATTGTTACTATCCTATCAAAAAAAGAGTTGATATTTGTGTTTCCTTTCATAAGGTAATAAATCTTTCATCGCTGTGTACTTGGTTTGATTAATTGAAGTGTATGAGATAGCCAAGATGCTTAAAATTGTGTCTTCTGTTCCACAGAGAAACAGGAATTCAGAGAGCTGGCCTGAACATTCTAATATAGTCATTGTAAGCTTATAAAAAGCATCTGGTTTTAGTGAGAATTTATAATCAACAAGGCACCTATATCCACCATTGGTACACACAAGGCAGTGATAACAAACACTTTATATACAGAAGCTATAATTTCACACAGGTGAAAGACTGACATCAAATGTCAACATTTAATGTTAATAATTTTTCAATCTTTTTTTTTTTTTTTTGCAAAC
This sequence comes from Leptocoma aspasia, assembly GCA_013399835.1. Taxonomy (NCBI): domain Eukaryota; kingdom Metazoa; phylum Chordata; class Aves; order Passeriformes; family Nectariniidae; genus Leptocoma; species Leptocoma aspasia. The sequence continues at coordinate 197,578 of VXAX01002964.1, read as the reverse complement.
TCCAAAATGTTTTCCAGGTGAAGCATCTTTCTACCGAAGAGTAAATTTCTACTTACTTAAAATTTACTGCTTTTTTTAATTAACCTTTTCTAATCACAAAAGTTTGGCAGAGCACAAATCAAAAGCTGTCACAAACATCTTAGCAATCCACATATTTATGACTTGTTTAAAGAAATGTAAGAAAATTTCTAGAAAATAAATAATGTTCAGGGTAATTTTTCAGATCAGTTAGTAGAGCACTACTTCAGAGCCACTGACAGGGATTACTGTCTACTGGGGAACTGGACAATGACAATTTATAGTTTTATCCAGGTCTCATTTATTTTCATCTCCCACATATGGAATTTTAAAGTTCATTCACTTGCATGAGTCATGAAGGTAGAAACATTGCCCAGTTGGAAGAAGTGGTACATATTTTCAAGAAAATTCCCCTCATTATATTGAGGAGGAAATACAATCTCAAAACTGTATAACTATATAGCTTAAACTGGTTTAAGTATCTGAAGGGGATCATTGTGCTTTTCAGGAGCTGTCAGTTCTTATTATGCTGAATAACTGTATTCAGTTATGGGCTGGACAGAAATCAATTCAAAATTGTGTGTGCCATCATGATATCCCTCATGGAAATTGTTCATTCACACTGTTTCCCAGGTTTTGTGCTGTGTTTAGTAGGTGGATTTGTTCTGCTCTAATGAGGAGAGCATTGTGGAGCTGAGTGTTCTTCCATGTGGTTGGATTCGTAAGTGTCTTCCTTTTAATGGAGCTTTTTCTCTCCACATGGAGGCAGTGATTTCCTGGTATGGGCAGAAATTTGTTCTGTTTTGCAGGTACTGCTTAAAAATGCAGCAATATGTCAATTAATCTTTTTAAGTCTGTGAAACTCATTGATATTTTGAGAGACAAAACAAATTGTGTAACTGTAAGTCACCTTATATATAGGCAAAACCCAGAAGTTTGGGATTAGATACCCAAGAGAGCATTGGAAACCTCAGGGATCATAGAATTATAGGGTAGCCTGAGCTGGAACAGAGCCATCAAGATCATTGAGCCCAGCTCCTGGCAGGACACCCCAAGAATTCCATCCTGTGCCTGACAGCATTGTCCAAACACTTCTTGAGCTCCCTCAGGTTGAGCTCTGTGTGGCTGGACGCACGTGTGTGTCCAAGATGTGTTATCTTCTCCCTTCCCATTCCTCTTTTCCTTGTCAGCATGGGAATATTAAGAAACAGCCACTTTAATAAAGAACAGGAAGCACAAAAGTGCATGTTAAACTACTCTCTCCGGTGATCAGGTGCCTAAATCCAAAATACAGTAAGTGCTTTACCTGCTTATGATTCACTGCACCTCATTCTCCCAGTTATTTTTAAAATTACAAATGCCACTAAAAACGTGTTTGGTCCCATGGCAGGAACTTGGAATTCTTTTCCCGGTGGGTAAATGTTAACCACAAGGTTGTGCACTCTTGTTTCATTTTGTCTGCTTCTCTAGGTCCAAGATCTATTCTTTCTTTTCTGCACCTTGGCCTTACTTATCTAAGGGCCCAGCTAAGCAGGGCAGGTACTTTAGTAGTCAGGACATTCCTGCTGAAAGTATCCTCTTGGGTTCCTGCATACTGAAAAAATAAACTTCTAGTCAGTTTTCTATTTCTTTAAGATCAAGCCGGAAGAGAGTAAAGAGTTAAAATTGAAGTAGCCAGTGAGGGGTGGTCTGGACCAGTTTTCAATGTTGACATATGAAAATACATAAACTATTACTTTGGGAATAGCCCTATTGCTTCTGAGACAAGTTGAGTGTTATTGTCTAATTCCTGCTGTGCAAGGGGGAGAGATGGCATTGTTGTGATTAAACTTGGGGCTATTCATTTGTTACTTTCTTACAGGAAACAGATTCAGCCTCTTCTAGGACGGTTTAGCGAGTCAGAGGCTTTGTTAACCTCCCATGGGGTTGAACCAGGGACTCTGGACGGTGTTCTCCTGGATGCTGGCTGTTCTTCTATGCAGTTAGATACAGCCGAAAGAGGCTTTTCCCTGCAGAAGGATGGACCCTTGGACATGAGGATGGATAGTGACAGGTACATTATAATAGACTATTCCTTCCTGAGCATCAAAACCTGGCTGCTCTGCAACCCATGTGCATTTCCTTTCCTCTTAAAATGGAGAATTCTTAGCATCAAACCACATCTAATTCTGCGTGAGTATCCTGTCTTTGTTTTGCTAAAAAGCTTTTTTCTATCTCAGTGCACAGCCCTGGTTATTGTCTTTGCCTGCTTTGAAATAAGAGGAGGGTTCCAGTGATGAGTAATTAAACAAGTAATGTTTTATTAACTGCACCTTTAAATTGTAACATTTTGGAGTGTATGGCATACAGTCTCAGTAACATCTCTCTTTCAGAGGCCTGTACAGTTTCTCTGCCTGTACTTGATCTTCAGGCTCACAACTTCTTACTGCAGTCCTTTTCCACCACACTTGCTATTTGTGGAAACTTCACTTGAGCAGGTTCAGTGCTCCCTCAGGAAAGGAGCAGCGTTCCTCTTTTGTGCAATGACCATCTGATCCAGTTGCTTCTCTGTAAAAGGAACATAATAAAAATAAATAAATAAAATCCTATTCATTATGTCTGCTAGTTTAAATCAGATAGCTACATTGCTTTTAACATGGTAGTATGACATTGTCTTCCATGCCCATATATTTAAGGTCTGCTTTGCAAAATTATAAGCTTCCTTTCTCTTTGTGTAGGAGGCACATCAGGCTTACTTAATTGTCAAATTAATGGTTACTGAGTAAATCACCTGTATTTAAATTTGGATTGGTGTTTAATACTTTCAAGAGCATGAAAATCAGTCATGGAATGATAATTTCCACTTATGCAGTGTTTTTCATCTTCAGACAACCTGATGTATTTCTGCAGCACTTTGCTTTTTGCATGAGCAACCAAATATCTGTCTTGTATGGGTGATGGCTGTAATTGCATCATGCATTACATGACAGAGAATGACAATTTTTTCTTGGTGTTTTGATGAACATGATGTCTTAAGAAATGCCATTTGCTCTTTCATTACTCACAAGAGCCAATGGGAGGCCTCGATTTCTAAGGAATTAGCTTACCATATTAACGTTAAGTCTTAACACAGCAAATTTCATGATACTTGCTTTTTCTGGTTTTGTGCAAAATGCTCCCATGATTCTCCTGGGATTCAGATTGAATCCTCAGATTTCAAGAATCTGAACTCCAGGCTTACATATGAGTCGGATGCATCATGAGAAAACAAACACAGAACAGGAGCATAAGAACAAAGGATACCTGAGGCATAACAAAAGCCTTACACTCCTTACACTATAGTTGTTGCTATGATACTACTTGCCTCTAAGTTTTTTTATCTTTTGTAAGATGCTGCAGGGGAGTAAAAAATGCCTGAAAGAGAAGAAGAGAATTTAGAAGAGAATTTATTAGGTAGTTTGTATGTTTTCTCTGATTAGTAAACCCATAGACGACGTTCATAAAGTACCTTGAACTATTTCAGTAGCAAAGTGACAGAGATATAGATACGTAGACTGAAGGCTTACACTGTTTAAATTGTAATAAGTCCTGTAGTTTATATGACTAGGTCATTTCTATTATCTCAGGAGTGCATTTATATATAGATTCTTATGCCTTTAAGTGAAAAGTAATGTTTAATTAAGAATAAATATATTCCAGTATCGTGCTAGGATGGAAATTATGTGTGACCTTTCTATTTAGCCAGCTTTAGAATATAAACTTGCCTCTGACAGGTTCATTTTAGCCACCTTGCATCATATGTTGTTTTTTAGCCAGAACTGATTTCAAGGATCTTTTCTTTCACATCTCCTGCTATGAAAACAATTGCTAATGAAGATAATTAAACACTACTTTTCACTAAAAGGCATAAGAATCTATATATAAATGCACTCCTGAGATAATAGAAATGACCTAGTCATATAAACTACAGGACTTATTACAATTTAAACAGTGTAAGCCTTCAGTCTACGTATCTATATCTCTGTCACTTTGCTACTGAAATAGTTCAAGGTACTTTATGAACGTCGTCTATGGGTTTACTAATCAGAGAAAACATACAAACTACCTAATAAATTGTTTATTCTAAACTATTAAGCATAGTTTATGATAACACTTGGAAGTTAAAACTGTTCTAAATGAAGTTAGGGAGCAAACTCCACTTAGACCAGCGAGAAAAAGGGATTTAAAAGGCGCAAGCTGTTTTCGCAGCGCTGCCACCTCCAATTTGCAAACCTCCAAGGCGGTGTGCAGCGCGTGTGTGTTTGGCTCTGTGCAGCTCAGCCCTGGTGGGTGCCAGCTGACGTCAGAGGGCTAATTGGCTGCTCTGTGCGTAGGTGCCCTGCCATGGCCAGCGCTGCTGATGTGGTGAACGCCCTGGACCAGCGGGCGCTGGCGGCCGTGCTCAGCGCGTACGGCCAGGAGAGGCACGCCGGCAAAATCGCCCGGGCCATCGTGCAGGCACGCAGCATCTACCCCATCACCAGGACACAGCAGCTTGCAAGCATCGTGGCAGGTACCCTCGTTAATTCTCCGCAGCGGCTGCTGAGGAGGAAAGAAAATATTAATCCCCCCAAAGTCCCAGAGGGATCTATTTGTGCTTGAAATTGCGCAGGATCTAATCCTGCCCGTTCTGCTCTGATGTCAGCTCTCTTTTTCTTTTTTTTTTGTATTGTAGTTTGACAATTAGTTCAATAATAGATTTAACATGAAGTGATTTATCATTTTGTCGACCAAGTTTAACCACAGAATGACAGCAGTCTTGGGTATTCTTTATCCTGGCTATTCATCCTGGCTACTTTCAAATATCAGATATGTCATATCTGTCTTAGTTTTAAATTTTTGTATTTTAATATTTTAAGGGGAGGTACCATGGCAGTTTCCAATTACGAGTAAAGTCAGATAATTTCTGTCTTTTTAAAGAATCAGGAAGCACAAAGAAACACATGGCTTACTTCACCTTGTGCATGCCAACTAGATCAGTCTGAAGAGACTATTGAAACACTTCATCTTCCTTGCTCCTCACTGTAAACAACTTGAAGAAAATGCAGTTAGGCAGGAACAGTGCTTGCATCAAGAGCCTTTACGTTTGTTTTCTCAAGTAAAAATTTTCAAGGAAAAATATAAGGCACAAATCCTGTTCATTAACATAATATGTAGCGTCAGGATGTTTTTATTTTTTTAGCCAAATGATGAAAATCACTACATCTTGTCACGAATGAGTCTAAACTGTTGACTTTGAATATAGACCTTTAAAATTCTAATCCAAATTTAACATTTGCTAAAGAACCGTGTAAAATATTTTATCAGTATCCTGAAGAGTATTAAAAAATTAATGGTATTCTTAAAAATTTGTATTACTTAAACTGGAAGTCTAAGGCACTTAAATTTAACGATGGAGAAATTAAAAGGTCTGGATTTGTAGAAGTCAGGATACTTTAGCAAAATGTCCAGTCAACCAAGGCTCAAGATTCAGCTGATATGATAAAAGGACCTGAAGACATTGCTTGCTGTTGTAAGCCCCTGCTGTAAATATAGTGAATATAACCAATCTTAAAAAAAAAAATTATCAAAGAGATAAAGCACTATGTGGCTTTTATAAACCTTACATTTTTAATATCATCATTAGCAATATCCTGAAATAATAATTTTGGGCTTTGCCATATATATTCCATGCTTTTTGAAAAAGTGTTAAGACAGTGTACTACTACTGAGTTTGAAGCAACTGTCTCACTGTGTTAAAGATATAACATGTTCTGTGTCGTAGACAAGCAACTCAGTAATTCTGAAATGATTTTGTGCCGTAGCTGAAACTAAGGAAATGAAAATACTGGTGTATGAAAGACAGGAAATGAAAATATTAGTGTATGAAAGACAGATTTCTTGTTTAATGTGCTGCATGTGAGTCAGCAGTTGATGGTCACTTTCTGTCACCATGAGAGGGATTTTTTTGTCCTCACTTTAAATTCCCTGCTGTATTTGAAGAGCTTCTTTATCCACAGGTCAGGCATGCATCAGTGTACATGCCAAAAATACTAAGTTCAGCACACATCCACCAAGACAATAAATATGTATGTTTTATGTGCTTTTTTTGGAGTACACAAGTAGTTATAACAATTTTAGAGCTGTTACACTGATCCCTGTTTGCATAAAACTTCCTCCAATTTTAATTTTATTCATCCAGTAAGGAAGCACTACAGTGGATCCTATCAGTTTTTGAACTGTTTAAGAAAACCTTAAGGAAATTTTTCATAATTGTGATGTATTTTGATTCATTTCTCATCTGTCATTAATATATATTCTTACATGAAATTATATTGCTGAAGTCATTGGGATAAGCCAGAGCTAAACAGCCAAGAGACCACAGCTACAGGAACCTCTTGATGGCACAGCCCAAAAAAACACTGACTAATTCAGGACTTTACCAGAGTAAGATTTATGACCTATTAGTTAAATGTTATGTCCTTTAAAAAATAAAATATTAATTAGAATAATAAAATACTGCATTTTAGCTTTTGCAGATTCTTGGCAAGCCTGATTAACTTCTGGAACAGGGTCATTTTTTTGCCTAGTGTAGGAACCAGAACACAAGCAAAACAATCTAGCCAATGAAGCTAGGTGTCAGTGTCTGAGAATTTGTGTAGTGTCTGTATTTCTTTCTCCTCTTATTGATTACTATGACTTCAGATGTTCTAGAGCTCCCAAGTTTTATCTTAAGGTCCGGTTGATAATCCGAATCACAGTGAATCTAGATTTGGACTATCCCGAACTTGGAAAATTTAATTTCTACTTATAGAATGCTAGATTTCTGGTCTTTCCTACCACTCCCAAAAGGTTAGAACATGTATTGCAGTTCCTAATTGATTGGGAGATAAATGTGAAGGATGTTGTTTTAAAAAAACCCAAGGAAACAAAAAAAGCATTAAAAATTTTGTCTTTCTCTTTGTGTTTAAAAATATTATCCAAAAGGCTTCTGATCTGTTTAAATAAGATCTCTAGGAGCTATGGAATCTGCAGTAGGAGGAGTTTGGGAACAGCATCTTTTCCTGCAGCACAATCAAACTCTTCTCACTGTTGATAATTTTCACAGAGCTATTTGCAACATTGAATGCTCAGTAAATACTGAAAATCAGTAGTTCTCAACTGAAGGATTGTAAGTAGATGTGTGAAAGTTGACTAAGAAGCACTTCCTGATGTCTTTTGTTGAACCTCATTGAGTTGTTTGGAAACACTAGGTCTGACTGCATGTGCGGGAAAACTCATTAAAAATGGTGAAATTTTTAGAATGTAATTTTCATATGCTTTTTCTGTACAACTTATGGTCTATTTTGATTTCTTTTCAGGGGGCAATATACCCTTTTATCTATTAATTTTTGTTCAAGATTTTTTTTTTTTGCAATATTTAGATACATAATACATTAAGAGAGAATTTTGAGATCATGTAACCATTTGGCCTTAACTTGAAAGGAGTTGATGATGACATGTTAAAGAAATTTAAAAAGTTTAAAGAGAACTTTAATCAGTAAAGTCAATTTCATTCAGACAGGTTCACTTTTATAGACTTTAATTATCAGTTTGGAATTTGTAATATTGCCTGAATTTCAGATGGGTGAGAATTAACACTGTACTGAGGGAGCCTAGACAAAAGGACATTGGTTGCGTCACAGAAACTTATTAAATGCAGTGCTAATTCAACAGACGAATTCCTGCAAACAGGTGCACAGTCTGAATTAATTTTTACACTCTCCCACTCTCTTACACTCTGGGGACTTTAATAGTTCCTATTGACAGGCACAGCACATTGCTAATTTCATTCACAAGCTTTTAAAATTTCAATGCATTTCAATATGTGAACCTATTAGATTTTTTTGAAGTGTAAGTATCATCAGGGCATCCTAAAACTAGAAATGGTTCTTTTGCTCACTGGGATTTCAATCCAGTCATCTAGCCAGACGCGTGGTGTTTTTATGAATGAAATTCATTTTACAAGCTTCACATACAGATTTTTTTTTTTGTACATTAAACAGGCAGTTACCAGGAAGGATTTTCTTTAAGTGTATTGGTAACTGGAGAGGCCTGGGTGAGAAGTGGTGTGCCTGAGCAGAAAGCACAAATAGGTTTTTATTTAACTGAACTAGAGCAGTAAGAGTGATAGGGGAATTTTTCACCCGTGGAACATAGATCAGAATCTACTGCCTTTGCTGAAAAGCTGAAGGCCAGTGTGACAGAAATAACTACCAGAGATTACATTTATTAGTTAATCCCAGTCTTTGAGAGTGTACTAGTAAGTCTTTGAACATGTAAAGAGTTTGATTTTGTTTTTAGTCTGGGAGGTTTTGCTTCCATAAAACTGCAAAGTGGCTGCATTTCTTTACCAATTTCCTGAATATTAGTATTCTGTACTTCATTATAGGACCTGCAGTGCTCTTTGTGCTTGTTCAGCTGAGGCATGTAAGGTTGTATTAGACTTGCAGAATATAACTGGGCTTTAATTAATTTTTCTTCAGTGTGTGATAAATTATTCGTAGTAATAAATTACTGTCAGAGTTAATTGTCATAGAAGGTTACTGTAGGAAGAAACTGCACTGAACAGCAGTGGCAGGATAAGTGGAAGAACCTTCCAAAGACCTGTTGGTGTCCTAGCTGTGCTAGTAGCCTCAGTGCCATTGTTCTTTTATTTATCTATTCAGTATTGCAGCTGCCAAGTATCAGTGTTCATGATCAGACCAACGAAGATCTGCCCAGGTATCAGCATGCCATGTCCATTTTTACAAAGCCTTTTGAAGTTGAATTTAGATTCAGAGAATGGTTTGGGTTGGAAGGGTCCTTAAAGTCCATCCAGTTCCAACTCTCCTGCTATGGACAGGGACACCTTCCTCTTGCTCAAAGCCGTGTCCAGCCTGGCCTTGGACATTTGCAGGAATGGGGAATCTGCAGCCTCTCTGAGCAACCTGTTCCAGGGCCTCCCCACCCACAAAGGGAAGGATTTAATTCTAACCCCTAATCTGATTTTTATTACACAGTTCTGAGCATTCTAGTGCTGTTTGTAGTTGTTACTTGACCTTTAAAGCAAGTTGTGTTTATTTTGCCCAGCTCAACGTTCCTCTGTGTTATGCACTGAGACAGTTTTTATCACACACAACTGGCACTCAATGGCTGCTCTAAGGGTTCCATTTTCAAAGCATCTGTTTATAGGTGTGCAAAGAAATATGGAAACAGATATACCATGCCAGTTAGTACAAGCTTGGTGTTGGTTTGTTGGGATTCCTTAGGCTCTGTGATTTTTAGTTTTCCTTTTAATTGAGGTCTCTCATGGAAACAAACTTTGTGACTTCTACAGTGAGAGTATACATTCTTTTTATGATTCATGGTAAATGGAGAAGGTTATATTCTCAAGGACAGAAATTATATTAATTAGCTAGTGTAGCTTTTTCTAGAGTTTGTAAATGATGGAGAAGCCTAGCTCCTGCGGGCTCCATCTGTTTACTCTGTTCTGTGAGAGAGCTTCAAGCCACAAATTTCCATGCACTCTTTTGCTGGGAGAAGTCAATCCTGTTGCCACTTTCTGTCTTGTAAGATTCAGAATATAAGGATTGGAGGTAGCCACATCAACAATGGGTTTCTTCAGTGAATTTAGGAGCTGTTAGCTGTGGAGATCAGAGGAGGAAGGTAGTTAGGAAAATCAAATATGCAGAAACATATCTTAGGGACATAGCATACATGATAACGGCTTTGTTAATAACAATTGAATTTTTAAATCCCATTATTTTCCTCTGTCTTTGCTGAACTGAGATTGCTTTTGTGCTTGTGATATGCTTTATGAACACTTAGGCTTTCTGACATAAGTAAAATCTTACCTTTAAAACTCTCAAGAATTCTACTAATAAGCTCTTCTGTGCAAGCATACTATGGGTAATGACATCTCCATTGATTTTTTTCAATCACCCATGCAAATTTGAATTTAAACAACTAGTTTCAGAGGTACAGTATTCCCCACTTTCACTTCACTATGTAGAATATCAGTTACTTGATTGTGAGCTGTGTTTACTTCAAACTCTTTGCTTCATTATTGTAGCTTATGTTGTAGCTTAGCACTGACATGAAATTAGGGTGTTCTAATACATACATACCAATTGTATTGCCTCTTGTTTGGAAAAATAACTGTCCACTTACGTGCTAGCATTATTTATTCAATTGCCAGACTCCTGTGGTCACTTACAAAATATATTATAAATTTACTCAGGTTTCACAGATCTCACAGGTTTCTTGCACTTTAGTACCTCTAATCCATCAAATCAGGCTTCTTTAGCTTTTAGTTCTGTACCCATGTAATGACAGTTCAAGCCTAAAATACATTAAATATTCCTATATTAACATTTCTATCAAAATTTCAATCTCTACAAAAACTTGTTTGACTCATAAGAATTTTGGGGAAAGGAAGAGGGAGTTTTGTGCATCAAATAAAAATATTTAGTCGGGTGATTTTAGGTCTGACAAACCTTGACACATTCTGCTGTGTAGACACGTGAAAGCACAACAGTGTCAGCGGCATTTTCTAAATTTCTCAGGGTATTTTTTGTGAACATTTGAAGAAACACAGGCATAGTGCTCGACAATTGCTGTTCCCAAACAAGGATACCTCTTTTAAACTTCAAGTAATTCATTGAAGGGTAGTTGTTACTAGGTAGACATTGTCTTCAGTTATCTCTGCTTGTGAAGAAATGCAGTTAGCTGGAAAGCAACAGGTAAAACTGTGTCCATCATACATTAATTTTTTTCCTTAAAAACGTAACACAACCACAAGTACCAAACGGACATTGATTACTCTGAGCTGTAAGGTGAGACGTATCTATCTTATCTTTTTTTTTTAATCTTGATTTCAGCCATTATTTTTTAGTTTAAATTGGTGATGCTTTTGGAGAAGGAACTTCTCTAAAAGATTCTAGGGAAAAAAACCAACACTGAACCACAAAGCATCTTAGTTTAATAGGGCTTTTGTTCAGAGATGTGAATTCAAAACATAAAATAAAGATATATTACAAAGAAGCAAGCTCACTGCTCAAGGTTCAGTTTTGACTATGCTGGTTCAGTTTTGACTATGCTTTCCTTTAAAGTCGTCTTGCATGAGTGGATATCAAGATGTAGAAATATTAAGTTATTAACATGCGTATTTTACAATGTGTGACAGGTGCTTTTCCAGCATCAGCGCTCTATGCACGAAAGGACTTGCTGCAGAGACCTGTGCATGTTGCTACTAAAACTTTTCAAGGCCTGAGAATATTTGTGAATGATGAGCTCCATGAACTCTTGATAGGGCTGAAGACAGCTGAGAAGTTTCTGAGACCTGGAGGTCGCCTTGTAGCCCTCTCCTTTCATTCACTAGAAGATCGTATCGTCAAACGTTTTCTTCATGGCATTGACATGGCAGAGAAGTACAATCTTGGCTCAAAGCAGAAGATAAGACAGGCTCTGCAAAATTCCTCCAAAGGAGAAGATACACAAGAATCTCCCTGTGGAAAATCCAACTCAAAGTGGATTTTGATACAGAAAAAAGTTCTCACGCCCCAGGCCAAAGATATTCAAACAAACCCAAGAGGAAGGTCGGCCAAGCTAAGAGCTGCTATTAAACTCTAAACCAAAATATATGATTACATGAGTGTATAATTTCCTTATATTCTGTTTTCCAGAATGCTAACTAGACAGATATTGTCAAACTGAAAAAATAAAATGAAGACTGTTAGAAAACATTTCTTTTTTACCTTTGTGCTTCTTTTTGATTAGGAAGAGAGCATGAAAATGCAAACTAAATGCGTATAAGAGGGTGTCACTAATTATACAAAAAAGACATTTTTTTTAAAAGAGCATCAAACACCAAGGCTATAAAAATTGCAGGTTTGGTGTATTTGTAGTATTCCCTGTAGATTAATTTCAAAATCCTGGCATTAACAGTCTAAATTCAGTAGCTAATTGAGACATATTTTTATGGGGGTGGATTTCACACACCTAATTCAGATGTCTGGTTTAGTCTAGAGTAAGTTTAAACTAACCTAAGAATTCTTGATATGTATGTCTCTCTATCCCAGCTAACTTGTTGAATGAATGCCTATGTGACCAGAGCTAATTCTTAAATAAAGTCACATCAGCATGCCATGTTCTGTCAAGGAATTTACAAATGGACTCTTATCTTTTTTAAAATAAATATTTATGTCTGAGTGATCACCTGGTTGTTTAATGATTAATAATTGTAAATAATACATGTATCTTGGGGGAAAAAAGGGTTCTTAAAAAGCCACTGTTGGCACTTGGACACTACAGTAAAGCAGTCAGATTTGTACTTGATCATCTGAATTTCTTCCTGTAACCATAACTTCTGTGCACAGATCCACTACAACTTTTAGGTGTTGATGGAATTATAATTAACCCATCAAAAAAGCAGTATTGTGGATCTTATGAAGTATTCTCCTTTGCTGGTGATTGTTTATTAAGAGGTAAGTATCAAATTACTTTAGGAAATACACTAGCTCTTAAGACTAGCTTTCTGTTTGGGTGCTATACTCAGTTGTAGAACATTTAACATGATTTCTTTTTTAGTCACTATGAATTAAATTTGGGTTTGGGTTTATATTTTACCTTAAAAGATCACTGGTTTTCTAGTTTTATTTGCTACAAATGAATGGAAAATAGTACAAGTTTCAACTTCTTTGACCTCTGACTCATCTCTTCAGGAAAAAGTCTTAATTTAGATAATCAAATTGGTACCAGGATTTCATTTGTGATGTCTGAAACTTGGTTGGTAGAATAAAAAAAATGCAATTTCTGACTCAGCTAAATGACTACTACAGTGGCTTCTGAACAACTGACTGGATCATTCTGAACTTGATTTTCATCAAGCATCCTCTTTGTGTTGATGTAAATGATTACTTCCTGGTAGTTTTTTGGGTCATATGAACACAAGCTTATATTTAGGTTCACTGTCTAATATACAATATAGTGAAATAGCTGGATATTGTTTAATTCCTTGGTAAAGGTAAGTCATATAATGTGTTATATATGTGTATAATTAGGTATAGATGGTAACATCCATCACTAATCTGAAATAATAGTTAAATGATGATGGGCATTTAATCCTTTTCGGAAATTTCAGTATTTTTCCACTAGCTTCATTATACATTCTGCTTAAATAAAACATTCCACTTCAAATAATATTGCTTACTCTTGTCATCTTTGAGACAACAGACTGTACCCTAAATAGACTTTTTTTTTTGTGCAAACATTAAATATAAATAGCTAAGGTTATTTTTAGCTGAGATTTCATACTGAAATGCATTTCCATTGTATATTTGAAAAATTGTGCCTCCAGCATAGGCTTAGAAGAGTTGTAGTGCCACGCTGTGTGTTGTTCAGGACACGCTTCAGGGAAAGACTATCCAGTTGCAGCAGAATTGATAGCTCAGAAATTATATGAAAACATTAAAATTCCTTATGCTTAAAACTGTTCAAAATCCACAGTTCTCATATCTAAATTCAAAGGCACAGTTTCTTAGGATAATTGAGCTACTGTACACAAGGTTGTGTAAATGCGCTCCCTCATTTAGGAAAAGAGGCTTTTATTCCCTTTAGGTTGGAGTTGCAAAGCCAGGACAATATATAATTTGTTGATTTTTCCCTTTAGAGAGTCTGTTTCTCTCCTCTTAGCATCTCCTCACTTTCAGCTTTAAAGATGACATATGGAGAGTCCTAGAATTTTAACCTCTGCTTGCCTGAAAAAAATGCCTTCTGGTTTCCCAGAAAAAAACCTCTGGTTATATTTGATTAAAGCCTTCTTGTGTCTGTAAGCATTTCACCTAATTTCATTTCATAAAAAATAGCGACTTTTTACACAGATATGCAGCCCTAGGGAAAAGGGAAATGGTTTTAACTAAAAGAGGAGAGATTTAAGCTGGATGTTAGAAAGGAATTGTTTGCTCAGAAGTTGGTGAGGCTCTAGAGCAGGCTGCCCAGAGCAGCTGTGGCTGTGCCATCCCTGGAGGTGTCCAAGGCCAGGCTGGATGGGGCTCTGAGCAGCCTGGGATAGTGGAAGGTGTCCCTGCCCATGCCAGGGGGGCAGGGAATAGGACCTTAAGGTCCCTTCCAACCCAAACCATTCTGTGACTGTGTGACTCAATAAGCGACGTTAAATGATGTGAAGGGTATTGGACATTTGTCTTGCTAGCAGAACACGTGTCTACAGAGCACACCTTCAATTTTTCTAATGTGGTATATGTGACATGTTACTAAAATTAGCTGGGGTTTTGGCCACAATTGAAAATGATATTTAAGAAGGAGGTGACATCTGGTGGAAAACATCTCGCTGAAAACCAAGGCATGCTGTCAAGGTACAGGTTATGGATCATTTCTAGAAACTTCCATTCAACCTAAGCAGTGTACATTTTAATACAGCCCAATGCAAGGTTATCTATCAAGAAAGAAAAAAGACTGTAGACTGTGTTTACAGGGAATATGACGAGAATGTGGTTCTGTACACAATGGGAACAGTAGAAACATCCAATATATGGAATAATTGTAGAGAGCATCATGTGGTAGTTCTGGAGAGACAGTGGTGCCATACAATATCTGTATGCAGAGCATGTTGCTGAAGAGTGTATCTTTTCATGTTAGTACTTTGGAAGAGTGGAAAAAAAATTAAAAGGATAAAACCCAGCTGTAAGACTATTTGTATGTGTTACAAACATGCTTTCTATTGAATAATTTACTAGACAATAGGATTTAATTAGTTAATCCAGGTTATTGTAGGAGTTGGTATGCTGTCAGAAGTACCTGCCTGGTAAAGAAATTTGCACAGAATAATTATTTGAAAAGTAGACACACTTATCCTGTGACTATCATATTTATAATAAAAAATCTGTACATTTAAAACATAATTTCACAGTATAAACACAATTGTCTGCATTTACAGCCAGTGAGGACCTACTGGCAATTATTGCTTCCCTATTGCTTCCTGAAGAAAAATAATCAGTTTCATTGTTTCATAATGCAGGTAATATAAGGAATTAATATCTCTTCAGTTTTGGTTGTTGGGGTTTTTTTAGCTTTCACAGTTGAGTATTTTATCAGTAGTCTTTTACAGTCACATCTGCCAAGATTACCACGTGACTTGAACAAAAGCCCAGTCTGAAACGTGAGTTTCTGTGGAGATGTGTGGAGGTATTTGATGGATGGAAGTTGGAAGGAAAGGATTCCTAACAGAGTACAAATGGGAAAATGCTGACTTCAGTGAGCAATATTAGCAAGTGCCTCTTCCAGTGGCAAGTGTTCTATCAGATGATTTACATTCTGCTTTCTACAGGAGCATTTCTATGATTATTAACGATTCATATAACTGCTCTAAGATTACTTTTTGTACAAGGGAAGACGTGGTGTTAATTGGAGAGTTTATGCTCCTGAGCAGTGTGACAGCAGTGAGAAAGCTATGCCCTCAGGAAAGGTGATGTGCAGGAGTGGGAGGGTGGCAATAACAAGTCTTAGACATGGATTGTTGGTGATTTGATTAATTTAAATTTTAAAATAACTTAGTTGTTTTAAGTAATCAGTCGTGACTCACTGTTTTTAGTATCACTGTGCAAAAGTACTGGTGAAAAATGAGACAAATTTCAATAAACAGAGAAGTAATGAACTCATAAGTCGATTTTTTGCTGTCCATCTTAACATCTTTAGCAGCAGTAAGAAAGGGGCTCAGGCCTGGTTTTCTTGTGCTCCTCTCAAGAAAGAGCCCTTCAGTAGGTATAGTACCATTTACAGCAGGATTTTGAAGAGCATTCAGTGGAGTATGGGAGTCAGTCTTTATATCCATACATTTACTTTTTCATAAAGCACTTGCTTAAAACTTATCTGTAAGTTAAAATAATATGGAATTAAATTTATAAGTCTTTGAGAAACATAATCAAATGCAGATGCCCTTTTACACTGGAGTTATACTGCAATTAAATCAGGATTTTGTGGATTCATTAAGACTTCATTGCTACAAGTGAATCTTGCAAATAATTTAAATGAATGTAGAACAGCCTTTTCCCTTCCCCTTCACCCAGACCCTGTAGAAGATAGAAAAATATGCTTAATTTAAAAGATTAAAGTTGTAAGTTGTAAGTTAAGGCAGTAAAGTTGAAAAGTCTTTAAAAAATTTCTTTATAAGGTTGATATCCAATTTTAACAAAATTTCATATATGCAGTATTCTATTACTTTTTCTGTTCATTGCTTGATTTTGCCTGTTTGGGGATAAACAGCAGCAGTGAGAGAGCTCAGTGTGTGCACATGGATGCAGAGCACCTTTCTCATGCATAATGAGAGGTAATAGTGGGGAGGTATATATGCTTCTAAATAGGATCTGTGTATTTTTCCTTCTGTCTCCTCTGCAGTTGGAATTGTGTTTACCTTTCTGGATCCTTATCCAGATGCTTATTTCAGGTGAATGAGAGGGAAGGGATTTTCTTTTTTTTGGTGAACTGTAAAACCTGTCCTTAGAAATGTATTAAAATTAATACTATATAATACTTTCCTACTTGACATATTCCACTGATGACATGCCATGCTTTTCAGTATTGCTGTTACATCACTAAATCAGGAAAAGGGGCAAATATTTGTTCATGGGAAATCAAAGCTAAAAAAACAGAGCAAGTCATCAGTTGTCTAAAGTTCTTACTGACATAGCTATATTTATAAAAACTAGAATTTCTTCATTGTACCTTGATCTTTAGGCAAATCTTATTCTTCCTGTTGCTTTTGCAAGTTTAATTTGATTGGTTGTAATGGTAAAAAACAAGCCAGAGGGTTTTTTTAAATTTGTTTTTATGGTTTGCAAGTTTAAACTTGACAGCTTGTGTATAGATGTCTTTTTAAAGGAGAAAACTGGAGACACAGCTCCCTCTGTCTATCCTGGAAAGACCTCTGCTCTGGTGACTTTTGAGAGCGCCTGCAAATGATCATAGGAAGAGTATCTTTATTGACAACATGAAGATGCAAGGTGAAAACCTGGGGATAACTTGTTTTACAGGTCAGTAGTAGTTTTAAGTTACATTAACTGGAATTTTAAAAGAACAAAGGTCATGTTCTTATCTGAAAATACGTCAGTGGAGATACCTAATTCAAAACACAGAAAAACAAACTTGTGCAGTTTCTCAAAATTTATAATTAGATTATTAGAATGAAATATATCTGTCTAAAAGTTCTGTCTATTCCTTAGTGCTCATACAATTTTTGCAGACATAACAGTGGCAAATACACTTCATGTTTTGGACCATTCATTTAAAAAATATGCCTAAACAGTGAAACATTAGTAGTGAATATGACAGAAACTGGAATGAAAAGAAATGACACTATCTAAATCACATCTTAAAATTTATACATGCTGGAATACCTAAATAAAAACTTGGGTTTTATGTACTCCATTGTCATCTCTTCAGTTCCAGTCTGTGGATGTGATTCTGGCAAAGAAAATTCTGTCTGTCTGTGGTTTATATTTGTACTGAAGGTATACTAGAGCTCAGAATAGGTTTCTGCTAGACTTACAATGTTATTAGAACTGTAGCTGTAAGTATACTAATAATATTAATACAGCAACATAGCATTAAAAAGGTTATAGCACAAGTTAGTAACTGTAAAAAAACTTGAAGCATCGTGATAACTTGTACACTAAAATGTGTGGAAGCTTAGTACTCACTTAGTCATCAACAACTCAGGCTAGGAGAGCTTCTTTTTTAATTTGAACAGTATTTTAAGCTCATTCCTCCATATCTTTCTTGTAAATTATATATATACTTTTTTCTCTAATCAAGTAGTTTCACATGGAAGAACATCTCTTGTAGACTTTGCCAAGAACTGAAACAAGAAGTATTGACATCTTGGCTGATAAGTGTCTGAAAATGGAGATATGATAAAACCTGTTTTGTAGTACAGTGCAGAAGTTACATTCTCAAGAGGAATGACACATGCATGCCTGTCAGTACATGCACAGTCTGTAAGCCTGATCCTGTAGCCTTTACCTGTGGATCCAGCTTTGCTAGGGAATGAGGGAATTGTGAAGGTTGGAAAAGACCTTTCAGTCATCGAGTTCAACCATTTGGACTGCCAAGTCCATCCCTAAACCATGTCCCCCAGTGCCACAGCAGACATGTGTCTTGGTTTGAAAAGACAGGAGTCTGCTAAGGAAGGCAGGAGCCTCCCATGAAATGGAAAAGGTAAACCCCCTCCCTCTGAATTACCACAATTGCAAAATTAAAAGGCTCTCAGGCAAAGATAGGGGAATAGGAATAACAGTTCTTTACTAGGGAAAACTGAAAAAAATACAAATGTAATCAGTACAAGCAAAACCACTGATAGAGTCAGGAACCTGACACCCTGTGGGTCAGGGTGTTGGGAACATCCAGTTGGATGGTGGCTGCTCCTGCTGGAGTGGCAGATGAAGTTCTGCTGAAGTGATGATTCTGTAGAAGGGTGGAGGTTTCTCTGAAGGTCTGCTGATAGAGTAGATGGGCCTGGTCTTCCTCAGGGAATCCAGTGGAGAACCGGCTGTTGGTGTCCCAAAAAATGCTGATTTTATGCAGGTAGGGGTGCTTGGCTCCTCCCCCTGGGCGGAGCATCTCCCAATGGGATGATGGAATTTTATCAGTCCTGCAGTGAGGCTCAATGGCCCATTAACAGGAGATATCTCCCCGGAGGGAGAGATTGTTTGTGGAGGAGATAAGAAAACTGCCCAATTAACAGAAGATTCCTGCCCCACCTTTAACAAATGGCAAATAGAATACATGCTTATCTTACAAGCCAGGACAACATGACATGTCTCTGAACACCTCCAGGGATGGTGACTCAGCCACTTCTTTGGGCAGCCTGTTCCAGTGCCTGACAATATGCATGCCTTATTTCTAAAGTGGTCCATTTTTCATGGTTGTGATGGAAATGAAACCTTGGTAAGCAATGAGAGCTTGCAGAGCAGGGGTTAAGGTCAGTAGGCTGGTTGTGGGCTTCTTTGGAAGCAGAAGGGACTTGAAACTCTGCAAAACAAGGTCCACTGAGTATGGGGCAGTGCAGGCTGACTGCCAGCACTTGTATGATAGTGACTAAATACGATAATGCTGTATTAAACCAGTTCTTGATGTGGAGGCAGGTTCATTGGTGTATAGTATACTGCATTCCAGAATGACTTAGGAATGGTGACAGTGGCTTTTAGAAAATGGAAATTAAGGAAATTATAATTTTAAAATCCTTTGAATTGAAGCTTGTATATTTCTTTTAACTGTCTCTCTTTGGGAGGGCAGGAGGGTGACAGAAAAATTATTTGAGACAAAAGGGTATTTAGTGTCTAGTGTTGCTGCACGTATTACAGATACAAGGAGTTCCCACTGCTGTAAAAAATGTGGGCTCTATACCTAAACACACATCCTGTAGTTACTGGGGCTATTCAAAACTAACAGGTGATGTGAAATTATAAATCAGTAGATTAATTAAATGAGCTTGGCAAATGCCCTGCCATGTATTTGCACTGCATTTAACAGTATTCTAAAGCAAAGGTGATTAAGGGATGATTAGGGATTTATCACACCAGCTTTCCCACCAGGCCCCTGCCAATTCTTCATGTCTGTGTCTTAAGCAAACACAGCAGCACTGGGCTGCAGCCTGCACACCTGGGCAGGAGCACTGCTGTAGCCAATAGTGTGATGACTGACAGGGAGATTAAAATCTCAGCCTCCCCTTAAAGTGTGCCAATATCTTATTTTTAAGAGCACTGACTTAAGGCTTTATTAATAGCTCTCTAGTTATCTGGAAAAGAGCATACGGCAAGCTCAGTGTAGGGGGTATTTTCTGGTTGCTGTTTGAACTTGGTAACTTTTGTTTCTCCAGGCAACTGGCTATTGTACTTTTAAAATTAAGTGAAACAGCAGCAGCAGTCAACGTTTGTCTCTGAGACAAAAATAATTAATTAATCTAATTGCAGTGACCATTAGATCCAGTTGTATACCAAAGGGAGCACAGCCCTCCATAAATACCACATTTCCCAATAGTTCAGTAATTCAGCAGCATATTTAAAGTACTCTTTCAGAGTGTATACACTTCCATAGTTACAGCTGGCAAATAACTTGACCTAGTCAGGTTTTAGCTGTTTTCAGGATTCTGTTTCATTTGAGCACTCCTTGTATAGAAAAAAATGTTACAAAGTGGTTGGTTTTCCAGAGAAAAGGCAATTCATTCTTTTTTTTCAAATACAGTCTTGAGCAGAGAAGACTTTTCACTTTTTTGTTTAATGTTTGGGTTTTTTTGTTCGTTTTTTTTGTTTGTTTGGTTGTTTGTTTGTTTGGGAGGTTTTTTGTTTGTTTTTAAACTTTGATGAGGAAATAAAAATCTAAGTATTTCTGCCATAGTTTCTCCTTTGAAGTAATTAATTATTTGTATTAGGCATACAGAATTAGTATTCTAAATAGAACTACTGGCTATCACTCATGTTCCCTCTTACACAGGGTGCCACCTGAACTAGCATTACTCCCAGGCACTTCCTATAGCCTACAGAATACCAGGCATTCCTCAGCATGCATGCACAGTTTGTTCCTCTTAATTTAATAGTGAGGCTGTATAGTAACTGTGCTTAACTTAGGTTTTCTTTTCTCTTAGCAAAATCCTCACTTGTAATTCTGCTTGTTCTTGCAGATAAAATTATGGGATGTTTCTGTGTTCAAGTCACCGTGTCAGATTCAGTGCTGACAACACTCATTACCTTTGTTATTAATGATGCTCCAAGTTTTCCCATGGGCATGAGAATATCAATTTTCCTGAAACATTAAAGCTGAATTCCAGCCTTCATGGCAGCAGAGAAAACCATGCAAACTGAAGCCCTTTCTCTTTACCAGAACTATGTATGATAGTAAAGTATAATCTTTCTGTATTTCCCTTTTCCATTTTCCCCCCTTCTCTTTCCCTCCTTTAAGTTTTACTTTACTCCTTTCCACCCTCCATCCCCTCTCGCTTCCCACAGGATAGCCATGTCATTTTTGTCCCCTTGCTTCTGATTTTTAGGGGCTTCCGTTCTTTCCATCCCCCCCTGCCCTCTGTTTGCCACTCCAGCAGGTGTGTGCAGAGGTTTGAACTGGAAGAAAAAAGGCTTGTTGCTACGTCCTGCTTATGTGTGATTTATCAGCTAATCAGATCATATTCAACACACACATTTTTGCTCTCTGAAGCATAAAAACCACTGATTATTAATTAAACGTGAACCTTTAGAAATGCATCCTTAAAAGCATTTCTTACAGTTTATATCCTGTGAGGAATTTTGAAGGAATTCAAAACAGGACCTATGAGTTGCTTTAGATGATGAGATTTATTTTTCTTATCTTCTACATAGGCAGGCAGGGTGAGTTCAGCTCACATCCTCACTGCATGGCTCAGAAGGCCACAAGACCCCTAGTTACAAGACCTTTTAAGGAGTTATTGACCAATAAAACACTGCCAACAAGGATATTTATGCTTTTGACCCAATCCTTAAATATTTTGTCTTATGGACTCATGCTACAGTGTAAGCTTTCTTAGCCAATCATGTTATGACACACAAACCTACAGCACTGCATTCTAAACTTGTTTACCTTTGTAACTACTTTTATTTCTATGTCTTAAACTCTAAAACTCTAAACTTTCCTTTACTTAGCTCAATGTGTCTCTGCTTTAAACTATAAATCCACGTTCTCACTTCTAGCACCTAAGTTTGGAAGGCTTTTCCATGGTCTCAGATCAAATCCTGTGTTTAATTCTAAGCTGTGGCTTACAGGCCCAGAGTTCTGAGAGTTCCCTGCATTTTGGATTCCAACAATATCCTAGTAGGGTTCTTTTTGAATTTAAATAACTGCATGAAAATATTTATAAATACAGCTTTGTAACCACAGTTTTTCCCAATGAGCAATCTCCTCAGTCTGGAATGCCAGGTCAGTCCATTTCCAGAGGAGATTCCTGAGTGACAGGAGGCACTTTGCCAGAACCAGACTGACTTTTGGGGGCAGCTTTGGGGAGCTGGAGATTTGGGGTCCACAGTTTGCCAGCTCCTCATGCTGTCCCTAAAGCCATCCTGCATGACAAAGCAGGAAAATGTTCGAGTGTGGCTGGGTCTGGCTGTCAGCTGCAGCCTGCAAGGGCTGTTCAGTGATATTAAAAGCTGGAGGATACCTCTGGCAGTATGTGGTGTAATTGGTGATTGTGCAATTTAAAGTTGCCTTGGGTAACCATAAAGATTGAGGGTTATTGTTGGATAAGGAAGATCATTTCATCATTCTCAGAAAGAGTAATGCACATGACTTTTCCTGGGCAGGATAAATTGGAGGGGTATATCTTCTGCAGTAGAGAGAAGTGTTTAATTTGAAAGATGGTTCTTTGGGAATATCTCTTGCAGTGATTAAAGTTGAGATATAATTCAAATTGCCTGAGTCATGCTTCCATTTTTTTCCCCAAATTATGCTACGCTGGTGGGCAGTTAGCAATTATATGGGATCTGTCCCTGTGTTAAATCCAGCAGCTTGAAATGCTCTAAGGCTTTAAAGTGTTGTTGGGAGAAAAATTGAGAAATGTTAGAATGTGTGACTGGTATGCAGTTGGCTTTAATAATTATTATTAGCTCTATTTGCATTCACTGCAGCCACTGCTTCCTTTCCAAAATCCAAGGAGAAGGGAGTTGAAGCCCACTGCAGGCCCTGACAGCTTTTCATGGCAGAAAGGGGCTATGGCATAAAAATAACATTTGCCTTATTGTAGCAAAATGCAGAGGTAAAGCTTAGGCAGGCCTGAAGCATTTTGAGATGCCTGAGTGTGACACGAAAAGCTGTGATTTCACTTAAAATAATGATCTTAAATACACACAATCTGTAATTACTTGATGTGAATTTGTTTTAATAACTCATTTAGTAAAAACTGTGCAGATAAATGTTACTCCTGGAAATGAAAGCAATTTAGTTAAAGCAGAGCTATTAATCCTTGTTCAACAAAAATTTATTAGCTTGGCAGAGCCTGTGTTGCAGTTGGGGCAAAGAAGCCGTGTCTCTCACGTGACCTCTTTTCCTGAAGAGGCTGACCTGACTGTAGCAGCTTGGGTTTCCACCAGTGATACTGCACTTAATAGCATGTCAGCTGACTTGCAAGTATGTCACTCTGTCATTAAATGCCAGTTCATCTTTTATCTTCAACTCTTTTCTTTGCAATGCCTGCAATTATCTTTTTATAACAATCATAGCAACTATCCTTCTATTTAGAGTGATTTAAAGTAGTATGTGATGAGCAGCAGAGGAGCACACCACATTAAAATAAATCAGAAAGAGGCTGACAAGCACAGTTTTGGCAAATACAATAGTTTGGGGTTTGGTCCAGTAGTGGGTTGCTTTGGTCCAAGAAGGTTAAAGACTGTTAGGACCCTGTAGTCTTTAATGTGAAATGGCAATGGAGCTCATCTCCAGAAGCATCTCAACAAATATTTTTCATCTCTTCTGAGTTTAATCTACTGGAGGATCTGTGACAGATGTCTGTAAATAGAAAACCCTATTAATCTAGGGTTCATTTTATACAGATATTAGCTGGAAAAGATGTTAGCTGTCCTCCATACTGAATGTAAAACATCGTTTTTTCTATCTAGAGAGAGAAAAGATGAAAGTTAAGGGGGTTTTGGAGCATTTTTGAATAGCAGAGGTTAATAGGCTGGGAGAATGTGCTTTCCTTATTACCCTTGCTTCTTTCCTCTCATCTAAACTCATCAATAAATAAATAAGTTAATTAAAAAGCTGTTTCTAAGGGACAAAGTACAGATCCTTAAGGCATATCAAAGACTCAGTAAAAAAATTAACTACTGGCCTGAAGAAATACACACAGAGTTATGGATGGATGAAAGCCCTCAGCTTTGCTGGTTTTTATTGTCACAATGGGCTGCCCAAGTTGCAATAATAAATGAAGGGTATATCTGTCCACCAGAAGCTGTTAAACCAGTGGGCCCATGGCAAGGCCCATCATGCAGAAAGCATAAGATGAAGATCCTATTTGCAAAAATATCCAAATATTCATATATATACACTTAATAATAATCCCAATATTTTAGAAATGTTCCAGATCACCGGGATGCGTAGGAAAAAATATTCAGAATCTAATTCAATGCTCATAGGAGATTCTGTCTGATGTTCAACCAGAAGTTTATGAAATGTGTGTCTGCATGCAGAAATGAGCATATTATTTAATATTTTAACAAATTATTTAATGCATTTTTCCAGGTTTTATTTTTATAACCTCTCTTTTCTGTTTTGCTCACCCGGGCTTCCTCTCCTCCTCCTTGTCCGTCAGGACCTTTGCTGACCCAGCTTTGTGTCCCTTGAGAGCAAAGCAACATTCTGCTAGAAGTAACCAGTTCTGCTTGCCAAATGCAAGTTAAACCCTGCTGAGTGTTTTGCCTGTGGTTGTTCCTTATTTGGCTTATCTGCAGGGAATCAATTAAAAAACTTCATTGGGATGAACACAGGTCTTTGAAAGGGACTTGTGAAAAAGTCCTCATCTCTATCTCTGCACAAATTAATAAATGAGGTTAAATACTGATATTTTCAGGAGTATTATTATTATATTCAGTGGTGTTAACAGCCAGGGTAAGTGGATGCTGCTGTTCAAGTACAGCCCAACACTGCAGGTAGCTTTGATGTAACAGTAATTCACTCAATCCACAACAATGCGTTTTGTGAAGAGTCAATTGGAAAAGGAAAAATATTTATTAACAAGCTTCACTTATCTGAGAATTAAAGATGCACAAAAGCTGAAGCTGTTAGAAAGTATTCTCAGAATGAGTGTTTTCATTGGTCATTCAAGTGGTCATTCAGGATGTTTAAGCCTATGCAATAAATTAAAAATAGCTGTGGTGAACAGTTGTGGAGAAGTCCTCACTAGTGTTTCACAGGAGTCTACACATACCCGTTAGTAGAAAAATTTAATTTTGCCTGCTTAGTTTAAAAAAAAAAAATAAGCAGTAGCAATCACAGAAGGCAAAGAGTGGGTGATTGGTTCCTATTATTTTTCTTTTTAATATGAACATGAGGCCTACAGCTTTGTGATTCAGTTTCATAATTTCCTCCCATTTAACCTAAGTGGCTGTATTGGGAAAGATTCCTTTCCTTGAAATATAGTTCATGTGTGGGTTTAATATGTTCTGCAGAAATTTATTATTGTTTTCTTTTATAATCTTGGCAGAGTTTCAGTAATTATATCTTCCTTTATTTAAACTTTTTCAGGTCTTAAAACTAACAGTGTTATCGCCTGTTTCAGCAGTCTACTTTCTTTAAACTTTCAGGTATTCTTTTCTAAATGAATTAAATCTGTATTTAAAAATAGAGTTGTGGTACCTCTGCCTGTATAAACAAATTCTGGTCTTCCCATTAATAACAATCCATCTGCTGTAG
The DNA here is from genome assembly GCA_013399835.1 of Leptocoma aspasia. NCBI lineage: Eukaryota > Metazoa > Chordata > Aves > Passeriformes > Nectariniidae > Leptocoma > Leptocoma aspasia. Next base: position 172,102 of record VXAX01002964.1, on the reverse strand, counting down.
ATATTTCCAGTACTCTGTAATGGGGTCGTCCTCTTCTCACAGGGGAAGTAAAGTTGTCAGATTGAGGAAAAAATCTGTAGAGAGGCATTGCTGAAAGAGGTACTGATTATTCCACAGGGCTGGAGTTAGCTGAAATAGCAAATTGAGTATTTTTAAATTCCCTCACCTTCCAGTGTTTGTTAGAGGGATGAGGAAACTTCTGGTGCACTTGATCTCCTAAACATTTTAGTCATTTCTGATGAGGAAAAAGGGTAAATAGCATAAATATGTAGTGATCATACATATGGGTAGACTTACACATTTATATAGCTATTTACAAATGGCATGCATATAGAGAACTAACTGAAAACAAAGCTGTTCATAATATAGTTACAATATAGTTTCTGCTGCAAAATTGTCGTGGCACCAGCATAGTCTCAAAATGGTATTATAGCTCTATCTCCATCTTTATTAGCATGTTACTCTGTCTGTAAAATAAAACATTCACCACGTTTCTAATAAAATTCGGGTTTGTGTGTGTATAAAACTCCTTCTGTTGAGTAAAACATCACTTAGGCAATGAAGTGCAAACTCAAGTAACTTTTTTCAAATTATGCTAATTACCTCTCTTAAGGTCTTTATTGATGCTAAAGTCTTTAGATGTAAACTGAGGGGACAAACACTTTGTCTTACACAGAGCAGCTCTCACATGGTTGTACCATTTAGTTGCTGCTTCCCAAGAGCCAGGGCATTTCTTCTCAAATTCTCCCTCTTCCCTACATAAATCCTATTTCTCTCTTCTCTTCATGTTACTGAAATAATGCAGAGCTTGTTGGAAACTCTTGGCTTGTTGCTAATGAGAATATTGCACCTCTTCCAAATGATGACCATTGGAAAATGCAAACTACTTTCAGTCAGAATGCTGAAGGAAATAGGGTTGCCTATGTATCTGAAAACAAGCATAGGGTTTTTTTCAGATTTCAAGTAGAAGCAAAGAAAATTCAGCTCTTTTTTCTGTACCCCAAAATGAAGATGTAGGAAAAATAAGTGGAGGAGGTTTTGGCCATTCCTCCATCTCTGTTTCATTTTTCATTAAATTTCAGAGAAGCTCTGCAGTAATTTTATATCAAATTTCCATTTTACAGAGATAGTTGTGACAATATAAAGAATGCTGCAATGGCAAATACCTGCTGAAGCCTGTGAATTTGTTTACATCAAAGGTCTCACAGGAGAGAGGGATTCTGGGTGAGTTCTTCACTTTTTGTTTACCTGGGCACAAAGTCCATGTATCTGTGCTGTTTTAACCAAACTAATTGTATGTGTCTGCAGGTGTGGTATGCATACAGACATGTGTATAATATACACACCATAAAGAAATACTTTGTCATTAATTAGCATGGCCATCCTTAGGGTATTTGAGAAAATAAGGCCTCTTACTTCAAGAGGAAGAAGCCAGGCTAATGGAGGAAGGTTCCTGTGCTAGTAGCTTGTAAGCCCTTAAATGTGAATAACAGTAATGGACTGCACTTGTTAATCCATTTATTGCAATATTGTCTTGCATCTGTACCCATGTGACAGTGACAGCTGAGAGACTGGCTCACAAATGACCATTGCAAAGAATTGTGATGCTTGAATATAAATAATTGGAATGTGGAAAAAGAGATGGAAGAAAATCTGGGGTGGTTTGAAGGCCAAAAAAAAAAAAAATAGAATAAATAGATGTAAGGGTGAATTTTATGGAAAACTTTATGTCACTGCCCAGGTTTTTCCAAAGAAGATGCATAAGTGGTTTTCCCAATCAGACTTGATGAAGAAATGGCAACTATCATGTAAAGATTTATTCTGTACTACAGGGGACTGAAGTAAAAGAGCACCATTTCTCATTTTAGGTCACTAGATTATGTTGACCTCTGGTATTTATGTTTGATGCTTGAGTAGCTGGAAATGGAAAATGTTGGTAGAGTCACCTGCTTTTCCCCAGCTGTGTTCTGTTGCAGTTTTCTTTTGACAATAGTGGTAACCACCACACCCATTTTCTTCCCAGAAAGCCAAGGAGTTTGTTGTGTGTCCTGTCTGTGTTTAGTTAATGTTTACTTAAAAACAACATGAGTCAATGTCTGCAGTGTGATGTGGCTATTATTTGGAAGAGTTGTGTATGAACAGGGGTGTGGAGAAAATAATGGAACTAATGCAACTAAAATGACAGAACCGAGATGACAAATGTCATTACTAAGCTCCAGATTCTTCGTCTGTGATGCTTAAAATGAATTTATTTCACCTTTGTGAGGTGATTTTCATTGATGTAGTGCTAATTTTGTCGTCTGTATAGCACAGCAGAAGTCACAAGGAGGCCCTATGTTTTTTTAAACTCTCTCCTGCAGTGCATAACTTCCACTTACATGTGAGTGATACTGCAGAGATGCTCTGGGCTGTAGCAAATTGCCAAAGTTCCATGTTCTCCTCTGGAAAGACCCCACTTCCTTTGGAGCTGTTTGTCTGCAACGCTGCTGCTGAAGAGCTGCTGAGTCACAGAGCACAGATGTGGGCTTTGTCCTCCCATGGCTGTATCAATTATTCTTCCCTCCTCTATTACTTAATGATACACCAGCTCTTTCCACAGAGTGTGCATGACTCAGGGCTTGCCTTTGCCCCTGAACTATTCTTCTCTTTCTGAATCACAGCCTGGATTCAGAAAAGACGTGGAAAAGTAAAGGACGTGTTAGGGGCAAGCTTGAGGAGGCCACATTGCACTGTACTGGTAATATCAGGTGCAAATCTTCAAATGGCACTTTTCTTTAAACACATTTGTTACTGACACATTGAAAACTTCATCTGGAAATGTTTAGGGGTTCAGTTTTAAAGGAACCACAGAAGTTCAAAATTGCTGTTGGATCTCTTGCAACCTGAAAGTAAGTTTTAGAATTAGATGGTATGTTTTCCTCATTAGGTAATTTGATTGAGTTCAGAAACACTATATATGAAACCTTCCATTCATGATTTTTCAGCATTAAATAACCTGGAGTGAAATAAAGGAAGAATTGGAATTTTTAAAAATTTTATTTGCAAAAGTTTGGTATATACTAAGAATTAAACACCCTGATAATCCACACTTGGTCTTCATTTTTAGGTGTTTGAATGGCAGGCTGTTTTCTGGAGGTTTTTTTAGCTTTTCTTCTATCAACAAATAAATTTAGAAAGTCATCTAATGAGAATCACTAAGACTTTTAAATAAGATACATGAAATTTGTATCAACCTACAAAGCCTACATTGGTCATATGTTATAAACTATTTTCCTGCAGGTTCTTCCCATCTTGTCCTACATATTTGCAATGGCTTTAACGTAAGGAGAGCAAAAAGAAAAAAAAAAAAGATGGAGGAAATAAAACCAGCAATGTTGGGGGTTACTATCACTTTAAATGCCAAACCTTTTAGCAAAGTGCTTTTCAAAGAATACTGATCAGGTTTTTTATTTTATCCAGTGATTCAAAGGTTCAGGGTCTAAACCCAACATTAATGTTGCAACTTTAGTAATAATATACACACAACCTCATTCTTCTGTGTCTTTTTGTTTTGTTGGTTTTTATTTTAAATTTTCTTAAAGGATAACACACACTTGTGAAAGTATTTGTTATGATCATTCAAATTATAAGAGTCTCTTGCACACCTTCGCAAGGAACTGATAGAACTAGCATATATTGTGCTTAAAGTAGACCTTAAAAACCAAATATTCCAGGTCTTGCAACCTGGATTCTGGTCAAGATCGTCTCTGTAGCAATGCAGCTGTGATGTTTCAGGGTCAAACACATGAACAGACTATATTTTGACAGCAAGAGCATGTCTGTGATGAGGCTGTACATGATCAAGCTGCTGCTTTGGAACCTCCCTGGATGTGTCTCCACAGAAGCTGGCCCAGAGTCCTTCCTAGACACTGCTGGCAGTTTCAAGTTGGAGTTGTGTGTGACAGCAGTGTGACCACAGACATACAAATCATGCTGGGTGTCCTCCAGACTACTCCTGGAGCTAGTCAGCTCTAGTCTGCTGTTGATAAATGTGTATAAAGAGGATCCACATGGGGAATAATGATGAATGTGGAACCCCTGGCCGTGATCCTCTCTTGGCAGAGTTGGGGAGAATTGGACAGAGGACTTGGAGGGACACTAGGTAAGTTTGCAGATGATACAAAATTGGAAGGAGNAGTTCAGAAACACTATATATGAAACCTTCCATTCATGATTTTTCAGCATTAAATAACCTGGAGTGAAATAAAGGAAGAATTGGAATTTTTAAAAATTTTATTTGCAAAAGTTTGGTATATACTAAGAATTAAACACCCTGATAATCCACACTTGGTCTTCATTTTTAGGTGTTTGAATGGCAGGCTGTTTTCTGGAGGTTTTTTTAGCTTTTCTTCTATCAACAAATAAATTTAGAAAGTCATCTAATGAGAATCACTAAGACTTTTAAATAAGATACATGAAATTTGTATCAACCTACAAAGCCTACATTGGTCATATGTTATAAACTATTTTCCTGCAGGTTCTTCCCATCTTGTCCTACATATTTGCAATGGCTTTAACGTAAGGAGAGCAAAAAGAAAAAAAAAAAAGATGGAGGAAATAAAACCAGCAATGTTGGGGGTTACTATCACTTTAAATGCCAAACCTTTTAGCAAAGTGCTTTTCAAAGAATACTGATCAGGTTTTTTATTTTATCCAGTGATTCAAAGGTTCAGGGTCTAAACCCAACATTAATGTTGCAACTTTAGTAATAATATACACACAACCTCATTCTTCTGTGTCTTTTTGTTTTGTTGGTTTTTATTTTAAATTTTCTTAAAGGATAACACACACTTGTGAAAGTATTTGTTATGATCATTCAAATTATAAGAGTCTCTTGCACACCTTCGCAAGGAACTGATAGAACTAGCATATATTGTGCTTAAAGTAGACCTTAAAAACCAAATATTCCAGGTCTTGCAACCTGGATTCTGGTCAAGATCGTCTCTGTAGCAATGCAGCTGTGATGTTTCAGGGTCAAACACATGAACAGACTATATTTTGACAGCAAGAGCATGTCTGTGATGAGGCTGTACATGATCAAGCTGCTGCTTTGGAACCTCCCTGGATGTGTCTCCACAGAAGCTGGCCCAGAGTCCTTCCTAGACACTGCTGGCAGTTTCAAGTTGGAGTTGTGTGTGACAGCAGTGTGACCACAGACATACAAATCATGCTGGGTGTCCTCCAGACTACTCCTGGAGCTAGTCAGCTCTAGTCTGCTGTTGATAAATGTGTATAAAGAGGATCCACATGGGGAATAATGATGAATGTGGAACCCCTGGCCGTGATCCTCTCTTGGCAGAGTTGGGGAGAATTGGACAGAGGACTTGGAGGGACACTAGGTAAGTTTGCAGATGATACAAAATTGGAAGGAGCTGCTGACTCCCCCAAAAGCAGGGAGGCCCTGCAGAGAGACCTCAGCGTGTTAAAGGGAGGAGCATTTACAAACCATGTGAAGCTCAGCAAGGGCAATGCCAATTTCTGCACCTGGGCTGGCGCAGCCCTGGTTGTGTGCACACACTGGGGAAGGAGAGGCTGGGGAGCAGCCCCATGGAAAGTGACTTGGGGTCCTGGTCCATGGCAAGTTGGATATGCCAGCAATGCCCTGGCAGCCAGGAGGGCCAGCCCTGTCCTGGGGGCATCAGGCACAGCATCAGCAGCTGGGCAAGGGAGGGGATTGTCCTGCTCTGCCCTGAGCTGGGGTGGCCTCACCTCGAGTCCTGAGGCAGTTTTGGGCACCACAATATAAAACAGACATTAGGCCATTAGAGACCATCCAAAGGAGGCCATGAGGAAGGTGAAGGGCCTTGAGGGGAAGGTCTGTGAGGAGTGGCTGAGGGCACTTGGTTTGTTCAGCCTGGAGAAGAGGAGACTGAGGTCAGACCTCACTGTGGTCTTCAACATCCTCACCAGGGGCAGTGGAGGGTCAGGTACTGATCTCTTCACTCTCCTGGCCAGGGACAGGACTCAAGGGAATGGCCTGAAGCTGAGGCAGGGGAGGCTTAGGTTGGATAGCAGGAAAAGATTCTTCACCCAGAGGGTGGCTGGGCACAGGAACAGGCTCCTCTGGTAAGTGGCCACAGCACCGAGCCTGACAGAGCTGAAGAAGTGTTGGGACAATGCAAAGTGCTTGGGCATGTGATGTGACTCTTGGGGTGTCCTGCCTAGGGCCAGGAGTTGGACTCCCTTTGAGTCCCTTCCAACTCAGAATATTCTGTGATTCTGTGAATTGTGCTTTAGCTATGTTTTCTATGGCTGAATTTCAGAGGGACTCCTTCTGTGTCTGGTTAAATACTTTCACAGGTCAGCTCAGCTGGAGATGGCATCAACCTGTGCAACAATCTAATCACCTGTTAGCTGAGTTGCTGGGCATCTCAGTGTAATCTGCTGGAGGCAGGCATTGGGCTGAAAGCTGAAGAGAAACAAAGTCTGCTTGTGACATAGATATTGGGAAAAAATCCATCAAAAAGGAGAAAACTATGGAAAGGCTAGCAATAATCTTCACTATTTGTACTTTTGTGTGAACAACTACTTCAGGCCCTGCTTTGGCTGATGTTCTATGGAATAACCCATCCTTGCTGGGATACAAAAATACCGAGACAGTAGTAGCTTTAAATCTGTATGTATCCAGCAGGCTGAGAACACTAGATTGTTTCATGTTGCTCTTATTCAATAGAATAAATTCATACTCTATGACTGTATTTTGAAATCTTGGATGCTGTCAAACTTTGGGGACTTTGAATTGCCTTAAGGAGCTGGGACACAGGCATTTCTACGACTCCAGAGACTAACCAGATAAGGAGAAAAAATTAGTTCAGAAACACATCTAAACATAATCTAATTTTAATCTAATCTTCTATGGAATTATTTTGTTGTTTCAGGTGTGTAAGGCTTCAGTGTTTAAAAAAGAAAGACTTGGACAAAGATTTGCTTGGCAAAATTTGAAACTCTCCAGTCCTGAGAGGTAAAAATACAGTGCCTGTGTTTCTTTTTGTCAGCTCTCTTTCTAGTGGTTTTATTAACTTTCCTACTACTTAAAAAAAAATCATTTTATGCTACATGTAAGTTAAGGAAAAGAGGCCAAAAACCTCACTATGGTTTCTGACAGATTCTGTCAATCATAATAATATGCCCAGAGTAGAGCAGCTCTTTCACAGGAGGGCTTATTCACACATAGAGGGATGACTAAGTGTACAGCAAGATGCATGGTTACATGCTACATTACACTAAAAGAGAATATTCTACTTTTAATTCACCCCTTCAATGAGATCTAGAGGTGTGCAGTCACTCAAAGGGCTGCTGTAGTGCATAAGAAAATGGGACCAGCTACTCAGGAACTCTCCAGCCCTAGGCAAGACTGACTCCAAGCAATGCCTGCACAAGCACATGCCTCATATGCCCAAAGAGGCCAGGAAAATGAGAGCTGTGTTTTTAAAAAACTGGAGTTACCTGTTTCTGGGTGCACTTGCACTGGAGCAGTGTCAGGGTGGATTGAGGGCTGTGTGTGCTGGAGCCTTGTAAAAACACTGAAGCTAAAAAGGGATTTTCACAGGTTTCTTTGAGGCTGGTCAAGCAGGCATCAACTGACTGTGTTAGACTGAGGGCTCAGCACCACATGTGTGTGATCTTGCACCAGCGGGTTGCCAAATTCTGTTCTGTCCCCTGTCTCTGCTTAGGACAAGCTGCTGTGGCAGAGGAGAAGGAACACTAATCAGAAATCCCTTGCATGTATTTCCCCATGGCATCACTTCAGTGCTTTGTGCTTTCTTACATAGAATCATGGAATGGCCTGGCTTGGAAGGGACCTTAAAGGCCAGCTCATTGCAACCCCCCTGCCATGGGCAAGAAGTCCTTCCACTAGCCCAGGCTGCCCAGGGCCCCATCCAGCCTGGCCTTGGCTGGACCCTCGCAGGGATCCAGAGGCAGTCACAGCTGCTCTGGGCACCTTTTGCAGTGCCCCTGTGGCTCTGTAGACAACAGGAACCTGCTGTCCTTGGAGCAGCTTTGCCTTTAGTCTTCTGCTACACCCCTGAGCACCTGACTTTGTGCTCTCCAACAGATGGTACAGGACAAATGCTGCAGCCCAAACCTTCCTCTGAACTCCTCACAGTTCTCCCTTTCAAGATCTTTGGAGCACTAAACTGATCAGGTCCTTTAATGCTTTTTTAAAAATTTTTAAATTATTGTTTTAAAGTGCTGATGATTTCTTTCCTCTTATGTCACATAAATAGAGTAATATTAAACTAATTTACGTCATGAAGCTGTTAACCTCTTTACAGGATTTGGAGCTCCTCAAGGAAAGGTGTTGTGTAAAGGCAAAGAAGCCTTCATGCTGATACTTTCATAGGCAAAATGTATTACTGAATTTCAAAGATAATCTTCACCATATCTACCTTAGGTCAAATCTTTTTTCTCACCAATTCAGGATTTTTGTACTCATTTTTTATTCCCTTTTCCGATAATATTCATTTTCCTGTTGTCATGCAACATTCTGTTGGGTACATCCAGAGTTTTACATCTGATAGTGGTGCAAAATATTGTCCTCAGTATTTTGTAACTGTCTATACATTTTTAGAAATTTTTAATGAAATTCACCCCACCTATTGGTAGTAAGTTTATAAGTTATATTTTCATAATGAAAATATTTTGCATTTTCTTTTTCTGTTTTTTTTCCATCTAGGCACAACTAAATATTTTAAGTTTTATGGCATCAACAAGTCCTGCACTTTCTTTTCAGGAATACTGTTTTCAAGGAATTTTTTGAAAATCAGCAAATTGATTTCTACTACATGTGCAAAATTATTGAAGGTGGTGTTAACGCTTAAATTCACATGTGATTATTGTACCGGAATATTTGCTTTTGTATTTGCTCAAAAACTTCAGGAATAAGATTCCCATATGGTGGAGGCATTGGAGCATTGCTCAGGAGAACTGAACTCCTTTTCAAGGCAGATTTTTCTTTTTGTCTCATTTTGCAGCCTGTGGAACTGAGCCTGGAAGAGTTTTACCTCTCTTTGTAAAGTCAGTGATGGTTTGTTGAATGAAGAAAAAATTACCAACCCTGTCTCAGAAGACCTAGAAATTACTCAGTGAATATTAGACAGTGGGCTGGAAGAAAAGTAAAGGCACTGCTCTTACAGATAATGATCTGCATGCATGTTCTAAAGTGAGTAGTGATCCATTCCTCACAGCTACGGTGGCTTTGGCAGACAGGCAAATTGTCATCATCTGTAATGCAAGATGCATGTGACACTGGGAAGCCTAAGTGCCAGTAAACATGGAATTTCATGTCATGTCAGCATTTTTTTCCCATTAATTTTATGTTAGCCCAAAATCGAGGGAATCTCTCAAAAGAGGATGAAATTTATGTTCTGCTGTTGGTCTGGGGTGGTATCTCCATGACTGGCTGCTGAATTAAGCACTTTATGCAAGCCTGAGAAAAAAGTATAAAATTATCATAAGAAGAGGTGTAAGGAGGATGGAAACATTATCATAAGTGTAAACTGTGTACTGAAAGTGAAGTTATTTGCAGGAATCTTTTCCAGATGTGCAAGAGGACCAGCTCACAGGCAGTCTATAAAAATGCACACACTTCACCACGTGGCTTCCTTCCCTGTTTGCTTTTGGTTATTAATCTTAGAACAAACTGTGCTTACATGTTTGGTCTCCTTGCAAAAACTTACCTTATCCAAAGTGGCATTTCATTTATATGGGTATTGGCAAGAAAACACCTACCACTCTGAAAGACTCATTAAATAGGGACATGTTAGTTTACAGGTTTAATCCATATGATATTTATTGGCTGTCCTACAGGCAATGACAGGCAGCCAACACACTATTCATTGGACTTTTCCACCCATCTGTCTATCCATCTGTTACTTGAAAAATAGATTTCTTCCTCCCCCCCACCTTCCCCCCCAAAATAGCATTGTTCTAGCAGGCCAGCCATAAAGACACTCTTATGTATGGAACTGGTAACGGGGCCACCAGTAGTACCTTGATATGAAATAGTACTAGTAACTGTGCCTCTGTTCCCCACACCAGTACACTTGCTAATGTATTATTAAAATAAACTTATAATGGACAAGCTGAATCTATTTTGTGTGGAAAAGAAGGAAGAAGGTGGCTTTTTGACCATCTTCTCAAGGAATACATTCACAGTTGCTAAGATCAGAATGCTTTGAAAAAGGTTATTCTGATTTTTAATCAAGCTGTCAATATTAATTTGTGCACATAGTAAGAATACCTCCAAAAGAGAATCAAGTTATGGAATTTTCATCAGGTGCTTAGAAACTCCATTCACATTATGTGTGTTGGTTTTGTAATGCAGATTTCTGAAGCCTACAATTTTAAATATTGCTATCTGGTTGCTTAAAAATGTTATTCCTATGTAACAAAAAATTAGGAATATACTTTTGAGGGAAAAAGTAAAAACTTGATAACTTCACATAGCTGTTGTCTATATAGATGCAAACTAGTGATATTTCAGGCATCTTTAATATGTTGGTGCACTTACGCTGATGGAGACAACTTGTGTTGTCACAGAGCTATTACATCCCTCTTTGCTGGTCAGCTCTAGGAAATCTTCATTAGAGTTTATTCTTTACAGCCCATGGACTGACAGATCCGCAGCATTCCTAGTGAAAGTGCCTTAATAGCAGAATTGATATGATTTATTTTGGCACCACAGTTTTCTACAAAACAAGGAATCAATGATAATGTCTAGCAAAAATTTCTTTGGGAAGACCTGCTTTCAGTTTGTTAACTTTTTTTTTCTGAGAAATGTATAAATTGAAAAATTTACTGGTGAATAATTTCCAAAGTCTTAAGTACCAGGGCCGGTTGTTTTCAAATACAAAGAAACTCCCACAGGCACTTCAGCTGATCCAAAGGAAGTTACAAGTGACCTGTGTGATGATGAAGACACACATGAGATTGTGCTTTCTTCATCACGGTTGTTGTGCTGTCCCTCTGTAGAGGGAGGGAAGGGAACCTGCTCTTCCTTCAATTTAAGGAGGGTTGTCAGTTTAGGCAGCAATGGAGAACAAAAATACAAAGCAGAGATGAATCAAAGCGCTACAGGGCAGGCTAACCCTTTTTCTTTTGCATTTCTGTTCATTTAGAATGGAGTGATTACAGCAACTGAAAAATGAAGATGACAACAAAGTCAGGATGTTGTTGTTATTACTTGCCTATCAGGCAAGCAATGTATGAGAGTTTTCTTTAATTAAATGTAGATGAAAGCATTATTAGTAATTTACCAAAGTGGATCAATTTTTAATATTTCCTAAGGTAGTTTATACATAGATGTCACCATTACAAATAATCTAATCTAGACAAAGGTACTGTAGAATTTCCCCACACATACTCTCTCTCTTGGGATGCTTGTAAGATTGTATGTAACACATTTCACAGTGGAACACTCATTGAGGACACAACTGGAAAACAGTTTTTAATCTGGAAAATGCATCTTGTTTTCTATAGCACTGTAGAAATGCCATGAAAGAAAAGTAGAATGCAAGGCAAGAAAGAAATAGACATCTCTTGTGTTGTATTTCTTCTTTCTGGGATATTTGTGTTCTTGTGTTCTTGTGTCTGGGATATGCTGCTGAAAAAACCCATGGAACATCATTTGCTAAAGGGCAGTGTTGATTTTTCTAGAAAGTAATCAGTAAATACAAACCACTCATCTTTGCAATCATGATCCATGGACAATTAAAGTGGACAGCATGGTGTGACTATAGTAAGTATACAAAGCTGGAAAGTTTTTGGCAAACTGCAAGGAAAGCCTTTCCTGGCACGAGTTTAAATTTTTAAGCAGGTTTAAGGGATGTAAGGAAATAATGTGTGTAACTCTGAGAAAGAAAACTCAAAGGAATAACAATATGTAGAAATCAAGGAACCTGAGGCAAAGTCACATGGCAGCTCACCAGAATTTTCTAAGCTAGGTACCTGTGTTGATGTGCTTGAGGTGCAACACATGCAAAGTAACTTAACCCACCTGACACAGGCTTTTTCTGATTCATTGGGGCAATTAGATCTGAAAATTTAAAAAAATATCATACTTAATCTGAGCCAAGGGGGTCTAAAGAGTCATTCCTATGGTCATACTCTGTAAATAGTTATTCTTATTTCTTACACAAGAAATCATCCAAATATCTAACCTTCTGAGGATTTCTTGATCCTCAGAAATTACAAAATTGTGAGTAGGGAAGTGCATCTAAGCACTAGATGGCCCGTAAATACTTTCACATTTCACAGAATACTTGGTCCAGTTGCTGGTGAGCAAAGTGATGTCTTTTCACTCCTTAAAGGCTCCTTCAGAAATTCAGAAGGAACTCACTGTTACCCTTCTTTGCCTGCAGTTGCAACTTGATCTTAATATGTACGTACACATGTGTGCTGTCCATGTAAGAACAACCTTTCTAGGGTGTTGCATGAACATATTATAAGTTTCCCTGCATGCAGGCCTGCAGAAGAAACATTTCCATGAGAAAGCATTTTTACTCTGTACAAGTTTCTATAAACAAATCTCTGAGCTGTGTTTCAAGGACAAGAGGATTTCTCTGCTCTGTCTCCTGATAATAGGAGATGGGGGTTTTTCTTCCTTTCAACCTATGAGGTGGAAAGTTGTTATCTCTGATTGTGTAAGCTATTCTGGCATTCTTTGGACAGGAAGCAGCAGCTTCGGATGCTCCGTGCTGGGCAGATAATAGCCCAAATCCTTTGAATTATGGAGTCATGTTAATAAATCNTCCCTAGACTGGTGAAGAAGGAGCTAGATTCAGGTTTTTCTGTCTTTGTTCCAGTTTCATGCAGTAGTTGTTCACAGTCTCCTCCCCCTGGATGTCCTGGTGACTCCTTGGTGGCTCTTGATGATTCTTGATGACTCTCCCGACCATGTGGTCACCCAGCGTTTTATACTAGGAGAAGGGCCATCTGAGGGAACAGGTAGCCACCCAACCAGGTAGGGACAAGGGTGGGCTTTAGTGGAAGATGGACACCTGAGAAGCCCTGTCTCTTTGTAGCATTCTTTGAATTTTGATCAACCACACGACGGATAAGGCAGGACAATGGCCCAGACAGGGATCTGTGTATTGGCCTGTCACCTGGGTGAGGAGAAGGGGGAAGGGAAAAACCACAAGGAAAAACCCGAGGAGGGACAGGATTTTGGGAATGAAATTAAAGCACATTACAACAAACAGTGTTTGGTAGTAAGAAGAAAGGAGAGAAACTATAAGCAGAAGGGAAAAACTAGAAGTGGAAAGAGGAAGAAACTAAAGCTGAAAGCCAAAATAGCTCTAAAGGGGAAAGGCAAGGCTTGCAAATGTTTTATGTAGAAGTTGGATTATTTTGCCTCCTATGTAAGATGATGTAAGAGGCAGCTGCAGTGCCTTAGATGATGTCATATTCCATCAAAGGCTACCAAAGTGTCCCCTGATCCAAAGTATTAAATCATCCAGTGAAAAACTTGCCTCTCCAGAAGTGGCTGGGTGTTCCCACATGAACCTGTGTGAGTGTAAACCCAGGGTACTCTGTGTTTTCAGGCTTCCCTGACCCCAGATGGATCACTGTGACCACCACTTCCACCCTCACCACTGAGAAGCTGAGGACCAGTGGGATGCTGTCAGGACCCACCAACTCCCTCTCTCTGTCACTTTCTTTCTCTTCCCCCGTCTTTTTTTTCCTATCTCTCCCTCCCCACCCCACATTTACTGTTAAATATAAATCTTTAGTATTGATTTCAGCATATTAGTTTTGTTTGCACCTTAATTTGGGCAGAGACAATTTTAATAACTGGATCTTAACACCTCTCACTGACCTCTTTGTGCTCCTGACAGGAAAAAATGGCCGACCAGAGAATGGACTCCTTTTGACTAGAAGTGTTTTCTGCTGCCCAGAAATCACAGAATCATAGAAAGGTTTGTGTTAGAAGCAACCTTAAGATCACCCAGTTCTAACCTCCTGCCTTGGGCAGGGATGACACCCACTACAGCAGCTTGCTGTTCCAGAGATGGGGCATCCACAACTTCTCTGGCAACCTGTGCCAGAGCCTCAGCACCCCCACAGTGACAGATTTCTTCCTAACATCTAATGTAAATCTCTCCTCTTTTAGTTTCATTAGGAAGGATTATGGAAAAATTTAGCAAAGCCCTCTGTTTGGGGGATTCACTGTTCCTGGTGTCATTCAGGATCTGTTTCGTCGCCTGGGTTGTCTGCTTAGTGACAGGTATCACAGCTGTGATATCTGTCTCCTGGTTGGTGATTCTCATCTGCATCCATTGGTTTAATTGGTGCATATATTGCAATATTTTTCAAAAACATTTTTAAAACAGAGTGGGCTTAAAAACGTCTGTAATTCCTCGCTGTGCACTGAGATGAGCTCAGCTGGTTAGAGCATGGTGCTAATAACACCAATTATTGATTGTGGGTTCAATCTCCAGGTGGGCCAGTCCCTTGAGAGCTGGACTTGGTGATCCTTTGGGTCCCTTCCAGCTCAGACTGCTGTGTCAGAGCTCTGTGTGACCGTGTAAGAGAGGCTGCATGGCAATTGCAGGATGCCTGGGGCACTGCTGGGGGTTTGTTTCCATCCTGCTACCCAAAACTGACGTTGGCATCCTTTTACAGGACCGTGGCACAGCAGAGTCATGAAGTAGGTTGAAATTTGGGTGAGTTGAGAGATATGTCTCACTGTTGGTAAGGTACATAAGTTAACCCAGGGGTCACACTGTTAACTTCCATTGAAAAAGAACAAAATAAAATATTATAAGATCCAAAAGCAAATGTCAGAGAAGTTCATGCATGAAAGCTTTTAAAAGTCCAGGAAACAATCTTTCAGCTTATCTTATGCTTACTTTTCATCAGCCAACGCGTGGATCTCCCTTAGCCTTAAACCTCTGATATTAATAGTTGGCCTTTGCTCTCCAGTTGTTCATTTATTCCACCTTCTTTCTAAGAAAAATGCATACAATCCTTCATCTTATGTACTTGTCTTAAGGGAATTCCATAAGGGCATTGGAAAAATTCAAAGAATCTACAAGAATTGTGTGAAGCAACCAATTAGATTGTCTTTTTTTTTTTTTTAATTTCCATTTGAATTACTGTTTAAGATTTTGACATTACTGTTTCTGCTTCCTTTAGTGATAGTATTTTGAGTAAAATGGGCTATGGACAATGGGTACAAAACTAACCCTTTCCTGCTTGACCTTTGAGATACATTTGCAAAGCTATTTGTCTCCTCGTAGTGAGATAGTAGGAGATATCTTTGCCTGTGGAATGCATGTGTATTTACACTGTGCAAAAACTTGTGATTTTTGATCTGCAAGGTAACATGGATGCTAATTAATCATACGTAATCAGTTCAGCTGCTGTGTGTATCCAGAGTTCTCACACATTCCAGGAGGGCTAAACAGCAGCAAAAGTAGGTCTACAGCCTGCTCTGGGGCTAGGTAATTTTTTCTTTTCTTTTCTTTCAAAAAAGAAATTACCATGGCTACTGTTGTGAAATTTGACAATCTTGTGACTAATTTTCTTAATTTAAAAGAAATTTTTAAGTTCTATTTAGTTTCTGGAATTATCCTTCAAATTAGTATGGTACTTGGAGTTGTTTCTTTATTTGTCTCTGGTCATAGTACTGACACCTGAAGTAAGAGGAGAGAAGAAAAATCAACTATATTGATTTTTGTCAGTGGCTTGTTGGGTGGTTGTTATGTGAAGACAGTAAAGAATGGTGCTCTGGAACAGAGATTTCAACTTTATTGTGGCAGAACTGCATCCACCTAAAGTCATGATGATTCATTGTTTGTAAAAGATCTATTTTTAGTTGGCCTGAATTATATGGAGATTAAAGAGAATCATTAGCATAAAAATCCCCTTGAAGCTTCTGCAGCTGGTATAATACAGAAGACTTTGCTAAGATCTCCTCAGCCTAGATAACTCTGGAGAATCCCTAAGTGTGTGCAGAAGGCAGATTGGTAACTCAGAAGGCTTTTGTGGGTCAGTGATCTATTCCTCTGAGCACAGTGCAACTTTTCATGCAGATTGCACTCCAAAACAATGCGTTTTGGAGATAGCACCGTCAGAATAAAGAACCTGAGAGATAAAGAGGGGAAAGGGGTAAATTTATAGGTGTAGAGACCATCTACCTCTTTAAGAAAAGCAGTGGTGCTGGGTTTTGCTGTTTGCTCTGCTCTCTCAATGTGGATTGAACTCTTCTTTCACCTCACTGCTTCTGTCCAGTCTGGTGTCTCCTGTTGCACAAAGTCAGCACAGCTGGAGTGAGTGCCAGGGGGATGCTGCAGGTGCAGTGCAGAGGAAGATGAT
The DNA here is from genome assembly GCA_013399835.1 of Leptocoma aspasia. Classification (NCBI taxonomy): domain Eukaryota; kingdom Metazoa; phylum Chordata; class Aves; order Passeriformes; family Nectariniidae; genus Leptocoma; species Leptocoma aspasia. The sequence continues at coordinate 155,743 of VXAX01002964.1, read as the reverse complement.
CAGCTAAGCAGATTGTGCCAGCACCTCTCCTCCTTTATCAGCGTGCCATCACAACAAAACTGAAGATACCTGTTCAAGTACCCCAGCTGCAGCAAGTACAAAATATGATGAGCATGGCTGAATATGATAATTTTTACAAAGTGCTTTTAACAAGTCCACGTTGCACATCGTCATTTAGTGCATTTGTGCAAGGAACAAGATTTGCCATCTTAATTTAAAAAATTAAATTGCCATATTTTTTAAAAATGTCTTTGGTGAAATCCAAAAGATCCTAGTGTGTTTTGTTTTGAAGAAGAAAATCTTGACAGCAAACTTCATGTATAAAAACATGTTTGAATGACCTCCGTACTTGGCTGAACAACAGATCTGAATTACATAGATTCTCCTAATACAGAGAAATCGAGTATCTCAGTGTATGTCATGGTATCTGAACTTGTCCTGCTGGCATACCAGTTAATTCTTAAATGAAGGTTTAATCATGGTAACAACAGTTTCTTCTGTAAAATCTTCTCTGAAATGCCCTTATTTCTTTGTCCTGAATAGACACTTGCTTCCTTCTCAGGTTCTTAAATAAAATACATCTGCTGTTAGAGGACTGTAATAAAAATAAAAGTGAAATCATACAACAATCAGGAGGAATACGAGGGCATAAGTCTGAGTTTTCATTACAATAGGGTTGAGTTTCATTGGAAATTTATGTATGTGGAAAAATACTTAGGTAAAGAATAAATCCACTGCAGTAATTCTCAGTTACTGGAGAGACTGTTAATATGTCTCTTCACATTATGCAAAACCAGTAAACAAGAATAAGGGTCACAACTTTAAGAAGCGTTGTTTGTAGCATCTGTTAGACTGAGCAAAATGTCACAATATGTAGTCTCCGGAAGGAGCAAACAGACCATTAAATCTTGGATGAATAAGGCAGGTTTTCAAACTGCTGCAGTTTTTTTGCCTTTTTGGAATAATTACAGGAGGGCTTGGGGTTGTGGCTCTGATTATGTGAAGGCAATTGGACACTAAGTTTTAGTGGGACTGAAATTTGTCTCATGGTGCCAGAAGGCAGGGCTGGTTTGAAAACAGTTTCTTGTAAAGAAAGAGACCCACCAGCTGCAAAACAGGTGGTAACCCACCAGGGGCAGGCAGGTATGAAATCATGGCTCTTTATTTGGATTGCAGTGAGAGGAATAAGGAAAGGATAAAAGGTAGAACAGCAGACTCAGAGGAGCAACCCCCTGGCTCTTTATTAGGGGTTTTATAAACAAAATTGGGATTAGGTTATATGCTGGTGTAATGGAGATCCCAAATGTTGAACATGTAATGTGGGCCTCTCAACCAGGTGCATGCCTGCTCAATGTGCTAAAAAAGTTCTCCTTGGTGCAAAGATATTGCTTTGCAGGATGTATTTATACCTTTTATAAATCTGTGTGCATATATATCTTTTATAGCTTTAGTCAAAGAAAGTCACACTGCTACTATATTGAAGGATCTGGTTGCCATTCAGTCCCCCATGGTTCCATCCAATTTTTGGGGTCCTTTTGAAGAACTGTAACTGAAGAATGAGGAACAAACTGCTCTGCTATATAATTGAGAATAATGTAAGGCTCCAAACAGCATATCTGAAGCTATTTCAGAAATCTCGTGGGCTCTAGATCAAGAGAAAAGTCAATTTAAAAGAAGGTAATAATAATTTTTTTCCTGTATATTAGTTTATTGCAATGTTAATGAAAGGAGAGGCATTTCATGTGTCAGGTTTACCAAAGCTCTTATTTGGGCCTCAAAAATTTAGTGGAAAGCAATCGTGCACAAAATGGGGGTTTATGGTTTACAAGCAGTGCCAAGATCCTGTAAATCCTGTCCAACAGTAACAGGGAACGTTTCCCAAAACTGGAATTTCAATTGCCTCAATTGCCTAAGCTATTTCCTGCTGAAGTATTCCTGGCCTCTTTTATTTGGCCTGGTCAGACAGTGTTTTCCCTGATAGTTTCTGGGACAGAAAGTAGCTAGCTTAGGTAAGGGATTGCTCCCAACTGTTTTAGAAAAGGAAAGTTTAACAGTATAAAAGCAGGAAGGCTTTTTCTGTGGCCATGGGGAGGAGAGAACAAGCCCAGATAATATTTAGTTTAGTTATGGAAATCTTTTATAAAAGTCCCCCTTTTAAGTGGTATGCTCTTAGCTCTTCCTAGAATTGGACTATTTTGTCAGATAGGAAATGCAAGTGTTCTAGAATTGGCACTGTTTACAAAGTGCAGGGTTGCAAAGCTTTACTGATCGTGCCATGGAAAAGACACTGAGATTAAATTAATATATTGATGTACACATTGAAACATCATTATAACAAGTAGGGAGGGAACATAAATGCTAGGAAGGAAGAAATGAAAAAAATTACTCTCCTATCTTATAGAGACAAAACCAAGCTTTTCAAGATGTGAGGTTTCAACATGCAGCATCAGCTTGAGCATTTTGGGAGCCTCTGAAAAGGCAGAGGGAAAAGCACTGAAAATTCTTAGGTCCTTTGTAGTTTGGATAACCAAATCAAAGCCACAGCCCTTTGGGGTAGGCTTTTTAAGGTCAAAAGACAGGAAGTTAGGAAAGGCTTTTTTGTGAGGTTGTGTCTGCACGTTGCAAAAAACCAAGCACCATTCCTACTTGGTGAAGTGATGTGTGGATGGTTTCAGCAGGACACCACTGCCATGAGCTGCCTAGGGCAGGAGAGTAGGAGCTCCTTACATAGGTGGTGGTTTAAATGAGATTTATATGTTCAAATTCAAATATGTGATTGTCTTCCCAGAATCTCCTAGAGTGGCTCCAGAGAGCTGTAAATAGCAGCTCTCCTAAAAGAACATCAAGCCCTCACTGTTGAGCAATAAAATATTTTCTGTACTGAGATATGTACTGAGTATTTGCTGTACTGAGATATGTTTTAGTAAAAACTGCTGGTAGAGCTTTCCTTGCAAGGAAGAATCAGTGCTGCTTCTGAAGTTGTTGTTTGGAGAGGTGTTTTAGAATGTCATTAATAACGTTGCTAATATAAGAATTATCATTTGGGAATTTCAACACAATCCTTTACTCACTACTGACTCCAGAAGAGCCATCCGTGTGTGTGTGTGTTTGTGTTCTTTTACGTAAAATAACAAAAATTAAATGAACAAACTTTGCATTCTGGAGCAAATAATGACTGGTTCCTTTTGTGGCTGGTCGCTTCAAACCTTCATCAAATAAACACTGGTTATTGAATGTTTTGTATACTTAGTGAGTTAGCCCAAGTTTTCTTGTCCTGTAAGTTGTTTTTCTTCAGCTCCTGCAGTTGCCTTTCCACCAGGGAGCGGGAATGCCTGTTTTCAGCTTCACTGTAGTGTATTATTTGAATACTTGCAGCCCTTTCTTTGTTGTGCAGATTCTTGTTGTGCAAACCATTAAAGGCAGCTGATGGTTTTTGTCAGTTATCTGTGCATAGAACAAGTTGTGCTGTGGGTACAGTTTCTGCTTCAGTTATCCAGCTCACAGTCTGTTAGGGATAGAAATTGTACCATCGAGCAACTAAATATATTAAAACAAATATATTAATTTCAAACAGTGTAATTAATTGCACTTTAATTCTCTTTGATTACTGGACAGTGCTGTGTGTCTGAAAGCCATTAAACTCTTGGTACAATAAGGTAAACAAGTCTGTTTCTGAATGTCTAATGTGGACAGACCCGTTGAGGTTTTCCTGCCTACTCAGATTTTGACTTTGTCATTTTCTGATTTTCAAGAGAAACAGCTTATATATAATAAAATTTTGGATTTTGAAGACACAAATGCTACATTTTTAACTGGCCCAAAACTGCATACACAGTTTTTTAAAAAATTCCTCTTTTTCTTCTGTTCAGAGCTAAAAAAAAAAGGAAAAAAAAAAAGCTGTTTCTACCATAGTTCTATGTACAGCTGTTACTACTTGTCCTTTTGCAGTCCGACAATTGCAGCCAAGAATATAGATCAAGACAAAATCCAATCTACTGTATTTTAAATGAGATTATAGTAAAATCACAATATTCCTCAGAAGAATCATTTGAGAAGGCAGTGAAGATAGACCACTGAAGCATGACAATATTATAAAAATAAATAAATACACAATCATCGACAGCAAAACCCACAAAAAACCACTCAAATATTTGAGCACGGGAGGAATAATTTCTCTGTAATTGGGGGAAGAATAGAGTAGGTCAGGATTTTTATCCTGGTTTGATTTGTTATTTCATCCCTCATGTTTGCAGGGCGAGGGGATGGAGGTTACAGGGAAAGAGAAGAAAGGGAAATGGATGTTTCCTCTGAGGAAGGAGGAAAAATCAACCAACAGCCACCAACAACCTCTGCAATTTGCCAGCTGCCTGATCACCACGAGCTGACTTCCAGGTGGGACTCGGTGGCACAGGGGTATTTGAAAGAGGCCAAGGAGGTGGTATTTTTTTTTTTTCCTGCAGGGAAAGAGGTTGTTCTTACTGCAGAGTGGGGAAGAAAGAACGCAGGTACTTGAGGGGAAAGCAGGTAAGTAGGAAATAGAAAATGGTATCACTGGGGAAAATAAAAGGCATATGCCTAGAGAACTCCAGTAAAGAGCTGATTCTCTGAGACAAGAGTTGGTGGCAAAGCTGTTAATTCTTGTGGCTTTGGAAAATAATCTTATCGGCTGGATTGTGAAGTATTGCTCTGCCTTCCCTGGACTGGCTGAAAGGACAAGCACAGATAAGGTGTATGTAACTGCCCAATTAATGTGTGTTCTCTTCACATCTAAGAATAATTCTTAGAAGGCAGTGTGAATATGGAAATTTCAATGCTCAGAGGTGTAATTTGTTCAGTAGTACAACTAATAGCCACACGTACATGTATACAATCAGAGCTATTGAGAGAGGACATGGTTCTCTTCCCTGTCTTCTGTAAAATTATTTGGCTTTGGCTGTTCATCACAGTCCTCATTCTTTTCTACACTCCTACTCTATCAGCTCCAAGGTTTTAAAAATACTGCAACTTCACCTTTGTCTGCCCTACTGCCTGAGTTGCACTGAATACTGAAATAGCCCATCTGTGTGCACATATTCTCTTGTTTATTTTCATTAACTAAGGAACGTAAGTAAGGGATACTTATTTATACAAGTGGAATACTGGCAATAAAGACTTCATTCCTCAACATAGATGTTTTCAGTCCATAAGAGTAGTCTTTAGAAACAGTAACTGGTCAGAAACTGGAAGAGCCGAACTTGTACTTACTGAAGAACAAGTATGGGTGCAATTTTCATTTGTTGTGCTGGGTCCTACTGTTTGTGCTGCATTAAATGGCTGTAGGCAGTCTCTGCCACTAATTCTTAATTAAAGACTTGTCTGTGCCTAGAGGAAAGACTTTGGAGAACTGTGATGTGTATGGCAGAAAGGAATGCTGGGGAGTGAGGCCTTATTTAAGTTGGTAATTTTTTCTGATCTGGTGTTTAGCCTTTTTTCCCCACATGAGAAAGGAAAAGTTACAGGTAAATTGTAGCAGTAGCTAAACTTGAGAGACTGAAGCATTCTCAGTGTAGAAAGAACACTGGAATTTCTTAGAAATACTTTGTGCATTCAGGTGAGCACATGCAGGAGGTGAATGAGGATCTCTGGCCCTCAAGCCAAGCATACTGGCTCCTCAAAATATATGAAGATTTTCACTCTAGAGTCACAGCATGCACATTATTTTTTCCTTTCTTGTGGTTTGATTCCTGGAAATTTGAATTACTTTTGCTTTCTATTTGTCTGAAGAAGCATGTGCTGAAAAACTCAGAGGCTGAAGTTAAATAGTTTTTGGAAGAATTATTTTAGTGAACAAACCTAGTACCAGCTGTGCTATTTAACAGTTTAAACTACAGCAAGTTGCAGTCAGTCTTTATAATGTTGGCAGGAATAATTGTGAAAAGAATTCTGGTTTTGCATCTGTATCTCTAATATTGAAGTTACAAAAGCTACAGAAAATGTGTTCCTCAGTTCCCAGGTTTAGTGTCTATTCAAGATTAAGTACTCCACTTTTTTTCTTCACAGAAAAAGTTGCTGGATAGATTGTTACCCTCATGGCCCTTAAATATCTAGGATGCTCCAAAGTGGAAGTGCTCAGATAAAAACCGTTAAAAAGTGGTTTTTATCTGTACTGACATTAGTTTTTTACCGTGTAAACAGCTCCATGCAGTCACAGCATCAGTTCCAGAGATTAAACACTCTGACAACAGCTATGTGTGAGATGGCCAGATTAATTTCTTATCAAACAGAATTGATTCAGTATTAGGGATGGAAACCATCTGATGTATTTTTCAGATCAAAGCTAATTCTCCCTCGACACACATGCACTCGAGGAGCTGTGTCTGTGTGACAGCTAAATTACAGGAGAGCTTTACACACACATTATCTTGTCACAACATGAGAACATCCTACTGTGCTAAAATACTGCTTTCAGAAGAAACACATCATTTTCCCATATTGTGGGGGAGGATGCTAAATAGCTTCTTTCTTTTACATATCTTTTATTTTCACCTTCTACAGGCACAAGAAGAGCAAAATACTAAAACAAAAAAATTTGAAAACTCTTCATTTGAATTTCTCTGTATTTTTACCCTCTTCATGTTCTGTGTGATGAAATGTGTTGATAGCTGTGCCTAGGATTACACAGAAAATGCAGAAAGAAAACTGTGATTTTCTTTTAGAGTTTGGTTGCTTATTTAAAGAGAATGATTATAAGTTTTCGAAGAGAATGATTGTAAGTTTTTTTCCCCCCCTCATGCATTAGGGAAAATGAATGCTTTTGAGGTAAAATTAGTATGTTTGGGGAAATTTAATGTGTATTTTGCAATAGCTGTGTGTCAGAGCTTTACAATCCCTAATAGCTGATACTGTCCAATGTGAGATTTGAGTTAGGTCAATCCAGGCTTTTGGAAATTTAATCTTTACTAAACCAAGGTGCTGGGGAATTAAGTTGAACTTCTCTCAGTTTCCTGTAAGACAGTTCAATATATAGGGCCTGGGCTGGTAACAGGACACTGTCACCATCTGAACTGAGGCTGGGGCTGTTAGTCAGGGCTTGTTTGGTTTCCAGTCCATTGCAAAGAATAAGGACGCATCCATTCAGTTCCAAATTTAGCCCTTGAAAAACGAAAATGGTTAAAATAATATTTCTTTTCAGCAGCCACATGGTCCTACAGGTAAATACGCTCTTCACTGATTGTGTTGGTTTTTCATGCCCTGGTTTTTGGTAGTGGGGGGCACAGCTTCTGTGGGAAGCTCTGGAAGCTTCCACCATGTCCAGCAGAGCCAATCCCTGATGGTTCAGAAGATGGACATGCTGCTGGCCAAGGCTGGGCCAAGTAGGGATGGTGGTAACACCTCTGTGATAACAGATTTAAGAAGAAATCAAAACAAAAGGGGGGGCCAGTTTTAATTCCAGCCAGAGATGAGGAGGAAGAGGTGAGAACATGTGAGGGAAACACCCTGGAGACACCAAGGGCAGTGGGGAAGGAGGGCAGGAGGTGCTGCAGGGGCCAGAGCTGAGATTCCTCTGCAGCTGTGGTGAGACCTTGGTGAGGCAGCTGTGCCCCTGCAGCCCCTGGGGATCCACAGGGGATGCAGAGGTCCACCCCCAGCCTCATCCAACTTGATCTTGAACATTTTCAAGTATGAGGCACCCACAAGTTTTCTGGGCCCAGAGTGCCTCAGCAGCCTCACAGTGAAGGATTTATTCCTGGTGGCTGATATAAACCCACCCTCTGTCAGTTTAGAGCATTACCCCTGGAACTGTCATCACATGCCCTTGTCAAAAGTCCCTCTCCAGTTTTCCTGTAGACCTCCTTTGGTACTGAAAGGTGCTAAAGGTCTCCCTGGAGCCTTCTCTTTTCCAGGTGAGTTTCTCTAAATATTTAGCAGTTTAGCACTCACCTTTCTATTTATTGACTATTTATATCAATATTTTACACATCTGTCTCTCAGAGTACTGACTTAGCAGCTTCCCACAGGTTAATTTCAGTTTGTGTTAGCATTACTGCTCTTTTGGAGGAGTTCCCTTGTGCTTGAAGTGGGGTTTGCACTTGCCTTCTCCTCTTTGCATAGCTAGGCAGGCCCTGGATAAATAAAACTGAGCAAAGAAGAGGAGTGGGCTTTGGAAATAGCTGGCATAACCCAATTTTCCCTGTTATCAGTTTGGTCCAGGAGATGTTGGTGGGCTGTGCACAGAGATGCAGCTTCACCTGAAATGCTTATGTGACTTCCACTGGTGTAAAGTGGTTTTATGGGAGAACTGATTTTTAATGCTGGCTAAAATGATATTACACAAAAGTATTTGGGATGTTAAGTTTCTTTATATTGTTTATATAAACCAGGGAATGTTTTCTGGTTTTGTGTATCATGCTTTAACTCATTGTTGTATGAACAATAAACATGAGAAAAAGAACTTCTATTTCTCTGTTTAACAAAGCCACTGTTTTACAGAATTTAATGACAATTAGGGGCTAGGCAGATTTAGACCATCCTCTCTGTCTCAACTCCATTAATATTTTCTGTGCCTCTCCACCTATGTTAAGGTCACACGTCCCTCATCTCTCACATGAAAGTTCATTGCAATTGAAAGAATTAGATCCCATAAATGAATATATTTTTTATAAGAAAAGCTTGAATGTAGGTCTAACACTATTCCAATAAAGTGTAGCAAAACATACGAAGGAATGGAAACAAGTAATATAAAAACAAATGTATATTTCTTACTTAATATTCAAGATGTTTGTATTGTAATATTACATCATGTCTTGTGCATACTCTGAAATATTGATTATCTGGCCTGAAACAGTAAAACATAGCACTGCAATTTAGCTAAGAATTTAGAATTACTAATTCATTAAATAGGGCTAGGGTACCACATTTGCAACAAATTTTTCTTTAATTTACTGTATTCTTGTATATATGCAATGCAAAACCACATGCTTTTTACCAACTGATCATCTTTTGGTGTTGATGTGAATCAATCACTGGCACTCCATTGTCCTATAAAGGAATGTGTTTCCTTCTCATAAGGCTGGACAAAAGGATGCTATTAAAAGAAACTGTTATGTAATGGAATAGTACAGAGATGTGCTGCCTTATGAATGCAAGAAAAGTGAAACAATTTTGAATATTTTTTAAGGCCTGCTGTTTTCACCATTTTCTCATGAGAAAGGCCCTTGAGCAGCCTGTCAGTGTTCTGCTGAGTACACTTAATGGTGCTGTGCTCCAAATCCCCTTTTGTGCCCCATTGTTGTGATAAACAAATCCATGTTTATCCTTTACCACGTGGCATGTGCCTAGTGGCTGTGTGCCTGGGATCCTGCTGCCAAATGACAGCTCATGAGCAGCCACAATCAAGTGGCAGGCTTCACTACCAAGAAAAGCTGTCCTTACTGTTTGCATACTAAGATAGTGAGCACTGGGGTTTGGATTTTTGTTTGTTTGTTTGTTTTTTGTGGAGGCGGGGCTTGGGGGCTTTTTTAAATTTGGTTTGGTTTTGGTTTTCCCTTTTTCCTTTTGTTTTTTCCTTGCTTTCCTTCTCAACACATTGTGTTCTGTGGATCAGCTCTTTTAGCATCTCTGTTTACAACCACAGCACCGCTTTGACTTTCACAGTGGACCAGATGGAGATTTTTGGGGCCTCATCCTTGACATCTACTGAAAGTTTTGCCTTTGTGTCTGGAAATTTAAAGAATTGGGAGAGGTGAACATTGAGACTAAGGGAGAAAGAATGTGCTGATGATAGAGTACTGTGAGTGGTTTTGTTCCAGTACTGGTGTAAAACCCTAAATGAATACAAAATATACCCATGCTGCTATTATCTGGGCCATGATTTGACTATTGGATCAAGATTAAAGAATGTTCACAGTTTGCTGAGCTGTTAAGTTTGGTACTGCTATTTAAGTAACTCTTCAATTTACTCCCACACAAAGTTATAGTCAAAGGTCTCTGGAAAGCATTTGATGATGGAATTAGAAATCATGAATATTCTCATCTGTAAAAGGACTACCCACAAACAAATAAATATTGTGACTGTAAAGTCCTTAATTTTAAGCATTTTGAGTTGGACTCTTCTGGCTACGAAGGGATCCTGATGTACTAGTAGCATTCCTGCACTTTGTCTGCAGGATATAGCCTGTCCTGGGTAATGTTGGCCATGAGCTTTGAGAAGTAACAAAAACCCATCAATAGTTAAAGGCACCACCCCAGCTGAAGCTTCAGTTATCTACATTTCTATCTTGGCACCCCCATGAGTCAAGAAAAGCAGTGACAACAGTATGATTATTTCTAGAAATGTGTCAAGTAGAATGCATGAATGTTAAAATGTAGATTGACTTTCTTTATTACTGCAAAGCCTATTTTTGTCCTTTCAGTATTTTCATTATTAGTCACTCCTATCCTGTGATGTAAGTGCTCCTTGCTAGACTTTTGTGTTGGGAAGCACTGAGTTTTCAGTTTGGTGAGCTTGGTTGAGGCTGTTCTCCATGTGATCCTAACCAGTACTGCCTGCAGCAGAGTAGTGGGTGCTGCCCAGGTTTCTCCCCAAGTTTGCCACGGACACATTGAATGACCCTAGAGAGGAGATGATATTTCCTTTCTTCATCTTGGTTTTCCCCCCTTTACATGAGAACAATATTACTGCCCTCCCGAGAAAAGCTCATTAAAACCATATATGCATTAGTGATTGAGGCTTGAGTCTCACTTTGGTGCTGTGTAATGCAATATGCCTGGTGAGTGCTGTTGACATACTTGCTTTAAGAGAGTGAGTTCAAGATGAGCTCAGTGAGGAGAGGACTTTGAACAGAAGAGTTCCCCTCTTTGAAGTGAACAGGCGTGTGCTACGTGCTGAGACAGGGATGCATTGTTCTGTTTTACACAGCAGTTACTCAAGCTCTGCATCTAGGGTTACACAGGAGAGTAAGCCAGGACCAAGGGCCTACCTAAACATTCAAAACATATCAAAAAACATATCAAAAAAACCTTATCTGGCTTCTTATATATTCTTCCTATATCTGGCTTCTGTCTGTACTCCTTTGGATGCAATACTGCATGTCTAGTGATAAGAGCTGCTTGAATTAAAAGAAAAAAGAATTGAACTCTTGGCAAAAAATCCCCACTGGACAGTGCATCATAGTTTTTCAGAATGGGTATACTTTACTTAAGGTTAAGAAATATCTGAAAGAGCAAATCTTAAAATTATGAGGGAGCTAGACCAGTGTCTCTAAGTTCTACTGCAAGATATTACACAAAATGTTATGGTAAGTGGTAGATTAATTGGCTGGAGACAAGGCTTGCTGTGCTGAGTTTCTTACAGACTGTGAAGCAACAGCAGTTAAATGCAAGCTCTTGATGCATCCACATAACAGACTATTTAAGTGCAGACACCTTTCAAAACTGGAAAAAGGCCTGTGAAACACACTGCATTTCAAAAATAATTCTGGTGTTTATATCCGAAATATTTCTAAAACTTAAAAGTGGCCTAAAGAAATAGGTTGCTCTGAGGAGGAGTTTAGGTATAAAACCTTAGATACAGTGCCTGTAGTAGAGACATTTGTGATGGAAATAGTAAGACAGTGCCTGGTTTATATGGAGCAGATTAAGCAAGCAGTTACAATCCAAACCTCCTGTGTAATATCCAGCTTCAGATGGCTTGCAAATGCTGGTGATTCCCACAAACAAAAATAATTTGCAACCTCCTAGAAATCTCATAGAACTTCACATTTAGTAATCAAGAGTAATCTTTGCAAATACTTTTGTCAAAGGTTTAGTCTTGGGCCTGACATGACCTCCTTAATGCACCTTCAATGTATCTTCTTTAATAGTAGCTATTACACTAAGATTTCATGGAATGAAATTACATGTTGAATTTTTATTTCTGAAATAATTCATTTTATGCTAGAGCGTAATTGTTAAAATAATTACCAAAGTGTTGATTTCTCCACCAAATGCATCATGACGCATTTCAGTCCATCTGAATGTGTTTTAGTGTTTCTTCTATGGTAATTCATAGTAAATAAGTCAGTTTTATCATATGTCAGATATTTATCCCATGGATAGATAATTGTTCATTTTCCTATGAACTTTCTGACCAATATGCATGTAAATACATAGAGAAAATGAAGCAAAGCACTTTAATAAAATAACATACAATGAATTTGGCTAAGGGAGAGTTTCTCCAGTAAGAGAGGTTTTAAGAGAGGTTATGCACTATAAAAGCTATGAATATTCATTTTAAAAAGCTTATTTTCTCCAAAATAATTTCTACACCTTTAAGTATATATAAAATATAGCAACTTACAAAACAGCAAACCAAACCTTGTGGACATTGATGAGAAATACATTGAGGATTCCAGGGACCTTATCCTCTAAATAATTGTGCTCCTGAATGTGGTTATGTTTAAAAAGATTGCAGTCGATATAAAATAAGTGGGTCAGGGCTGGGCTAAGAACATCATCATGATGGAAATGTGTAAAGATCAGGATTCCTCAGGGTAAGACCATGACTCCTTTCAAGTTTGCTGATGAACCTGTCTGTGGAGCATGAACAGGACTGAAGTCCCAGAGCAGAACAGCCAAAGCCTTGAGAACTTTCTAGAACAATCCAGCAAAGCCAGATCATTGTCTTTTCAGAGGAAATTTCCGTAGATTTAGTGCTAAGTCTCTCAACAATATCTCTGAAGGTGACAGAGGTGAGCAGTCACTTGCTGCCATGTGCCACCCCGTGTGTGAGACGTGCAGGGTTTTTGAATGCACTTGTTCTTATAATGAGAAATGTCTGCTAATCCTTTGACTTATTAATGGCCTTTTTGTTGACCTTTTTACAGTGGGTCAAACACCATTGACAGTGTGTTAAACACAATTTACACTGTGTGCAATTCTTACCACACCAGGATTTTTGGCAACTGGAACCTTGGGTATGATAACACTAGCCAGAAATACCAGTAAGTGTTTGTAAATAATGTTTTGTTATGAGAAAACATCCTAAAAGACAATATTGGAAGCATCCATAACTTTGGTTCTAGAGACACTGAATCAGAGGAAAAGTAAAGACATGAAAGTGGAAGTACTCCAAGTTTATATATAAAGTAGTGAGCCAAAAATAGATAAATAGCTTTACCTGAAGTCCACAGAAAGGAAGTGACTGAATAAGAGACATGCAAAAGAGTTCTGGCATACGTGGGAATCAATTGATTGGAGGTCTCCAGCAGCCTCATTCAGCAGCTTCACTTTGAGGTAGTACTTGTTTTCCAGTGTACATTGTCTCAAACTTACTGTAAGGAGAGTGTAGAGAAGCACAGAGAAAGTGTGTGGAGAGCCTCAACCTTCTGCTTCTACCCTGATTATTCAAGGCTCAGATTTGTAAAGTGAGCTTTGGTAAGGGCAATAATTTACCACATACCTGTTCTTGGATTTCTGGCACCATGGCCGAAGCTCAGTGTATCCACCAGCCTTCTCAGGGTCTAGTTTTGGACTCTCTGAAGATACACAGTGCTTCCAAACTAGATACAACGTTTGTTAGTACACAATAGCAACAATGGCTGCCCCCTAATCACTTCCAGCTGAAATTCTTTGTAAAAGGTGTCCTAATGGAAACTGCCTAATTTTCTTGACTTACCTAACCAAAAAAAAAAAAAAAAAAAAAAAAAAAAAAAAAAAAAAAACAAAAAAAAACAAAGAAACAAACAAAAAAAATCTTTCCACTGTGTTCTGTACAAAGAGATAGTTGCTCCTAAAGATATACTTTTACACTGTATTTCCTCTTCTAAACTTATGCAAACCTTTAACGACTGCTGTCTGAAAGCCAGAAAAGAGCCCCTGAAAACAGTATTAGGCCTTTCTCCTTGGTATTTAGATGGGTGATGTAAAAGTCTGTTCTGCAAATGGATATATTCATTTTTTCTTTTTTGGATTTCCTGTTGGAGAACATTTGCAGTTGAAAGTTTTTTCTGGGCCTTGCTCTGGAGACTACTGTGAAGAAGTCTGGACTGGGGGGAGGTTTTGTTAATTATGAATTTGTGTGAGTTTGAGAACTGCCTGTATGATCTACACCCTTTCCTGGAATTAATGCTTTTCTGTGCTAGAGAAACACAGCTTTTTAGTTGACCTAAACAGTACAAATCTGAAAGAGCTGAGGTAGTAGTATTCTTTTTCCCTTGAAGTCATAACCTTTTGAAACTAAGATTCTGACAAGTTGTAAGCTGAATGTGGATGGGCAGTAGTGACTGGAGTGACCACAATTAAGAGGCAGGGATAAAACTACAGGTCATGGGAACAACACCCATGCCACAATCTTAATTCAAATTCTTAATATTTATTTTTGACTGCAGCATGTTGATTACAGTGTATTTTCCTGCCTATAAAAATTCTGAACAGCTATAAGCCTGGGAACACATTCAAAAAGATGGAGAAGACNGTGGGGGAAACAACAGCAGAAAAAACCTCCAACATAGTAGGAACTGTTTCATTGTCCATTTTGAAGAAATTGAAACAAGGAGAAGGAACTACTGACAGAACAGCATTGTTGATGTGTGATTATTTTTAATGTAGGCTAAGAAAAAATTATATGCCCACATTATGAGCTTGAGAACAAAATGTGAAATGAATGAGAGGCAGAAAATCAATATGAGTGCTATTTTTATGAAGTGAGGTATTTTACCCAGTTTAAGAAGCAAGTTCTCACTATCAGAAGGGGATGAAATAAAGCTTTACAAATAATCCTTCAGGTTATCATAGGAAGAGGATTCAATTCACTGAGCAGACGTCTTTGCAATCCCAGTTTTGAGTGCTCTAGTGTACAGAGGGAAATGGAAAAAAAATTAAGAAGTTTTTGTGAGCCTTTCAGTGGTCTGTAGTAGGTCCAAATAAAACACCTGATGATCAGGAGAAATGAATATAATGTTTATCAGTATGAACCTGAGATAGACTCAGGAATGACAGGTTGATGTCAGCTGTGTGTAATGCCTCAGCAGCTGTTTTAAAGGACAGACAAGGCAACGTTTGAAATTCCAAGTTCAGCTGGGGTTTGCTAAATTGGAAAAAAAAAGAGATCTGATGAAATTTTTAAAAAGTAAGCATAGTGATTACTAACAAAGTAGACTTTAAGGTAAAGACATCTAAATTGCTTTGAAGTTTGTCAATTGAATATGTGTTAGGAGAAGGCTGTATTTTATTTATTTCAGGGTGAGGATGATTTGCTTCCCAGTTTGCTTGAAAGCATTTATGATCAAACTAACTCATTTCCCTACTAGCCTGAGCCATAAAGGGCTGCTGTTCTCCTCATCAGTATAAATGCAGCATCAGACAATTTAGCTGACATGGCAGATAGTTAAAAGAGAAATTGCAGAGGACTGCAGTTGCGGGAATGCAAAGACAGATCCTGTCCCATACTGAGAAGAAAAAGCTCCAGAGCACATTTGCTGGCTATACTGAGAGGCCAGAGCTGCTGTTTCTGCTGTGCCAGCCTAGAAAACCTCCTTCTTTTATATTGTTTGCTCACGTGCCAGGAGTCACTTCAAATTTATATTTTTATTTGTTGGTCATATTATTGCTAATTATTTAGTTGGGTTAGGAATGAACTGTTATATATAATAAAGTATCCATATTATAAATGCAAATCTCCAGTAAAACAACCAATGGCATCTTAAAATGTACATATCCACAGTACAGTTCATCAGGGTTAATATTTGTCAAATACTTCACTGAGACTTATCTGCTTTTCTGCCTAACATAGCAGCCTGCCCTTTAAAAAAACTATCACAGATGTTGGCACTGGTCTCCTTTTCTGTGGCTTTATAAATTCCTTGCTGACCAGCTTCCAGGTGCAGTTAGTGCAGTAGCTTTTGTGCAAACTAGATGAGAATACTGTAATGTAAGAGAACAATAATTCAAAAGTAAGGACAAGAGTGAGTCTGGAAAATGTTGGTAGGTCAAATGTAATTCTTTCTTTGTCCTTCTGTGCCAATATTTGAGTCTGGAGTGTCTTATAAGATCTTAGAGTTAGCTGAAAGAGATGCGAGTAATTGACATGAAATGAAAATTTTTTTCTTTGACCCAACTGCTTTTGTGAAATTTTATACTGGTTATTATTTGACAGCAGCTTTTTCTTTAGAGAGGGTAAGCTCCCCCAGTCAGACAAAGCAAAGAGCCTCAAACTTCCCCCAAGTTCAGCCTAAAATCACTGAGCCAGAAATGAACTCGTTTGGAGTTTTTCTGCTTCAAGACTGGAAGAGAACAAGGATGTGTAGAGACATATGCCCACCAAGAGCAAAAGAGTTGACATTCAAACAGTTTGGTACTCCAGTTCTTTTGAAGCTCACAGAAAATGTAGGCTGATTCATATTTCCCAGACAGATAATTAGTTTAGTTATGGGAACAGGATCATTCTATTAAAGAAATGTAAGTTGGAAAATACCTGCATTTGCTTAACTGAAGAAATAACTTGTGGCTGCTCTCTTCCCTTTCTTTAGATGTGTGGCCAACTCTTCATGCCTGACCTCTTGGTGTGCTGCATTAAGTTTGTTGTCACTACTTTGCTTTGATTCCATCCCTCTTTTACAAACATATTCATGTTTGAATTATTTTCCAGTGGAATTTACTAGAAAATACTCTTGCTTTCCATTGAAAAGAGCTACCCTTAATTTATTTGTAATTCAGTGCTTTGGCATTCTTTTTTTTTTAATGTCATTTAAGAATGTGTATCAAGAACTGGATGAATGCTATTCTGGTTTTGTGAATAAAAGTCTAGGAATTTTCACTGAAAGAAATCTTTCAAGTTTTCAGTCTTCTAGACTGGTCTCAAGATAGGCTTGTCTTGGTTTGATTTCCTGTTTGTATGTTTAATGTAGTTGCACCTTGTATATTTCAACCACTTTGCTAAAAAATTTTAAAAACTAGTTCTCACAATCAACTTTAAGTTTGGTACTGTTATTTAAACACTGGCATTGATAGCTGTGTCTAGCCACTAAACAGAACCAGTAATTGTAAATTTTTCAGTTCAGTAAATGGAAAAAAGAAGTGCATGTTTCAGAAAGTGGTGATTTCTTACACTTTGTTCATTATGCCACAAGTGAAAGTCACAAATACTTTTTTTTGTTGTTTTGCCCATCTCTGCAGGTGGCAGAGGAGATCCAAGAGTAAGAGTCCAATTTCCTTGCTTTGCTGAAGAGATCTGTGAGAGGAGGCTCGACATTACATGTGGTGCAGAATGGCACGTCTCTAGAATGCAGGAGGTAAAAGTTTCTGTACTGGGAGCTTTGCAACTGATTTATTCTTTATATCTTAAATACAATTGACAGTTGTTGGCAATTCTGGCCTTAGGAAACACCAGGTAGCATATTGCCATGCAGAACATTGAAGAGCCTGTACTTTGCACTGCTTACCTGTGAGAGGTTTTTTGCTGTTTTTTCCCCCCACAACCTGCTGGGAACGTACCTCCAGGGCCCTTGAGGGAGATTCCCTCCGTGAGCTCTTTGCCAGGGATGAAAAATGAGCAAGACTCTGGATTTTCTCTGTCTTCCGTCTATTGTTTATTCTTTTCTTATCTTGAGGTTGATATACTGTCCACACCAGACTCAGCACGACAGAAGCAAGGCACAAAATGGAGCCCGAGTTCCCAAAATCAAGGCCTTTTAAAGATATTTGACCCAATTACTGTTTAACACGTCTCTTGTTTTTACTTTACTACCAATAACTTCTGCTAATCTACGCACGTAACAATTATGCTGCTACCATCTCTAACCAATGACTTTGTGCCAACAATGCTACAGAAAAAGAAGAAGAAGGAACAAGAAGGAAAGGAAACCACACCCCAAATCCTCCATCTTGCCTCCCATTCACTCTCATACTAAAATCCTAAAATCCTAAATACTTCACCCTGTGATAGACTCCTCCTACTACTGCTACATACCTAGTTCACACCTGTGTTCTCCAACTCATCCCAAAGCCTTAGCAATTTTTTCCCTGGGACAAAGGTTAAAAACAGTGTCTGACTGGGGGTCAGAGCTCCCTGATACAGGCAGGGAAACACTCCCTGTGCCCTGAATTCCAACACTTACCTATCTGTAGGTTTGTATTATTGTTATTTGCATTACATCTTTGAGCATTGTGCTAGATTTGGAAAACATTTTAGAGTAAATATGGTGTTTGTAGACATAACAATGGTTAAAAGTTCACGAGGTAAAATATTAATACCTTAAACATTTTCACATGAGTCCCTTTGCTTTGTGCCCAAGAGGAAATGAGGAATATCATGTCAGCCTCAGAGCATGAGTTGAGCTGTTTCTTTAGTTGCTGTGTAGCTGCAGGAAAAGGGCTGGTGAGCTAACACAAATACATTTTGAACATCGTATTATGTCACACGTACCCAGATTGCAGAGTTCAGGCTCTACTACAGACTGCTGTTGTGTTTTCCCCTTCCTTGGGGGAAAGGAAAGGCTGCTGCTTTTGCCAGCTCATGCTGTGGTTTGCTGGTGTCATTAAGTGCTCATTCATTGTGAAACCAAGCCTTGGCAGTGTTTTCCAGGTTTAGACTGGGGTCTAAGCCTCTGGACAATGCAAAACTAGAGATGGCAGTTTCACTCTAACATGGAAAAGTTTGTGTCAAACAGGGTGAAATGACTTAACTGCTTTAAATATGGAGAAGAGAGCTCTGTTCTCAAGTGATCCATTATTAACAAAACATTCCTTATCAAGAGTACAGTCACCCGTTTCTTTGCTTTCCCATGATAAAGTGGCTTCCTCATTGGAAATAATGGTGCAGATTGGCACAAGACAAATATTCTCAGTGTTTTAGGTTATTCTTACTGGGCACAGACTGAACACTGGTGTGAGCTGTAGGAAGGTGGCCCCTGTTTTTGTCAGTTTGGTGGGCAGTTTCCTGAAAGCCTTCCAGCAGCTGGCAATTTTGGGTACTGCAAAAAGGTCAGACATATGTTTACTACATGAGTATGTAGAGCATAAGCCTTAATAAAATTCTTCTGTTTTCTTTTTTCTCAACTGCTGTTTTAACTTGTGGTGATGAGAGATTAGAAAATTTTATGTTGTTTTAGTCTTTTCTTTTTTCTTCAAGTGTGTGCATGACTTTTATTAAGCCACAAATGGTATTTTACATTGTATTAAAGGAAAACCTGATCTTATGCAGTTTACTGAGGACATATGAACAAAATTGAAATATAAATTATCACACAACACTGAGAAATATAATGAGGAGTTTAATGGCATTTATATTACAATAAAACCGAATAATATGAATAGATTTGCAAATGGCTCTTTCAAAGAGGTAAAACATTCCATGCATATATATGATGCGTTCAGGGCCAACTGCGTGGATCTGCAAGCCTTCAAATTTTATTTTTTAATCTATTATTAATTAATAGTTATAAAAATTAATAATAGTGTGATAGATAATAGTGTGAATTTGGACGTGGTCCACTTGTTTTTCAGGGAAGTTATTTGGGATAAAATAGGTTGTGGGTGGACCTGCCAAGTGCTAGATGCAGAAAGGAGTGACCTTTTAAAATTAATAAATATCACTTAGTTTAAACTACTAATGATCTACATACATGTTTTGGGGATTACAAGTTCGTTAAGTTTTGGTGAGATATTGGAACAACTTGTGGCTAAGCCAGTCAGCACAGCAGATCACAGTCTTGTTATTTTTCTGCTTTTAAAAGCAGAGCATACACCAATATATCAATGTTTAAATAACATTGAAACAGATCTGCACAGAAAATAGTACTTTTCAGATTTTTTTTGTTCTTTATAAATAATCCTCGTTGAAAACCTTAACAATGACTGAAAGGGCCATGAAAAGGAGCACGTACAGGCAAAAATCCAAAATACACTGATCTAGAGGAGGCAGCTGTGCTCTTTTTTTCTGGGCATATATGCAAATGATTAGATTGCATGGCATGATTATTGCCAGGAAAGCTTAAACCATGCTTGAGACTACAGAAAAAAATTTCAAGCTTTCTTCTCAAACCATACATGAAATTATTTCACAAAAAAAAAAAAAAATCCAAACTCCCCCTACTTATTTTTGAGCTTGGAAGAGTTTCTTGATGTTTCACATTTTTTGATGTGATGATTTTCTTGATGTCTTCATTTTCTGTCATCCACACCTCCAGGGCCCTTCGGCACATGGGGGTATTTGTCTGTGGATGTCTATGGATAAATGAGGAAGACTTGGCTCTTTCAAAGAGGTAAAAACAATACCAAGGGAGCATGATTGCTTGGGAAGGTGTGTAGACCTGTGAGGAATTAGATGAAAATAGAAAGCAAAAAGAGTAGACTGAGTGCCAGAAAACATCAAAAGTTTTTTCAGTATGAAATTTGGAGAACATGGGAACTGATAAAAGTCTCTTAGTTCAAGACATTTAGTGTTCAACAGGCCTGAAGATTAGAGAAAATGGTTTTCAGAAAATAGTTCAGCTATGGAGGAGGAGGAGAGATTTTGATAATGTAATTGACTTCCTGTGTTTCCAGCACCTTTCACAGCTTTCTGGAGCAGTTTTCTTTGGGCTTTGTTGGGTGACCAAAGAGTGACCAAAGTCTTCAGACCAAGTTCATTTTCTTTCTTCCCATTGCTCTTTTGGTAATTCTTGCTTTTGGGTTACAAATGGCTCAAGAGCATTCCAAAACTTCAAAGAACTCTTTTACTGCTACTGCAATCTATAGCCAGTAGGGCTTGATGGGGAATGCCAGATTTGTTCTAGGAGCATTAGCTTTTGTATATTACTATTATGTAGAGAGGTAGCCATCATTTTGCATTTTGCAATTTTGCAGCCATCATTCACCATGGCAGACACCTGCCATCCCATAAATGCTTTCACTGAAACCATGAAGTTATTCACAGAAGAGTATCAGCATACATGTTACATGTTTTTACTATCAAAAATGCAGTTAAAATTGTGACATTATATGTTCTTGAACAAAATCTGGGACAACCCTGGTTTCATTGAAAAAGTCTTTAGGTAAGATTGATTTGAATTCAAATTTGCATCTGTATCGAACTTGTTTATTAAAATATATCTGATTTTTCTCATTTCTGTACCAGGGGGATTTACAGTGAGTTCTCCACTCTGCCTCTGCACGTTGCTGTGCACATAACAGAAAAATATGAGCTCCCTCTTGTGATCCAAAAAACCTTCTCCTTTCCCCAGATGAACCAAGACGACCCTGAACAAAGCAGTTAAAATATTTCAAGTTTCTTTGGTAACTCCTGGACTTCATTACAGGGTAAATCTCTGATGTAACAGTATTATTGAAACATTTAAAAGCATGGCACAATTAAAAACAAAAAGATAGGGCTAGGGTCATTCTAACAAGAAAGTAAAAGCTTCTCTAAATACATAATGTTTAAAATACTGAATAATAAAGCCAGATATGCAAGTAGAGAGTTCTTAGTCAAATAGAACATGTTTTTTAGCTATTAGAAATAAGAAGCGTGTACTCAATAAGACATAAAGAATAATTTTGTAGCTTCTGGGATGACACATTGCAAAGTACGATACTCATTGCAAGCACTTAAAGACTAAAATCCTTAGAAAACTGTGTAGAAAAAGAGTCTTCTCACAAAAAAATAATTCAAGAAGTGACAGCTCCATCAGTAGTACTATTTTACTGGTTTGCAGCCCAAGAGCCTGCTTATAACTGCTCCTTGTGTATCAAGATTACTTGTGCTCCTGCTGATGAATCAGATAGGAAACAGTCTAAAGGCACTGAAATTGTGGCTTCTTTAGTCTGTAATTAATGCTCTTTTTAAAGGGTATTAATTTCAAATGGTTCTTGCTGTAAGTTTCCAAAACAGTAGACTTACTTGATTTCAAATTACATACAAAGATATAGACTCCTGTGTCAACTAGTTACGTTCTTTTCTTATCTGTGATTTTAATTTTTCAGTAACTAAGTTGTTTATTTTTAGAAAAATCTTTGTCAAATGGGGACTGATGGTAAGGTAGATTCTGTTTTGACTGCTGCAGGGATTATGCTCATCTAATGGTTGCTGGAATGACATCTTAAATGGTTTATTTTGGATGGTCCTTTTAACTGTTTTAGATTACAATGAGAAATACTGAGCATCAACCTTTGCATCATACGATCAAGTGTTGCAAAGGATCTCTCCTGGAGGAGTTAAGAGACAGCATCATCTGTGTGATGGCTTTAGTTTACCTGGGAAGCACTCCAGGAAAAACAAGGTCAGGAGGTATTCCCTGGAAGGAATTCTGTGCAGCCAAGGTAAGGTACACCTCCTCACTGCTGAATGAGAGATGGACTGGGATTGTTCAGTAATCTTTCACCAAACAGCATTTCTCTGACAGAAGACAAAAGCTGCACAAGAGTCAGAGGCCTTAGAGAGAGCTGAGGAATAATCTCACTGGAAGAAGAGAATTGGAAGACTTTATTTAGAAAGTGTAGTTTATGCCCTATTATAATGAGATTGGAAGCAGGCTGGTAGGAAACCTTTGTTCTAGACTAGGTTTGCTGGCACATGAGCATGGATTTGGTTGTATTCAGGAAAAATCCAAGCTGTACTTTCAAATGTTATCTGCTGAGGTTCTTTTGGTGGGAAGGCTTTTAACAACAGTGGCTGTGTGGAGATTAAATGAGCAGTAGTGAGTACTTCTATTAAAAAAGAAGAAAACATGGGAGCATCTACTCATGGAGACAAACCTATTTATCATCTGAGAACTAATGTTATAGAGAGAAAAGATGGAGACAAATAAGCATCTCTGCTTTCTAGAGTGCAAATAACTTGTCAAGCTGTCAAAGAGAATGTTTTTACCATTTATCAGATTGTTCTATTCTAAACATTCTGTCAATCACATTTGAACCCACGGTTTTAAAACGTTCTCTAGCCTAACTGCAAGAGAAGACCTTTAACAAATGGTGATTATAAAGCATAGTTTACTTTAAGAGGAACTTTCCAATCCACATGTGATTACAAATTTTAAAGGAGTCTAGGATGAAGAAAAGTTTAGCTGGAGAAATCCATGGATAAACATATTGATTTTTATTACTTTTTAATTACAAAATTATAACATTTTTTGCTTTCCTGGACTAGCAGTTCTGACATCCTACAACTGCTTTGGTAATTCACACTTCTTTTTCCTGCTTTCCCATTTGTTCACACGCTTTCTTTCTTACGCACTTCAGTTCATTTGGTTGTTTTTTGTCTTTCTTTTCTTGCTCTTGCTTCCTTAACTACCACACCATATGAAGCCAGGGAAAACCTCACCAGCTCATAGCGTTGCTTAGCAATGTCATGCATCTCTTGCTGTCTGTTGTGAAGACATGGCATCCTGGTCTTTCAACAAAGATTGCTATATCACTGCTCTGCTATAGGTTCCATTCTTTCCCTGAGGTTTCTGATAAGAGATGATGTGTCTAGACAGCATAGATAAGAGATTACCTTCTGTCCATTATAATATAATTAGATCAAGCCATACCAAAGCTCACCAAGATTTTATGTTTAAAAGGTCAACAGCTTTTATTCCATATCTCTAAGATAAGCACCTTACATTAGGCTTAATATGTAGAGTGCTGTGCCTGAAAGAAAAGGAGCTTCAAAAGATTTCCACTTCTATTATACCATTCAAAATAGAAATTTGATACTGTAATACGTCCATTTTAACTTCCGTGATTCATGGAGCTAGAGATAAAAATAGGTCAGCTATGTCCCTACTGGTTCAGGATTATTCCCTGAAATCTATTTTCTTTTTCTAAGTCCAGAGCAGATTTAACTATCTCCAGTGAGGATTTACATTTATTAAACTGGAGGGCTGTTCTTTGGTGGTCTTAATATATTATCATTTATTATTTGTATTATGGCAGCAATTGGAGAGATCAAATGACATTAGAATCCCACTGTGCAAGGTATTCTATGAACACATTGAATTAAGTAATTTTTCCCCTGAAGGGTTTACAGTCTGAATAGATAAAACAAAGATTGAGAAAGTGTCCATCTATCCCCCAATATCCCCATTTTAGCCAAGCACAACTGAAGCAAAGAGAGGTGAGCTTCCCCTTGGCTTGCTGATAATATATATAACAGACCTGATAAGTGACTTAAGATCTGCTGCATTCTAGCCTTGTGCATTACCTAGAAATAGGTTTTTGCATTAGAGTAAGATACCCCTCAAGGTTTTGATTACTAGATTTTTTCCTTCTCTAACCTCTTCCCTCTTTTGGGATTCATAATGTTCATTAAATTACTTTGAATTATGTAATTTTCAATGTTAAATTGTCCTTCTTCTTAACTATGCCACTCAAACATCAGAAGAAGCTTAGCACATAACCCATGTTTTTAGAACTCTCTCCATTTTTCACCAAACAACTTGCTGAGTTTTAAATTTTTTTCCCTTTTCTCTGCCAGCTCATAACTCCCTTCTGAGTTCACTGTATCTTTCTTTAGCTGTATCATTCAAAATTCCCAGCATTGATTGCAGTATCACTGTACAGTTTTGCCAAAGTTGTACAAAACAGAGAAGCTGCCTTTTTTTTTTTTCCATGTAATCATTGCCTGGCATATTCTATAAATGGGGATATTTCCCCTAGCAAAAATTTCTCTGCTTTGTAACGATCAGTATGGCAAATCCTAGTGAAAGCAATACAGCATGGTTCTAAACAGCTTAGTGTGATAAAGCTAGTGTGTCAAATTAGCAGACTTTTAGAAACACACTGTTGTGGTTTAACTTCAGATGGCAACCAAGCCCAACACAGCTGCTCCCTGCAACGGTGGGGTGGGGAGAGAAGCAGAATGGTAAAAATGAGAAAACTTGTAGGTTGAGACACTTCAATAGGTAAAGCAAAACTGCATATGTAAGCAAAAAAACCCCAAGGAATTATGGTCCTCATTGCCCATGGGCAANCTCTAGGCCAGTCTCTCAAGGCATTGAGGTCAGCTGGGGTCAGCTGTCCTGGCTCTGTCCCCTTCCAACTTCTTGTGCACCCCCAGCCCCTTGCTGATGGGGTGGGGTGGGAGGCAGGAAATGCTTTGACTCTGTGTAATCACTGCTCAGAAAAAATGAAAACTAACACTGATAATTGTTGTAGGCACACAGTGGTGGTGCTGGGGAGTGGGGCTGTGGCTGAGCCTCCTCCCTGATGGGCTGCAGCTGTGAAAAGCAGGTGAGCAGCATTGACAGCAATGAGACATGGAGTGCTGAGGTGCACTGACCAGTCACCAAAGGGAGCAGAGGGCACACAGGTGCAGTGCATGGACATGGGGGGTATAAACCGTTGTACTGAGGAACAATGAAGGGCAGCAGGTGCCTGAAGCCTTCTTTGGTGTTGGTTCTACTGTTGTTCTGACATAGTGGTGCCCCCAACGTGATTTGGGATTGGGCTGTAGGGCGAGGTGAAGCCCAGCGTAGCCTTGAGAGCAGTGGGAGGATGCTGCTTGATGGACCAGACTGGATTTGACACCTGGGACACAGCTGCTGGGAACACAACGGGAAATAACTTAAGACCATGTAATGCAACATAAACTGTAAAAGGAACAAGAGAAGTTGTTAAAACAGCAGTAGGAGTGCTAGGGACAGAGTGGCTCTGCTGTCCAGTGCCATGTGTTAATTTGCTGGTAAAATTTGTGTATTGTGCTTGTGAATTGCAGCTATTAAGATGGGAATGTATAGATTCTATCTTATTCCTGTGTGTCACTTTACGAGGTTGTGCGGCTGTTGATGGAGTTATATAACTGTTATTCCTGTGTGTTGCCTTATGAAGTTGCACAGCTATTGATATTGTCAGTATTCTAGAAGCACATCTAGAAGAACATCATTTCAATGACAAAAATGCAGTGTTGTGCATGCTCCTTCCGTGGTATCTGGGAGAGAGATCATAGAATCACAGAAAATACTGCTTTGGAAGCGATCCCCGAGGATCACTGAAGTTCACCTATATGTCCTTTTGGAAAACAGGCTTCCATTTCCAATTAGCTTTAACAGTAACCAAATATAGAACCAAACATCCCTTCCTAACCCTGTTATATGTGTTTTCCACAAACTACCCTTTTTTGCTCCTCAGTTGCTAAAAATATTACTAGCAACCTCTCTTCAGTACAGCATTTGTTGGGGGGCAGCAATGCTGCAAAAGGGAGTCTTTTCATATTTCAATTGATATTTTTCTCTTCTTAGTTTGGACTATTGCACCTACCTCGTCTCAGCCAACCAACAATGTATTTTGTGATTTAACATTGAGACAACAGAAGAGAAAATGGCAGAATTCAATAAGTTAGCAGCAGAAAGAATTGGGATAATAGCTCACTATTTGGGGGAAAAATAGAAGACAACATCTTCAGGCTTGGACATCTGCTTCATACAATTTGCCAAGAAATGCCATAACTGTGAGCTCTAGTATCATTAATTAACATAACATAGGTAGTATTGAAGTGGTGGTTTTAAGAGATTAAAGAAAGTACATGTTATATGTATGTTTCATGTTCTTTCTTACAAAGTTACGCTGCTAATTTTTGTTATTCTTCTTCATTATTGCTACGACTGACTTATTTATTAAGTTGGTTTTTTTTCTCATGACCATGTTTCAAGGATGGACAATCTGCATTTTCTCAATCTATAATGAGCTACTGAAGGGCAATTAGCACTGTCAGGCCTGCTTACCAGCCACTGATGGAAACTTTTGTCCTGCAGCATCCTTGTCTGTTGATCAGTCAGCTTCATCCAAGCCCATGGTGCCCTCCAGCCAACAATAAATCTGTAACTAACACAGCACAACTGCTGTACCAACTGTGCAAATTAAGCAAGGAAGTGATTGCTTCTGTTGTGTTTCAGTTCCTTGTACTCTTTACTCTGCCTGCAGTAGAAGATTTACAATTTAGGATGGTCCGAGAGTAGTAGCTGTGTGCAGCTCAGCCACTAAACAGGAAAAAAAGGGGCATACCTAAAAATGAACATATAATATTTATTATGTCTATGGGTTGGCTTTTATTCTTAAGAGTGCCTTGTTTTGCTGCCCTTCTCTTTCTTGGAGTAGTGCCTCAGATGCAAAACAATTGAGTCTGCTGTACCAAGGCTTACTCTTGTCACATTGTCTTCTCTTCCATCCCTTGTGTGTGGGTGTATTTATAATCTGCTTAGCTCAGGCACTCCATGTCTATCGTATGTTGCCCCCAATAACTCTGCCTGTTCCATGGGTTAGTCAGATTTTAAGCGTGAGTTAGAAATTCAATTTTAGCTGGCTTCTATTCTTTTTACATTCCTAAGCATGTTGCTGGTACTAAAGGCCATAAAGAAGAAACCAGATTGAATCTGCTCTGAGGTCTTGAAATGTTGACTAGGCTCTGTTATTAAAAATAATGCAAAGTGTTTTAGTTTTTTTTTCAATCTTGTATTTTATAGCCTTTTTTATAATTCTAATATGAAAAAATTATCTAATCACAACAGTTATTTTCAGTAGGCAGCAAATATTGCAACATCAGTGAAGCCCAAACTGACAATCATACTGGGCCATTTTTTTTCCCTGCAGTAACCTGTCATTCCTTGTTATTTGCTATTTTAAAATATAGTGATGTTCTTATATTGCTATTTTATCTTACATAGGATATAGGAAATTACAAATATTGCAACATGGATTAAAACAGAAGACGGGGTGTTGATGTATTTTTTCAATGGGATTTCAAAATCTGCGTGATCTGTCATACCTATCTCAGAAGTGAAACAACATAAAAGTGTTCATATCAGCATTAGAAAAGTGCCCTGCTTACTCAAGGGCATATTTTGTTTTTCATAAAACCCAGACCATGAATTTTGAGCTGGATGTGAAGGTTTACTAGCCCAACTTCCTGTGTGGACACACTCAGGGTTACAGCTTTGTGTTATAGCTGATCTAATAAAACACCATGCTGTTACCAAGGTGGTGACTGGGTTCAGCTGGCTGCTGCTTGATCAGGTGTGAAGAAAGCAGATAGACAGGAATGGCACTGGCTGGGCTCCAGCAGAACATCCTTCCATGACCACAGTGACATTTAAATTAGTTGAGTTGTACCTTTGAACTTACTTTGTATTCTGACATGGAGGTGCTGCTTTCATTTTGGTTTTGTTACTCAAAAATCTTCCTGTGTGGTATAGGGGAAAAAAAATCCATGCAAAAAGTTATGGTTTATACCTGATTTTATGCCTCTGCTGTAAAGAATAACAATTTTTCCTTATGTGCTTAAGCCCTACTATTACCTACAGTGCACTACTAACAGAACTGAAGAATTTCTACCAAATACTGGCAGATGTGGTAACAAGGGTTCTTGCAACCACCAAAATGGGAGAGAATGAATGAGCCAAAAACTAGGGATTTGGAAGATCCTGGGTCAGTGTTGGCTGTATAGATCATTTATAGATGTATATAACAATATAGGCTATCCCACAGATTTTCTGGCTGTGTTTTTCTGTCTTCCTCTATTATTGATGGCTTTGTAAAACATCATGTAAGGGGACCCTCAGCAGATTAGATTATAATAATTAAACCAGAAAGTTGTATTTTTATTTCAGAATTGATATAAAGATAGCTTGACCATTTTGTATTAAAATATTTGTCATTATAAGGCATATGTGTACATCCTTGTCCTTGACTATAGATAGTGGTGATGTGTGAAACATACTGGAAAAAGAAAGCAGAGGCTATGATAGCTGTATTAATAGAGTTGAAAGAAAAAAATAAAATGAGGAGATAGTATCTATTTTTTTTTCAAAAAGAATGGAAAACTATAGTTCATTTTGTATATAATAATTCTGGTGGAAATATCCTTGATATCTTAGAGTTTAGGCTATAAATCATTAGACTTTTCTGTTTTCACTGATGTAATTATGTTGCATTTGAGCATCTTATTACATGAAGACATGCAACTGAGTGGGATTTGTCAGGAGTTTTTGCAGTTAGCTAACAGAAAGAAGTTCTTTTTCTTTGGCCCATCATCAGGCCTGAGTATAGTGTCAGACATCTGATTAACACAGAAAATCATAGGCTTGCTGAATCATTTGATATTTCTTGGAGAATAAAGGGGACTATAAAATAGAGCATGAATAATTCATGTACAGGACTATCCAAAGTCATTTTCTGATGATGTGATTTCTCCCTCTTTTAAGAACTGAACTTTGCTTTTAAAAGCCAGTGTGATAAAAGTGTGTTTCTGTAGTGTGGAGACATCTTCCTTTTCAAATATTTATCTTATAAAATAGAAGTGTCACAAATGTTGAAAATAGGAAGAAGAAAGACAAAAATATATTGGAATTTCTTTACCAGAGAGAACTGTAGGGTGTGAAAATAAACTGACTTGTTATTTCAGGAGATTTAGTCATGACAGTAGAAAACTATACTTTCAGTGGAGGGTACAACTAATTTTTAAGAGCATCACCCTGTCACAGAATGTAAACTGAGAACTTGGCACAGTATTTTTCTTCTGCAGAGTGCTTTGTAGGAGATGAAAAATAGAATCCTCCCCAGTCTGCTTCATTGCCACATTTAATAGGCTGTGCTGGGGTGCTAAGAAATACAATCTGGAAAAATTTTCTCTAGTGGTTTAACATGTTAGAGTCTAGAGTGTTTTTTCTGCTGACCAGCTCATCTCTAGGTTATCATCTCCATTTCAGTGTTAGCAAACAAAAAGGCTTTAGCAGATGAAGTCTCTTACTATCCTTGCCCTTCCTATTTTCCAGGCTCTGCCTCATTTTTGAGTCTCTATAGCCTCACGTTTTACCTTATCATTCACTGGGTTTGCCTCCTGAAACAAAAATTCTTGACAAACAATGGAAATGGCTCTCTGGAGAAAAATCATAATCTTGTTTTGTGAAATCAAGCATGGGGGGATAGGCTTTTGTGATGAATTAGCTGAGGGATCAGGGAATACCAGCCCATGCTGGAGTGAGTCTGCTTCTGGTTAAGAGGCCTGTAAGTAGAAAAAGGGGCCATCCTGACAGGACATGGCAACCTCTGATGAGGATTGCAGATGAAAAATTGGTACCTGGATAAAAGCAACAGAAGGAGAATAAGTAACATGTGGAGAAGGCAGTATAGGGACAACAACACATGAGGTTATGAGGAAGATGATGTGTAAAAGCCCTGTGAAATGCACCTGTGATGTGTTTGCTTGTATGTGCTGAGGGCAGATTAATAGTTTATTGTGTTCATCAAAGTCATGGGACTTGAGCCCTTCATTTTTATAATCTTTTATTTAAAAATCTTATTGTTTTTTAATCTGCACATCAATATGATACAGCATTGATGTGTAGATTCTAAGTATACTCATTGCAGTCCCTCAGTACTATTGCAGTTATCTTAGTTATAAATATATTATTTTTGGTACACGGAAGAGGAAAAAAACTCACTGTGGTCAGTTAAAACAATGCAATAGTATCTGCATTGGGTCTGTAGTATTTGGTGCCTGTCCCATTTGGGGATTTATTGACTTAACCTAATAGTTACAATGAAAAGATGACTAACTCATGGGATCCTATCTAAAAACCCAACATTATAGTACTTGAATGGGTGGTAGTAGTAACTTGGAAGGGGGTTCAGCCCAAGCCATTGTGCTGGCAGTGCCTGAAGCACTGCCTGCTGCAGGGATGGTATGAAAAGCATGTGAGAGAGCACCCCAGCACACTGTAAAGTGCAATTAGAAACAGGTGGATGAATTGGAAACAGGTGGGTAAGAAAATGGTTAGACTGACTTGTGGCTCCTCTGTTTCTAGTAGTAACAAAAAATTTCTATAGTAACTGTCCTGAAGCTGGATTCTCAGGTAACACTTGAGAGCTTTGTGTACATATTTAATCTTGTATTTTTAGTTAAAGGACTCTGGAAATAGTTGGAAACCATAAAACAGTTTTTGCTGTGATCAAGGGAATTTTTAACTCTGTGGGGAAAACAGGACAAAATAGAACCGATTTTGGGAGGGGGGTGTGTGGGGAATGGAGGTGGGAGGTAGAAATGGGAGAGCAGAAGGTAACCCAGTTTTTGTTGTTTGTTTTGGGTTTTCTTTCTTTTTCTTTCTCTTTTTTTTTTTTTTTTTTAATTTTTTCATTGGATCTATTGATAAAAAGCTCAAAGGCTGCTTGGAAGTGACCTCAGCCCTGTTCATAGGACCAGGGGAATGCAGGCTGGAAGCTAAAACTTGCTTTTCGTCAGTGATCTGTGAATAACCCTCAGTCCCCGAATGACGTGAGAGGAGCCTCCAAAGGGAGGCAGTGAGTCAGAGAGAAGGAGGCTCGGAGATGCTGGAACAGCCATTAGCACGTCATTGGTAATCCCAGCGACACCTTGCACATCCCTGGCATTTGTCTCCATGCTGAAGGCTGGCACTATGTTTTATTTAAGGCTTTCTCGCTGCCTTCTGGAGATGTGTGTGTTGCCGCAGCCTGACTGATTGGGTGTCTGCTCTGTTTACTAACACTCTCAGATCCTGCAAGAGAGGGGAATCTGTGGGATTTCTGCCATGGCTCAGTACCCCTGGACTGAATCTGCTTTTTATCTTAGATGCAAGGAAAGGGTATCCAAATAAACATGCACTTAAAAGCAAATCTTTTCTAGAACATTTAAACTGCCACGCTGCAGAAGAAAAAGTGATCTTGACGTAGTATTACCCAGCTATGCTTCTGCCTGCTTGTCATCTAGTAAGGGTTTTGTGGTGTGTGTGTATACTGATGAGGAATGCTAATCTTGTGTTTTGCATCTCTGTCGAGCATTCCTGTTCCTCTAAACAGCTGCCTAGAAGATGGACAAAGGAAAGAGCAAGCCAAAAGCTTTTCAGAGGAATAAAGGCAGAGAACCTTTGAGATAATACTTCTTCCTCGTTCAAAAAGGATATTATTTGGCGTGGGGGTGTGGGGGAATCACAAGGTAGCAAGAAAAGTTGCCAGTGAGCAACACTGAAGCGGCAGTTTCAGGAGGCAAAGGTTATAACGTGGTTCCAGAGCTGCTTGTGTTGGCCAGGACTGTGGTTTGTGCATCTGTTCCCAGCCTACTGTCTCTGACCAATGCTCCTGACTGTTTGTCTCAGCTTTCCATTTTGTCACCCCTTCAGTGGCTGACACTGGGCAAAGACTCCCCTTAATGACTCAGTTTCTTTTTTTTTTTTTTTTTTAATCAAATGCCATGCTAGCAGTCCCAGCAGTAACATGCCTAGTATCCACCTGTATCATAAAAGACTCTGATTGTTACAGAAAGTTTTGGACTTCCATCTGCAGTTTTTAGTTTTTGTTTGGGTATTAAAAAGGAAAAAAAAAAGAGAGAGAATACCCATAGCATTTCAGCCAAATGCTTCAATTGTGGGCATTTCTAATTTTTATGTGAGTCTTAGGCTGTAGCATCTCCAAGGAGATCAGTTTTCTTTGGATTATAATTCCCATAATCCATGGCAGGCGAGCATTCTCCTCACTGGTCTTCTAATGTGTAAGTGTGGCTGTGCTGCATTAGAGGAGAAAACATCAGAGCTGGAAAGCATAAGGCACCGTAGTAACATTAGCAGATAAAATATTCAAATTTATGCAACAGAAATCTGAGATTTTAGTAGGAAGATATTTTATTTTCCTGTCACTCTACTTTCTCCAAAGAACATAAATATAACTATGATACTTTCTCTGGGAGAAACAACTGAGGATTTCCTTCCCAAAGGGAGCCAATACCAGAATTTCTGCTAATAAAAGCTGCAGAAGTTTAGGAAAGTATAGAAGCCTTTGTAAAGGAAAAAGCAGGTCTGTTCTTTCCCTAAGGGGCTATTCTGGCAGTCATGTATCAACTAATGTGTTTCCTTTCTACATCTTTAGTGAGGGTGCTTTAGGAGCACTTGTAGCAACAATACACTACCAAAAGATTCCTCTGTGCTGAGCAACGGAAAAGCTTTAGTAATAACACTGGTAGTACAACACCAGAAAAAGTACCTTGCCTACCATATTAAGGAAGCACCTCTTCCTGTAAGTTTGTAGCACTCCTGCATGATGCACATTTTTTCCTTTTATAGCTGAAATAGATTTTAAAACTCTTTTTCTTTTCCTTTCCATTTTTATGAGTCAAAATTACTAATTTAATGTGTATGAAGAACTTGGATTATCCAGCATGTGCTAAACATAGCTACTGAACATTTGCCACGTGTCAGAACTTTGCAAATGTTGTTTGTGGAATTATTTATATGGACTGCATTGGAAACATGGGTGATCAGCAGTGATTGCCACAGTAGTTTGTGAAGACTTACAGATGGAACTCCCACTGTCCTTTATGGACAAAACTTCTTGATGTGTATAAGCTTCAGCTTGGCATTCATTGCATCTTTTAAAGGATGGCAACTGAGAAATGCAAAAGTGGGCACAAGGTGGGAATTAGAAGTGGGTATGAAGGAGAAATGAGGATGACTGCAAATTTGGAGCCAATGGGTACCCATAGGCTTCCACTAATTTTCAGTGGTTGACCTGAGTGTGACACTTCTGCTTCTAGCAAAGCAAACTGAGGGTTTTGGATCCCTACCTGAGCTAGGGGAGTTAGTGAATGTTAACAGTGATGGTTGATAAAACTCAAGGATTACATATATTCGTATGACAGTCTGGTACATTGTGCTCTACAGCACGCTGTAATAAATTACCTTCAGGTCAAGGGTCGCTATGGGATGCAATCAGCATTTCTGGAAAGTTGCTATGCTGGTTTCTAAGCAGTGGGAGTGCTCTGGGATGTATGAGAGCTTTGTGGTGTAAGAGAAAGTGCAAAATGCCATAAACATAAAATTATCTGGTTAGCAATGTGGTAAGAGTCAATCTCCCCTGTAACAGAATGGGTTCCTTTGTTTTGTCCTTACTAATAATTTCTGAAACCTACTTTGTCTGCCTTTTACAATTGCAGCCAGTAGAATACATACATTTGTTTAAATTAGAACAAACACTTTGTTTAAAACAAACTTTTTTTTTCCTGATATTAAAAGAGCATTATTATTGCTATTCACATTGCAAAGTTATTTTTGTTTGGAGAAAATACTACTTTTCATTTTTAAGAGAGGTCTTGATTCTTGGATGTAGAAATACAGTTGAAACAAATGTCCATGTTAACTAAATCCTGCCTCTATCCTATTGAGGATAATGCAACTGAATATCAATTGCACTTAATTAATTAGTTTAACTTTACAGCAGTTTGCAAATAATCCCCATGAGTTTTGTTGCTGCCTGCTTGCTTGTCTGTACTTATTATTACGTTCACAGAAAGCATAAACATAATTAAAATGCTTTCCTAGACTTTTTTGCCTCCTGTGTTGGCATGTGTACTTTGTTTTCATGCCTCTTCATTATGAGTCATGCTCAGATCTTCAGAAAATACCTTGTTATTATCTGGTCTGGTGTCCTGCAGGCCTGTACTTGAACCCCCAGAAATGGCAGCTAATTAGTTGAGCTCTGAGGAAAAGCAGGAAAGAAGATTAAATTAAGGACCTCAATGGATTAATTTTTTTAACTGGAGATAGTGATGGTATTTGCTTGACTTACAAAATATTTTTGTTGGCTTTCTTGGTAATTTCTGATACCTGGAAACTTGGCACCTAGAAATTCCAATGAAATGAACACTTGAACAGAAGCACCCTAGTTGGAAACAAGGTTTTGTTGAGTAATATCATAATACAACTAATTAGTGTTCTAAAAACAGCTGTCTAGTGTTCATCTGAACACCATTGCTGACTCTTCAGGAGCAGAAGTCTTCTGAGTCTTGTTCTCAGAAGATACTTCGATGTTTTAAACATTTTAGCTATAGAGGGTTAAAAATTTAGCTATATTTTTCTTATGCTTGCCAAGGGAGGTTTTTATTGTAAGGAGTCATTTCTGTCTAGAACATACTGTATATCACTTCATAAACTGACAGTCAGACTGCTGCAGGGGAATGGCCATGGGAGGGAGTTCCTTCCTGCCATTGCCAAAACCCAAAGAATACCATTTAACAGGTATACATAAAGGTGGTCCAATTCTCTGAAAATGTCAGTCCCCCCAGAAATATTCTGAGTACTCCTCCTGTCCTGTGAGCATACAAAAATGGTATTCTAGACTTGAGTGAGAGACCATCTCTTACTCACAGTGCTCATGTGAGAGTCAATCAGACAATGCCATTCCATCAGTCACAGGGACTTTGTTAAACTTACAAACAGCACCATTTCACACCGAGTAAATCCATGTAACACCAAAGTGTTGTAGCTCAAATGCATTTGCAAGCTCTTCTAAAAGGATCTCAAGCTTGACTTACACTGAGAGTTTTATAAACTTGTTCGTATTTGCAGCTGTACCCCATGAACCATGAGCATCTTTTAACTCCACAAGGGTAGGAATGCCAAACTCTTTAAACTGAAGGAATGCCCTAGATATATTAAGCCTTAATTAAAGACACTAAAGGCAAGATAGAGATTAAGGCAATAAGGCTGACCATGAAAACAAATTGCTATGTATAACTTGGCCAAATAAAAAGTATGGAGCAAAATGTTGTTATATTTGTTAACATGCTCTTGAAAAGGCCAAATACCAAGATAGGGGGTTTCTTACTTTAGAATGGTTGGATGAAATTAAGTGAGAAAATGAGCTTGAATCATTAAATACTCTTTGCAGTGAGATTAAATACTAAACAACTGAAAAGCCTCACAAGAAAAGCAAGAGAAAATGGAAAATTTGCATCATGTGAAAATCATTCTGTGATGGATTTGGAATGTATCTGCGCTGTGTTAGGAATGGATAGGTGGGAATTTCTAACCATGGTTGCATTTAGCACTGATACAGAACATACAGAGCACAAATAATCAAGAATGTCTTTCCACAGTAGAACACAGCCACTCTGGGAAATTTACCTCTGTGTAACACAGCATAATTGCATTTACTTTCTTATTACAACTTATTGGTAGTTCAGAATTATCAAGATGTAATTATTGTGCTAGAAACATTTTTTTTTTTGCCTACCTAAATGTGGCTGAGTTTGCTTTTTCTTTTTGGTTGTTTTTTGGTTGGTTTTGTCTTAGTGGTATATACTTTTTCAAACTAGATGAGTTGCAGACATGCATGTATATGCAAACATAGCACATAATACGGTGTAAAAAACCCCAAAGCATCAGAGTGAGTCTAAAATACATTGTAACTCTTGCAAAATAGATGTTGTCTTGGCTTTGCAGAAGGATTTTATCGTGCTCACAAATATATATAGCTGTGAGTATGTCGAAAGCAGCTAGCACAGGATTGCCTGGCTGAGTGGGAGGTGATGCAGGACTGTGCTATTAGTGAGCAGGAGGTGGGAGGTGACTGGGGCTGATGGGCAGGTTGGGTGCAGTATTTATATACATATGTTTACAGGTATATTTAGATGTGATATAAATACACAAATGTTAAATCCATGCAATAGCTTGCCTCAAGTGTAGATGGAATGATGTAATAACTCAGAGTGAGGCAGCATAGTAGAGTGGACTGAGATGCAAACCCACAGTTTTTAATCTTGGTATCTGCACAATTGTACCTTCTCACGTGTTCCTCCCCATGTATTCTGAACTAGCTTTGGCTGGACATACATGCCTAGATAGGGGACAGGTATTATATTTCATCCATACTTGTAGCTTAATTTGGCACGATTGAGGGGGAAAAAAATTATGACGTCTGTAATGGTGAGGGATGTAGAGATGTGGGGAATAGCAGTGGAGTAAAAAACCCTTTCTATAAGGATTTCATACAATTTGCCTTATCTTGACATTTTTCCCTGTTCTCTTGGTCATGTTGATGGTCTAGTTATTAATTTCTGTTATTGGATGCACTCATACAATCTTCAGTGACTTTCTCACATACTGTTTGTTAATTTAATTTGACCTAAGATTATTTTAATAATAATATTATTTTTATTTTCTTTTTAGAGTGTGTACAAATTTTCCTCCAAATTGACCTGCACAAATACTGTCAATATCTCTCCAAATTATCTCTCTGTCTGTTAGTCATGGTGCAATTTTGATAGGCCAGATTATGTTTCCTAATCCTGACGGTGAACACTAATTTGAACAGCTAATTTTCCATCCCTGTCTATCTGCCTTAATACTTATTCCTGTCCTTTCTGGTTTTGTCCCTGCTACTGGATCCTCCCATATATTCTGTATGCCCAGGCTGGATATGCCTAATTGCTTCTTTAGCATCCATCCAGTATGACTGATGCAGCTTTCTTGCCCATCTCTATTCCAGATGCTCAGGAGAAATTCTAATGTAACCCAGCTGGCAAACTGATGGGTGTCACTAAATTTCCCTTGCCTCCATTTTCAGTTTGATAAACAAAGACCAGGATAAACGTATGGACATCCCTAATTTTCCTGATATTGGTAGTGGTAACTGAGAATTTGTTTGGATTTTTTCAAGATGACTCATCCTGCTCTGTGTTTGGCTGAAAATACAGATGCCACTGGTAAGATTTAGGCCTGTGAGACAGATGCAGTAAAACACAACTGGATCAAAGGACACACAACTATGGTTACATTGTTATTCTGTGGTATTGTTATACCACAGAACTGCTATGAGGGTAAAGTTTCCATCCGTGAAAGGCTGTAGAGAAGGCTGGGAACCTGTACAGTGCAATTCATAATGCCCAGCAATTTTGATGTGTGTTTGTGGTTTAGAAATGGTATTCCTCACTTTACTGGAATGTCCCAAACCTCGGGCCACTTGCTCATTTCTCCCAACCCCTCCTTCCAACCCCATGGTGGGATGGAGAGCAGAACTGGAGGCACAGAAAGGTAAAGATCACAGTTTGAGATAAGAACAATTTACCAGAAACAGCAGCAAAATAGGGAAATGATCAGTAACAAAGCAGTAGGAGTAGTAGAGTGTACAAGAGAGGGGAACAATTCACACACAGTGCTCACCTCACAGAACCCAGCACCAGTGACCCTGCACCCTGCAAAACCAGAAAGAACTCTGATCCCACTCCAACCCCCCTGCCACGGTGGGAGGTGGTATTGTACAGCCCCTGGCTGCTGCAAAAATTAGCTCTGTCATGGCCAGAACCAGGACAATTGTGGATTGTGACATTATGGTATATTAGAGGAAAAAATTCCAGTCATTTAAGCTCAGTTTAGGCTGCTGAACTAGTGTAAAAGTCCAGGTGACACACATTGATTGCTATAATATGCACTAGATTGAGTAACTGTTGTCTTACAATAGAAACACCTTGGCATCACTCTTGGATTTTATCTCTTAAAAACTCCAGAGGAGGGAAATGCAGTTGTCAACCAGTACAGATAGATTCAGGTAGTGCCCTGGACAGACCAAATTTCTTGCTAAGGCTTTATGGCAGCCCAAAAATCTAGCTGGGCTTTCCCAAGTGAAATCCATAATGTCCAGACAAACGCTTGATTTGGCAAATTTTAATTGACCTGTTTACTTAGCTTCTTACCAGTAACTGGAACAGCACACTTGGTGTCTGTACTAACTGGTACATCAGAAAGTAGAGTGTCTAGCAGTTCTAGCAGCTCAGCTTCAACACTCAGAAGAGCCCTCAGGAGTATAATTTCCAGGTAAGCTCTAGCAATTGGCCTAACCCTGAGGGTGCAAGACTGAAAAACACTTATATGCGACAGGTACACTGCTTCTTTCTAATAGTTGCATTGCCCTTGCAAGGGGCCTATCTTGCTGAAGACTTCTTAATCAAAGAAACTAGGTGTCTACCATCAGACTTTGCCCCAACTCTTTCCCATCCCGTGAAGAAGGTTTTATAGTCCTTGTGTTGGAAATGACAGAATTTTAAAATTTTTTCGGTGACTTCAGTCACGGGTTTGTTTGCCTTTGCCAAGGGGATTGGGGACGGGGGGAAATGAAGGTTTTTCTTCATAAGACCCTGTTCACCGAGGTGAGGCCTGATGGGCTTCAATCAACAAAAAAAAGATTCCTGGATTCTGGAAGTTTAACATCTACAGGTTGGGAGTAGCTAGAAGATACAGAGGAAATAAATGGACATGAACAGTCATCGCTCCCTGGTGTAGTTGGAGGTACTTAGTCTGGGAGAAGATTGATAACAGAACCAAATGAGGACCAAATCAGCATCAAAGGCATCAATAACCAATAGGAGATCGAATGCTAAGAGAATGTAGGAGCAATGAACAAGAATTTCTTTGGGTATTTTATGCATAAATATGTGACAAGGCTGGTGAGGAGCCATGTGTGATGGAATGATTTTCACTACACAGCCTGGGCATGTGGGATGGAATGACTAGCACTGCCATGTGTGGATGAAACCCTTTCCATTTCACATCCTGGCTGGAATGACACTCTGGCCACAGTGAAGTAATGCCTGATTCTCTCACACTTCAAGGATGGTGTTGGAGAGCTCCTTTTATTCCTGCAGTTTTGGTGACACTTGTGTAATTGCATTGCTCAGGTGTAAACCCAGGCTCTCCCCTTACAGAACGTGAGGGAAGAGAAGTGCCCTGGAGAGGCAGAGGGCAGCCCATAAAAGCCACTGCAGATTTCAACTCCTAGTCAAGATTCAGAATAGTCATGTACGTATCTGTTTCAGATTTGTTCTGCACCTTTTGCCCTGTATGTATTGCAAAAGTACTTTTATATGTGTTCAAAGCCTCTTTCCATCTTCTCCTGACCAATTCCTACTAAAATCTGGACCCGTTGTCTTGGAATAATGATTGACATTTTGTTGTGTCTCATGTGTCATCTTAGATGGAGATGCTTTTAAAAATAAATGTGGCAATTAAATCCCCAGGCTACTTCAGATTGTGCATGGCTTTTTTTAAAAGTGACTGATAAAGGGTATGCAAAGTTTTCAATGAAGCTGCCAGCCCCCTTCAGTGTCTTCCTTCATTTGCATGGCCTTTGTCACAGATAGTTTGCTTGTGCCAAAAGAAAGGGATTGTTTTCATTTGTTCTGTGATGACTTTGGTTTTCAGAAAACTTACTGGCATTCCTGACTGGGAAAGAAATGTTTTTCAGCTCATCCCTGACCTCCTATAACTGCTAAGAGTTATACTGCAAGAGCTAAGGCTTGGTACTTCCTTGGCTCAGTGAGATCTATCATTTGCATGGCGTGCATTTTCTAAGAATACTCATTTGTGATGAAAAAGATGATGATGTGAGCCAGCTTGAGCTGAAGTGGAGCTGTGATCCAGCCCTCAGTAGTAACAGGTGTTTTTAGACATGTTTACTGAGAGGCTGGTTGTGAGCAGTGCTGTGCTAGGGAAGAAATCCATGGAGGCTTTGATTTTACCCAGGACATGAGGCCCGCAGGAAAATAGTTGAAGCCCATGTATTAATAAAAGCCATCCTAACTTTGCCTTCTCTTGTGTATGGGTCACCTGTTTCCTCTGCTGCACGGTTCCAGAGGCCAGGCACCACCTTCTGCCCATATGGTGGGTGTGTTTCACCCAAATTACACATTTGCACAGTGAATCCCACAAGGCTGTTAACCCCACAGCTGCATTTCAGCCTTCCCTGTCATCTCTTCCAGTGGCCCTGGCTCTCCTTGTAGCTTTTGAGCCAGGAGCTATGGGAGTACTGAGGGTGCAGATCTGGGTAGCCAGCTGCTGCCAGCTGCTTTATGCTGCTAGAATATCAGAAAAAGTTCTGGAGAGCACTCAGCTGTAACCCAGCAATGAAACCTGTTTTAGCAAATGATTGGGCACAAGTGAATTAAATGCCTTCTTGCAAGCTAGTTTGGGAGGAAACAGGTGGCACATGGTTATTACAATGCACAGAGAACAACTCTTGGGATACAACTGGAAATAATTCAAAAGACAAGAGTGTAAATAAAAAACAGGGTGTGATGTAACTGGCTTGTGATAAGCAGGGGTAACCAGTGGGCAGCCAGACACGTAGTGTTTTGTTCTTGTGCATTAATCACTGGCTAATGATGTGGAAGCAAATGGCAGCAGCTTGGGTGAGTGACTCCATGTCTCTACTGTGCTGCTTTCCAGTTTGCCTTCTCCCCCTGGTTTTAAGGGGGAGCTTCCAACTGTATTTGCTGGAAGAGATCAATGAGCCTCCTCATAAATATTGGGGAAGGTCACAGATAGTCCAACGGGACACTTAGGATCTGAACACAAAAGTGTTCCTGATGTTAATAAATGGTGACTGTTATTAAAAAAAAGTAGGCATAATCCTGAAATGACAGAAATAAACATTGGTCTTCCTGATATTTTTAGATGTTGTCAGCTGACAGGGCAGATTGTGAAGGACTGAAAAATGACGAACATAACTATGACTCTCTTCCTCCCCCCTCAAAAAAAAAAGAAAGGGAGGGTAGGGAAGAGGGAGAAGAAAAAGGCTCTGCTGGCAGCCTCAGGATAGTTAGTTTCAAAAGCATGTGTGGGGGAAAATATGAGAAACAATCTTGTGGGATTCAGTGAGGAAACACTTCAAAAATATAATTTGATTAGGACACAGCCTGTATGATTCAACGAGGGGGAGGAGGTATTGCCTGGAATATGCCTCTGACAAACTTTTACATCAAGAATTACTAAATTACTGTCATGCAGCCATGAAGTAGGGGCCAAAATTCTTTCCTTTTTTTTACAAACTCATGAACGACAACTTTTGAGTTGTTGGCATCTATGACGTGAATCAGCACCATGAAGTTACTTTTGCTTCTGGTTCCATTGATGTATTCTACTTTATTTTCATCACAGTATCATGTGCTGCCTACCCTTCCTGAGTTCTCTGTTGGACTGGAGAGCAGGTAAAGAAAAGGAATCCTTCACTGTAGTGGCAAGAGAATGTCGCATTTAATGTGAAGATGATTCAGGCTTTGTGCCTGATCAGGTGGACTTTGGTATCATTACAGAACGTCATTCAGTCACTGTTAATTGTTTATTATTATTATTATTATTGCTTATTGTTTGTTATTTTATTATCTGTATTGCAGCTGTGCCTATAAATGCATTGCTATGAACATGTAGTACTGATCAATACCAAGGAAAATAACTATGTGGAATCAAAAAAGATGTAGAATATAAGAAAGACACAATTATTCAGAGAAGTACTTAATCATTTAAAGGCTGCAGCCTGTAACTTTTAACTATAAATGGGATGTAGAGTGCTATATTTTGCATCACACACAAGGAGATGAGGCAGAATCACAGTGTGGGACCTGCTCCACTAGCAAAGGGAATATAAAGGAGAGAGTAGGTTCTGAAATCTCTTTAGTGATGTTTCTGTCAGGGCTCCAAGGAGGATTATGCCGTGTACAACTAGTACAAACAGTGCAATGCCAGTCATTTTCTTTCAAAGAACTGAGCTCTTACCACAGCTTTTCTTTTTTTTTAGCTGATGATCCTTAAGTCCAGTTTTTGGTACTCTCATTCACGTAGGAAGCTGTGGAGTGTAATTTTTGCTTCAGTTCTAGGTGTCAACCTTCTGGAAGGCAAGCAGCCAGAACCTGGCTCTCAGTGCTCTCCAGCACCTTGCTAATGACCTGTAGTGGAAAATCTGGTTTGTTTTGAGGGAAAATGAGAGTAAGTATTCAAAAAGGAGATGATCTGCTTAGTCCAGTGTCTGGAGAACTCGCTTGGAGGAAAAAAATACTGTGTGCCATCTCTGCTTTTATCCACTTATCCCAAATAATTTTGATATGGAAGCTTTAGGAATGCATCTGGGGAGGTAAAGAGAACACTTTATTTCTAGGAGTTTCTGTCAACAGAGGAAAATTCCAGAGGGGACAATAAATACTGTATCCTTCATGAGCATGTTGTTAATATAATATGCTGTGTTTTGGGAATAAGCTTTTATCTTTGTACTGATTTATCCCATGAAAAAGGAAAGGCATTTTTTAAATATCTATTGGCAAGATGGTATCTTTTGTCCTTAAGATATTTAGGAAACCCAGAACTTCTGCAGAGCCAAATGAAGCACTGGAAAAGATGCTTATATGCACCTCATCAATTACAAGATTATTAGCACCAAAAGAAAGTAGAAAATTGACATCAATATGACGTTCTGTTCTGAGGTCTATTCTACATAACAAATCGTTGTTTATTAGATGTTAAATAGTTAGTTAGTTAAAGTACACAATCTGAGCATTTTCCTTGAAAGTACCATCCTGGAGAGAATTGGACAGAGCTATTAATATTTGTGTTTGCAGGCCTGATTCAGCAATATCTGCTTAAAGTGGATCATATTTCATTCCTTCACTGAAAGTACACTGTAGTGTACTGAAACTCATGGGACGCTTCAACTGCAGACATAGATGAACTGAACTAGGAAAAAATTGACTGAAATACTAATAATGTTCTGTCTTACACTAGGTCTTGGCCCTTAAAATCCTTGGATTTGCTGGATATGCTCCTTTGCCTTAGCATTTGTCTGATTCCAATGAAAACCATGAAAAAATACATAGTTCCATGCAAAAACTTTGGCTAATGTCACACAGAACAGTTAATTGTCAACCACTCTTTTTTCCACCATGCTGTTAAGTCAGAGTATTTTAGGGGTGGTATAATAATCCTTAAACTAAAGAATGTAAGAATGTATAAGTAGGAAGTGTTTAGAATTTGAGAAGTCTCCAGGCTAGAAACAGAAATCAATATTGCCTTGAAAAAAAGGGGGATGTAAGTTGGTGTTTTAGTTCAGTGCTGGCTCTATAAATGGATTGTGGATTGTTGGCCTGTTAATTTAGGGTTATTTAAAAAAAAAAAAAACAACACCAAGGCTGTGAATGTATGTGGTAATTAGATGGTTCATATCATTGGGGCTGGGCTTTTGAAAAGGGGTGTTTCACCTGCTGAGGAATTCATTAAAACACGTAGTAAAAATTAAAACTAGCCCTCTAGTAATAATTATCAAGATCAGAATTATTAAGTTCAGACTCAAAAGGTCAGAATAACAGATTTGCAGGTATACTGAGAGTTCAAAGTATGAAATGGGAGGGCCACTGTATGTCTTCTGCTTTTGTTTCTAGAAGTTATTATTTTGATGTTTTTGTGGATTTGATCAAATTTGCTAATTTGTAAATTTTCGTTCATTCGTAAGTATTGAAAAAATAATGAACATTCCAGAGAAACTGTTGCTCAGTTCCCTGAGAAAACAAAGCCCTACAAAAACCAGTGATTTTCTGCTAAAATATATGTTCGGGGACATTATAGCTGGGGAAAAAATGGAGTTGTTTTAGGATACTGCCTCTTCTACTGTGTCTGGCTAAGGAAAGTATCTAGTTATTTCTAACCTTTGCTTACAAAATGTTTCCTCTGTCAACAATATGAGGAAGTGCATATCCTATTTTAAAACTATCTGGAAATAAAGGACAGTGACCAACTTTATAAGTGGAAGTTTCAAATGCAATTGTATATATTGTAGGCAAGTGCAGACTGTTTTAGGTGAGGATAGCCTGTAGCTTCTTCTCCTTTACCAGCAGTGGGAAAAAGAACAATTCTGAATAATTCACAAACTTTCTATCAAAAAGCAGGAAAACTAGAATTGTGTAGTTAAAGGCAAGAGCTCATGAGCTCTATCAGGAGAAACAGAAACTCTATTAGAGAGTCACAATGGTGTTTCTTACAAAAAAGAAGTGATGCTTTTCTCACGTTTTCTAATTATCTTCTATTTTCCCAAAGTGTGAGTCCTCACATCTATATATAAACACCTAGAAGTTGTTGTATAATCTAAATAAGCTGTGTAGAAAGTGATGAGGAGAATGACGTCCGCAGGATGTGGCTCATCCCACATATTTAAATCACTATTGACAAGCTTCTGAC
Source organism: Leptocoma aspasia (assembly GCA_013399835.1). Taxonomy (NCBI): domain Eukaryota; kingdom Metazoa; phylum Chordata; class Aves; order Passeriformes; family Nectariniidae; genus Leptocoma; species Leptocoma aspasia. Next base: position 111,065 of record VXAX01002964.1, on the reverse strand, counting down.
AACTTTTTAAACAGAAACGCTCCATATTTAATTTTTTCAACCATCCTCCTTCTCAGTTTCCTTCCCTGTCAGCTGCAGACAGAGTCTCAGGTTGTTCCACGCTTGGCAGGAGATAGGACCTGCAGGGGCACTACAGCAAACAGCATTTTTGGGTCAGTGAACTCGGTCACTTTGCAGGAGCACTGCACTGGGACAGCTTCAGCTCATTCTCCTGGCCACGGAGCACAGCTCAGGTGTTTGGAGAGCACCTTCCCAAAGTGAGACTGGCATGATTCACAGCTGCACCCAAGCCTATTCTCCACTGCCACATCCACTTAAGCTTCTAAACAAGTTCTTAATGAGTTTAACCATATTTAAAATTTTCATCTTTTTGAACATTATTACAATTGCCTTTGGCAAAAATCAGAAGTATACTGAGCTCCACATGACTCAGACTCAAACCAGGTTTTGTGTATTCAATTCCTTGTGAATCACCACTTCTTTAGACAAGATTTTAATTTTTGGTGTGTTTTTGCACCTTTAATTACATCATTGTGTATGTGATTAAAGAGAATATCTAAGAAATGTTCATGACTCTTACAGACACATTCACCATCTAGTCAGGACGGAATTGAAATCTATCCTTTCTCTTCCTTTCTCTCTACAAGCTGACATAAAAGATGAGTGGCTTTTAGGGGCTTTTTCTTGAGGGTATCTATCTATTCTCACTGGGTCACATAATTAGAAGTGGAGATTGAGATTCAAAAAAGCTATTATTTGAGATACAATAAGCCACAAAGGTCTTCCCTTAGCTTCACACCTACAAATAACATGATACTTTTTGATTTTGAGATCATCTTTTGTAGATCTGCGATAGTGTATTTTATTCTCTCTTCCTTGTACATTCTTCACATATACCTGTGTGAAATTTGAAAGAGATTCTGCACACCTTAGTCATGGGGAGGAATACTGTATTGAACAATAATGCCTCTTTTAAATGCAGCTTCTCTATTCTGGAAAGCAAGCCTAAAAAATTAATCTGTCAATCAGCATGGTTTGAGAGCACACTAAAGGTACAGAGAATACTATTAATATTTCATAGAAAATACCATTCTTCTTTTTATAAACCTCATCAGAGGTATATTATAAAAAGCAACATTTCATCATCAATTGAAAGTGGATCCTGAATGGATACAAGTTTCTCTCTGTTTCTGACCCATAAATTATGAAGAAATCCTGAAAAAGAAAGTGTGTAAACCATACTAGATTGCATTTTGGTTTATGTTTCTAAGATCCCAGATTTCCCCCAAAAAAAATGGCCTTTAGAAATGTGAATGAACTCCTGACATCGTACTGATTTTTAGTGTGAAGTGGAATAATGACAGCTTAAACAAGAAATAGTAACAAGTAATAACAGCTAATTCTTTCAAGATTCAAATTGCCAACCAATGTGCACATACACATGCTGATTCTATTTCTTATTCTATATCGTGGTTGCAATGTTTTCAGAATGGTTAGAAGCTCCAGTTAATGCTCTGATAGAATCTACAAGATAGGTATACATTGTGACACTGTGAAAACCACTCCTGAGGAGTTTTATTTAAATCCACATCTTCCCTTGGTGCTCACGTGCGTCTCTAATGCTCAGCTGAATTTAAGGTAACAGCTTATGCCACGTTTACTGTGTTGCATTATGCAACATAACACATATGTGTTTCCATGTGTGCACAGTTATATTCGTGTTTGTAACCACCAAACTGTGCTCACCCTTTCCTGAGGGCTGTGGGTCAGGGAGAAACTCTCTGCAGTGTCACAGAAGAAAAATGGAGTGGCCAAGAGCTTCCACACCTGGCTCCCGTGTCCAGGGACCACGTGTGGAATCCTAAAGGAAGGAAAGGGAAATGACAATAATGTTGAACTTAGGCTTGAACTTCACTCTGCAGTCTGGACCTAGGAGAGGAATCACCATCAGATTTTATTTCAGCAGGTGTCCCTCATTTATCCCATTGGTAACTACCAGTTACAATTACAAGGACTGGTCAATGCAAGCGTGTTACTGCACAGCGTCAGTCTTCTAGAACCTGTACAAATTCCTTCAGTGAGCTGTTTCAGATGACTTTAAGTGAAAAAAGATCAGACTATAATGACACTGCATTTTGTAATTAAAAATTTCAGCAGAACATGCTACAAGTTTCCAGGAGCATGCACATAGATAAAAATCAAATCAAACTAAGATATTTGTTTGGTCCTGTGACAATGAATTTGGAACTCCTCTTTTTGTTTATTCTTTTCTGGAATTGCCAATCTCCCTTTCTCTTTTTACATAGTTCTTCTTTTTATATACTTATTTTCTTTTATAATCATTAACTTTTAGAGTAATGTAAGATAATAAGTAATTCAAAAGTAGTGCACTTTCCACATTAAAAATACCACCACTTGCTATTAAAGTGCACATTTCGGCTTCATGTTGGATATGTGTAAACCCTCAGGCTAGAAGATTTTAAAAGGCAAAAGTTTTTGACTATACAGCCAGTTTGGTTTATATGGATATTGGTATTGGTAACCTGTAATTTCAGTTGCTTAATGATTTTACTTTACTGGAATGATTTTTTTACTTTGGTTGTCTGGTAGACTGGTATGATAGCTAAAAAATTTGGGAATGTGGAAGTAATGCATGATGGGAAGCAGAGTATTCTGGCTTGCCTGCTATTGAGAATTGACTATGTAACAATATCCAGACCAAAGAGAAACCATATCCTTAGAGAACAGACATGAGAAGTTGACATTTCAAAATGGCAATCTGCACATCTGAGGACTGTAATCTGCTTTCCTGAGGGCAGTCAGTATACAGGTTTTGTTCAGAAGACAGACTGGGAATTTATTCAAATACTCTTATTTTCGGTCCTTGCTTCTTCTGTGTTCCAAGGGAAACTACTCTCTCTAGCTCCTTTCCTCCTGTTTCCTTTTTGTATTCAATGGTATTCAGAGAATTGTCACATTCATTGCAAATCTGCTGACCAGATCTACTGACAGTGTGATATTTACATTATAAAATTGCGTCCTTAATAAGATTCAGCTTTGTCTAGACCACTGCTAAATCAAGACGTACTTTAACTCTTGGTCACTTCCTTGCCAATGTGCAACAATTTGGGCATGAAAATATCAGTATTCCATTGTAATGCCTTGAGCTACTATTTGTATCTAAATAAACACTTGTGAGAGATCCATAAAGCAATATCTGAAGACAGCTACTGCTGTAATAAGGAAACAAGACTCTTGGAGTGTAATCAAGTTTAAATTATGTGCACATAAACAAACGGCATAATTATTTTATTAAATGTGTAAATCACTTTTTGATTTCCAGAACAATTTCTTTTAGCAAGTCATGAAATATTTAACGTGAGAGATAACAGACTTCCTTGCACAGAAAGTTTTTCAGCCTTTCATAGAAGAGAAAGGCTGTCATTATGCTCTCTAGAAAAAGTGGATTCTAAACCAGTTGAGTCAGGCTTATTTGACATTGCTCACAGTGCAGACTGTTGCTGGTATTTGAAGACAGTCCAGCTCTGAGCTGTAATTATGATGACAGATCTATTCTGTGTTTGTTGGTGCTGAGGATAGACAGCTGTTTTCACTTGCTGGCTTGCAATTTGACAACTGCAGTCCCAACAAATGCTTTTGATGTTCATACGTGACAGAAATAAAAAGATCAAAAATCACACATAAAATGCCCCATCCTCTTTCTCTTTATCTGATTTCTGAATCCATAGAAATGTAGGTCTTGAAGAGACTTTAGGGGGTTTACCAAGTCAGATCTAAGGCAGTCATAGCTACCCAGAACCCATCAGTGAGTGTTGGCTTGTCTCTGCTTACAAAGGGTGTGGCTCTCTAGATGAGGTCTGGATTGATTTTTCAAGAGGTAGATTCTTTTCCTGGTTTTGCTCCAGGATTTCCTTGGCCTAGGTTAAATCAGGTGCTGAATTCTACCTTCCCATTCTGCCTTGATTGTGGGCTTCTCATTCTTTCAAATTATTCATCTCTACAACAGGCTCCACGGTGAAGGTCTGAGCTCAGATGAAGAGCTTTAGGGGTTACTCAGCTCAGGCTTTCTCTCTGCTTACCTTGCTCCTCCAATATGTCAGCAGCTCTTCAGTCTTATTTTACCTTCCCTGTCCTGCCATATGCTTAAAGCCAGAGCTGTCACTCTGTACAGAGCTAGGCATTAAATGGATATGGGTAAAAACATAAGCTGTAACTTCTAGGCCTTCTACAGAGCCATCCTGTGAATTTGTTTCACTGAGCATAAATAACAGCTGTATTTTCCTTTCATTTGTAGTCAGGTATTTCACTCAGTTACTTCTCTGTGCATTTTGTAGGACAGGCTCACGATAAAAGATATATGTCTGTTTGTATGGTTGGGAATCAAACCTAGTTTCTGTGAAAAGTGTTTTGCTATTCTTTCATAAAAATGAAATTAAGAAATCAGTATGTATGATTTTACTAGAAACACATCTGATGGGTATTTGCTTTGGCTAGGGCACTGCTACCAGGCTATTATTACCACATGTATTCAAATGACATTTTATTTCCTACTCTGCATTTCTGAGCAGCAGGCTGCTGTAGCTACTGCAGAGCCACATCTACAGAAAAGGGACAGATGTTCCACATTTTTCTTTATGAAACTGGAGAACCTTTCAAATCCAGTAGCTAAAATGCCACCTAAGACACATTGCACAATGGATGACATTGTCCTAAAGAGATGAAGGAAATTTACTGTTGAAGTTCCCAGTAGAACTCACAGGGCATACTTGATATAATTAGTAATGGTGTGCTCAATGGGCACACGTAGTAAAAGACAGTCAGCTCCTTCCTACCATTCTAATAATGGGAGATTGCACATAGATCTCTGCTCAAAAGAGAGGATACAAGACTACTGCTAACAACTGTAAGAGAGAAAGAGGAAGAGAGGATGAGAAAGTTTAATTAACAAGTACTACCCAGAGAGATACTTTGAAGAAAGAATGACTCATAGGATAATGATGCAACTTTGCCAGTGGCCAGGATAGAGAGGAAGAATACAAAGGAACAGCTCGCTTTTAATGAAGTAGATTTAGTTGCTGCATCTTTAGGAAGTTGAAAACACACCTTTGTTGCCCACTTATTTATTTCCTTGCTGGATGTTCCAGTTTAAGTTACAAAAAAGAAAAAGGAGGGGGCCTGTTTTATTTATTACTCTCCAGTAAGGTCAAAGGGTCTGAGATATATCTCTTGCAAAAGAAAGAACTCTTTGTGCCAAAACTAGTGTCAGGAGAAAGAAAAAGTCAGAACAAAATGTAACATTTTGCCAAAGATTACCTCTCAGTCCAAAGTTTTACATGTTTCTCTAGAGGTGGAGTATTTCCTGAAACCAACAGTTTTCAGAGATGCTCTTATGGTACCTCTAATACCATGGGAATGGACTGGATCTGTTATCATCTTACCAGGATACTGCTCTGATGGGGACTGTGGCCATTAAGAATCAGTGTTTTTATTAATCCTATAATTTCAGTGGAAGGAATTTAATTTAACTCTCAGAAGATTTTTCTTGGAGTATCCAGATACAGGCAGGAATATATCAGAAACACGTCTCGTCCAAGTCACTATTCATTGTGTTGACTTGGAAATTTCTCATAAAAGAGGAGTAATTCTCAACAGAATTGTGCCAACCCATTTTTGTTGTGGCATCTTCAGATGTATGACAATTCCAACTTCCTTTGGCAAAGGGAATTAGAGATGGAGTAATCTGGCAACAAATGAAGTTGTTCATTGTACTGCCTGAAGAAGAAACTGGATTCTGCCTAATGAGGCTGGATCTAGTGCTTCATTTGGCAAACTGTGATCACATGAGGAACAGTGTTTGTTCAAGATTAACAAAATTGTTTGTGGCAAGTATAAACAAATGCTATTCTCTGTTTCTACAGCAAAATCCCCCATTTTAGGGAGTGGTTGTCTATCCCAAGTTCTTAGTAAATACTTATACAGAGAGACATTTCAGACACAGCTGATGAAAGAAGGGAGACTAGAACAAGGATATCCTTGGGAGTGAAATCTGTGGTGTATTATTGTTCAGAACAGGATAGTTTTTGCACAGACATAAGTGCTCAGCATTCTCTGAGTTCTGGCTCTGTGATGACCCAGCACCTCAGTAACGTCTTCAACTTCTGGATGAAGTTCAGCTTAGACCCTGACTGAAAGTGGTTCAGATATATGAAAGGGCACTAGTAAACCCCTGGTGTGGTGTGTCTTCTTCTTCTTCCCAGCAGCATTTTGTAATATTTATTTCTGGACAGCATCCCTGAGGAGGTCAGGTGGCTGGCTGTAGCACACAGCTGGAGCTATCAGGCTCCATGCCACCTTATCTATTCTATAAGAAACATTTTTATGCCCCTATATGTGTCCTGTTCAACTACTCCACTGTCGCCGACATTTTGTGGGTCCCTGGGTGAAAAACCTGCAAACGCTTTTCTTCCCAGGGAGAAGTACATTCTCAGCACAGAGTTTCTATAAACAACCTCTGAGCTGTGTTCTGTTCAAGGACATTGTCCCTCTGGCCTGGCTGTGGGAGGAAGCTGGTCCTGGTTATCAGTTCTCACTTTGTAGTGTCACACGGACAGAGCAGTAAGAGAAAGCATCTGTACATGGGCACGATATAGCCCAAGCCTTCTGAACAATAATGGAGTCATCCTAATAAATAATATTTAAGCCTTCTGATATATGGAGTCAAAGAATTCTGATTCACCATCTCGGGCACATTTGTAATAAAGGCTTCGTAATACTCCACCATGAAGTTGTTTTAGTGACAGAAAACCACCATGTTTGTTGTGGCAGGTTGGTAGTGTGCTGTGATGTGAGCCAAGATGCCTTAATTGATCAGTTCCTACTGTGTGCTACAGTACAGCTTCTCTCATGTCATTCTGACACGGGTCAAGTATGTCCTGCTGTGTGAAGAAAGATGTTAGAGAGTCTGTTTCTTTAGAGTAGATCTCATGATTCATTAACACAAAGTTTCAGCCCTTGCAAAAAGGCAAAATGTAAAGATATTCTTATAACTATGAGAAATATTTTAAGGTATTTCCTATAGCATATTATATATTGGAGTTATATATTCATATTTTTTTCTGTGCTACATTATATTCTATTTATATGTCTAACTTTTGCTTTTTCAATTTTCAAAATAGTTTAATGTAAGTTGTGCTAATGTGCCATATGCAGATGCTCTGCTTTTTGTGCAGAAAGAGGTTTACAAAATTTCACATAGTAATTATAGAGCAATTCTTTGTTATTATTTCTGTTTTCAGCTTGGGAAACTTGAAAAAAAAACCTAAAATTAATGTTATTAATTTTTTGGAGCAGACATGGCTCATTTAACCTCAGCAAGGCTTGTAAGGCATAGGTACCTGAAAGGCAAAACTAGGGTTGTGGGTCTGAGCTTTTATAGATCCAGTAAATATTGGATATAATATATCCTGAAGAGAAGGCTTTTACTCAAAGCTGTACTAGGATGTATAAATTTACAGATAAGAGTGAATTGAATGAAGCTAGACTGGTGATATATGGCATTTTGATGTCTCGAGAGTTTGATTTGGGTTTTAAGAAACAATGTTGTGATCAATATACTTCAAGAACAAGAAAAGTGAAGCCCAGTCCATAGTGATGGTCTGTACACTGCCCATCAAGCTGTTCTTTGGTGAGCTGGAACTGCCAATGAGAATTTCTGACAAACTTAGGACTACTTTAATTCTGATTTGTTAGAGTAACTCGAAAAGGCAGGCAATTTACTACTTAACTTTGTTCATTCAGTATTAAGTCTGATCCACTGATGATCTTTAAATGAAACACATAAAATTTCCCGTGGAATAATGAAGTTTCAAGGAAGCCTGTGTTCTGTGTTATCTCCAGCTTTCTCAGATCCCAGTATCTGCAGTATCCTCAATGTGCAAGTTCTCTAACAGCTCTCCTGTTCCTCCCAGGAGCTTTAGGAATGTTTCTTAAGAGTCTTTTCAAATTGAAATTAAAAAAAAAAAAAACCCCAACCAAATTCTGTTTAAGAAATATTAAGCAGATTTCAGAATTTCTGGTAGAATTAGAATTCTGTTTTATGACCTATTTTGCAGTTGCAGCCTAATTTATCAAAAACCATGAGTACATAGTGGACAGGCTTCTTTTCTAAGGGCCTTTTTGATTGTATTGATTCTGATTTTAATCAAGAGGTGCAGAAAGACTTTGTCTTGCACTCTCTCATCTTTGTGTTGCACAGACTCCCAGGAAGCACAGCATATAAATTACTGAACTTAGGTTTTGGCTTCCCACCTACCCTAGCTTTTATAGAAACACTTAAAAATTATTTACAGCCTTCTTTGGCTGCAGACTCAGCATTCAAGTCACATCAGAGTGAATTTTAATTTTAAAGTTGAAATACAAATCATGGTTTTTGTATGAACAAGTGAACCTGCTGCATAAGCACTAAAATATAAAATCAAATCTAAACAAATCCTTGAAACAACTTCAGGCTGTTGTGGGATATCAGTACAGACAGGATGGGAATCGTTTAGTATTCCAGTAAGGTTTTAATAAGACAACCTATTACTCAGTGAAGATTGAAACAGGTAATGGAATAAAGTAACATCTGTTTTCCCTATGCATTCAATTAGCTATGAAGATGATTTTGGTTTAAAACTATATTAGAAGGAAAAAAATTAAACATGCATATCTAAAAATTAGACATTTTTATATCCTGTAACTAGACTTCCCATAGCTGCTCATAACTGGACTGGCCTATGGATACACAGTCATGAAAAGCCATGTTTCATGATATAATAATTCACTTGCATAAGCACAATATTTGAGGACAGCACATTAGTGACAGAATAATGAGAGGTCAGACATGTCTAATTTTTTTGTTGTAATAACAATTACTAAAAAGTTAATGGCCTCAAATCATTCCATTACAAATAGGCTTTAATTTAATTAGTCAAAGAGATGGCACTTCTCAAGCTTAAATTAATTTTGGGGTTCTGTAAGTAGAGATCAAGAAGGTATTAAAACCCATAATCCATTGTGATATTTGGGCCATTTTTAAAAACCAACCCCTAACCCTAATGGCTAGCATGAAGGTACCAAATCTGACATATGCTTCACAGGAAGAGTTATGTTGAGGAGAAAGCACAAAGGGAAAGTATGCACACAGGGAAGGGAAGCATGATCATACCAGGCAGGGAAAGCATGCAGGAAATAGCTTTGCAGGGTACATGGAACAGCTGATTAAACTCCCCTGAAAGATGACTAGAGTTTGTGTAGAAGCACCAAAACCAAATTTTGTGTTACTAGTAATTAACATCTGGTGCTGGGGCCTGTTGGTTACCTAGACCTTGTTGAACAGTCCACTTGAAAAACTAAAGGACTCATAACTAGCAGGAAACATTAGGCAGAATGAAATGGTCTGCTGTGTATTTTTGGTCTGTGCTAAAGGCTTTCCCCCACTCTCTACAAAGGACATTTTTTTGTCTTTTTCCTGATCTTTGATTCCTCCTGTGCACCAGGATATGGCAATACATATATATGTAAACATATATGAGTAAGCATAGGTGAATATTCACGTAGGTATTTCAATTAATATACCTATTTGAATAATACATATATGGAGCATAGGAATATGTGTTTGTACATATATGTGTATGTGTATGGAATAGATATATATGTATGGGGAAAAGAATAATTGAATTTTGGTCAAAAAGCTGTCCCTGCTTCCTGGGAAAAAATTGTCTTTGGAAGGAAATGACTTTATAACTGTCAGGTTCAGCTACAGAAACGATTTAAAAGTAGAAGTGAAGCAGCACAATCTGAAAAGGCATCATCTAATGTTGTGAAGTTTTCATTGGTCTGGCAGGCAAACATTTCCATGAGCATCCTCGTTCCTATTTCTGGAGCCTTCTCTGTCTTGGCTTCCCCAGCATTCCAGACAGCATCAATGGAATATAAAATAATATGGGCATAGAAGTGCTGAACCAAGGCAGCCTGGAAATGCAGAAAACAGAGATCTGAGTGAAACTGACAACTATATCATAAAAGTGTGGGATGTCTACTTGATATCCATAACTCTTGCAGTGTCTCAACACTTTCCTATGGTCCAGAGACACTTCAGTGTAAGCAACATTGAAACTTTTTTCTTCTTCTGACTGCTGCAGTGACTGTTCTCTCCTTGGCTCAAGCATTTCAGCTGTAAATGAACCTTTTGGAAACCATGGAGGAGGTAGAACTCAGGAAGGAGGGAGGGGTGGGAGGAAAGGTGGTTTTAAGGTTTGTTTTACTTCTCATTATCCTGCTCTGATTTTGTTAGTGCTAAGTTCAATTAATGTCCCCAAGTCTGTTCTGCCCGTGACAGTATTTGGGGAATGATCTCTTCTGGTCCTTAACTCGTGAACCTTTGGTTATACATTTTCTCCCACCTGTGGAGGAGTGATAGAGCAGCTTTGGTGGGTGCCTGGCACCCAGCCAGGGTCAGCCCACTACACCTTGGTAGGGAAGGATCAAATAAAGGCACTTATGAACACAGCAGAGGTACACCAGTGCAAGGGACCTGCTGGGATGTACCCGTGTGTGGAGGGAGGAGGTTGATGGCCAGACCATTATCTTTGAATGCTTGCTGTGACTGGAAGAAAATCCTGAGTGCTGGAGAAATTTCCCAGACCAGGTCTCAATCTTAAAGATCTCTTATTAAGTTGTCAGGAAAAAAATAATAGAACCATTAAAGTTGGAAAAACCTGCAAGATCCAAGTCCAACCTATGCCCAAATACCACCATGCCCACTACATCATACTGTGAGGTGTCATGTGCACTCATTTTCTGTATGCTTCCTGGGACTGACTCTATGAGGGGAGCCTTTTCCTGTGCCTAATCACTCTTTCAGGGAAGAAATTTTTGCAGCTATCCAACCTGAACCTCCCCTGGCACACCTTGAGGCCATTTCCCCTTGTCCTGTTGCTGGTTTCCTGGGAGATGAGCAGACTCCCACCTCAGCACCCCCTCCTCTCAGGTAGTTGTAGAGAGCAATAAAGTCTCCTCTGAGCCTTCTTTTCTTCAGACTGTGAGGCATAATCACTTTGAATATTAAAAAATGTACTTTTTTTTGGTGAAGAAAGCTGTTTATAAAAACGTGAAGTATGTCTTGTATTTGAACTAGCATGTGAATAGATAGTAATGTTGTAAGAGAATAGGTAATCTTAAAGGGGAGAGTTAAGATCGTATTTATAACCTTCATACTAACATAACCTGAGTTTCTTAGATAAACTTGTGTCCTCAAGATTCTATCTATAGTACTTTGCATGTAGAAGAAAAAGAATTATTAATTTTTATTAGTATTTCATTAAAGAAAAATCTCTTCTCTGTGTGTGATATTTTATCATAAAAGAAATACCAGTAAATACCATAACAGAAATCAGGGGTATAATTATGTTTTTTCTCATTGCATTTATTGCTTTATGCTGTCTAGTGGTATCTGCAGAACTTTAAACACATTAACAGATGCTATTCTAATGTGACTTTTTCATGTTTTCTTGATGCATGATTGGATGACGGAAGATCTCATGATGATAAATCAGACAAGTTGCCTTGTTACACATTTTAAGATGGAAAGAACTAAACAAACTTAAATAACAAATGTTCAAAATGTTATTGCTAATTTGAACTGATGACAGGAATTTTATTTCAGCATTGCATATGTGTTTGTTCTTAGTTTTGCTGAAATTTTGACTGTGAATAATGAGGTGCTGAAATAAGTAAGCTGACCAGAAAATGACTTACAATTAAATAGCACTGCGTGGAGTGTGCAAAGATTATGGTATTATACAAAAAGGTATAATTGCCGTTTTGGGATTTGACTGTCTTTAAGAAATATTATTGCCCTGAAGGGTGATTTTTTTTTTTTTAAAGAATGTTGATTTTGGTTTTTTAATGGATGAAAAAAAAGAAGTACCTCTACTTTGCAGGGTAAGGAGATTTTGAACAATTCAGAATCGCTTACTCTGTAATGTTGATAGTGAAATATAAGATTGTCCAAATGCGACTGGATAATAGCTTTTGAGATATCTATTATGTATCTATTTGAGATATCTATTTTGAGATAGACATCCTGACCCTGCAGTTTGTCTGGGACCTCCATTCACATATTTATCCATTCAATTGCTGAATTTTCTGTAGCAGGTCTGTACAGCAGTAAGTTACTGCTTCTAGAGAAAAGTGAAGTAATTGCAGCAAATGGGCTGGGACAAACTTGTCTGATGGCTGATTAATTCCATCACAGAAATCTGGCAAGCACAGTTTATACTTTCCATGTACAATGCTGCCAATCCTCATAACGGATCTTGTATTGTGGGTCTTTTTATCTTGTATTGCTTCTTAACTTTTTTTGTTCAGGCAACTTGGTATCTCAAAAATTCAGCTGCAGAAATCAGGAAATAACATTAGTGGTTTTTGTTTTCAGTGAAGAAATGACATTAATATTATTTGGGTCTAAAATTAGAATATATTTAAATGTGACCCTACATTTGCAAAAATATGAAAACTTGAAAAAAAACCCCGACCTGACCTCAGTGTTCATCATGATCACAAAATGTTCATAAAAGTAAATAAAATGTTCATAAAAGTAAAGATTTTTACAACCATCCATGATTTTAGGATTTGGATTCGCAATTTTGCGCATAATTCTGGCATGGTATACCCAAATGTGGTTTTGCATTCTGACAACTCATTCCAGTTGTAAATGGAGTTGCTGGATTTTCTGGAGTTCTCCTGGAACTGAAATTGTTAAACCAATTTTACTCCTAAACTAATTCTGGTTTTCAATCACAGCTCAAAAGGAAAAAGTCAATTGGCCTTCTATAAAACCCAGTCTTGTATCAGTGGTGATTAGCAAATCGAGATGTGTTTCATGATTTTCTGTTTGGAAGCACCAAACCTCTGCTACATGTGCATCCTACACCTTAGAGAAAGTGTAACATATTAACAAAGGGAAAAGCCACACAAGCCCAACACCCAAATTCTACTGGCTTTTGCAGTGAAGGTTTTAAAGGAGGAATAGTAGTGGCTTGAAAGACAGCTGTTCCAGCAAAAGCAATATACTTTTACTCTGCTGTCAAGCTGTTGAATCATAGAAGCCAGGTTTAACTAAAAAAGAAAATCTACAGAGGCCTCTTCTGCTGAGTTGTATTACACTGTGGAAACAGACTGAGCTTTAATTTTAGTCTCTAGACATGGGCAACCTGAAACAGCACCATTGTCAAAAAAGAGCACGTGCTGTGTTGCTGTACCTTTGCCTCTTTGTGTAGCGGACGTTCTACACGAGAGACTAACGTTTCATTTTATTAAATATTTACCAACAATCTATTGGCCATATGTCATAGAGTTTGCATGGTGACAGACTCTGTATTCGTCACCTTTTCAGGATGTTTCTGCTAAATCCATGGTGTTGTACAGGTTCACAAAGACCTTTCAGGAGCCCAGGTTTTGTCCATGCTGTCTTTGCTGCTGGCATCAGTATCACATTTGTGTTCTGCTGAAATGGTTTTCAGGAATGAGTTTTTTGCGACTTTTCTGTGGGATACCATGGAAGTTGTCAGGATTTCTTTATCAAGTACTGTTTATCTGACAGCATTGCCATCAAATATTTTCTAAGTTCAGAGACACTTTCCATATGGAAACATTATTAGTCAAAAGTTATAATAATACTTAAAAGGCTCTCTCTTTTCTTCTTTTTTTTTTTTTTTTTGGTAGGATTATGTGCTAATCTGATTAATCTTATGTGTTGTTGCAGAGCAATCAACTAAATTGATGGAAATGATCACAGGTTAAGTTTTTGTAAGGTTTGAATAAGGCTTGTGCTTTAAGCACAAGGGAAGGGGGAGTGCCCAATATATTTGTTAAAGCTTAGTATTTTCTTTCTGTCTGACAGAAGTTAAAGACCCTCACAGTATGCTTCCCATATTATTTTAAATGTTTTCTCATACAGAATAATAATGTAAAATTGTAAAATTATGGTAATATTAATTTCATAGGAAGTTACTAATAGCTTCTAATTTCTGTAATTGCATTAGATACATTTACTATATGAACATACGGTGTGTTTGCATATTGTAATGACAAAAACTGATTAGAGCTCAAGGTAAAGGTGTGTGTAATCATAATTAAGACTTCAAGTCATAATTATGACTATGCTGTTCGTAACTTATGAACAGCATGAAGCTGATAATTGAGTGAAATGCCAGAGAACATCTTTGGTCACTAGGAGGAAAAGGGAACACTCCAAGGAAAGCTCACTTTCCATGCCGACCTTGCTCAAAACAAGTCTCTCAAAATTGTTTTGGCTCTAATATCATGCACAGCCTTGCACCCCAGTAGGCACAGGGGTGTCACCTGGGGGGATTCCAAGATCCCTGCTAGGAGAGGCATTCCCTAGCTCCATCCCCAGCAGTACCAGTTCCCTGTCTCCACCTCAGTGGAGGGCACAGGGACAGAAGGAGCTGGAGGTCTGAGTGCCTGGCAGACAGTGGGAACTCTGTGTTTCCACACCCAAACGCCTGATCCCTAAAGNAGGGGTAAAGGTGCCTCGTGTCCCATTGTCAGTCTGTACTGCAGGTGGTGGCTGGATGGGAAGTCAGGCTGACAGGGTGCTCTCATTTCCATTTCTTCAATTCCTTGGGAAACCTGCTGAGGATTCCTGGAGGACTCAGGAGTCTGGGTCAAACAAAGAGGGGCAGAAATTGTGCTGTGACTCACAGACAGAGCTGCCCAGCAGACACTTCACCTCTTCTTCTGGCTAAACACAGGGAAATAAATCAACTCTATGGTTTTATTAATGCTGTGCAGGGCATGCTGGATACAAAGGCATCTATGGAATGCAGTGAAATTATTTAGATAATAATTTGGGGGGTAAGCAGTATTTCTTTTTATATTTCTCTCTCTCTCTCTCTCTTTTTTTTTTTTTTTTGAGGCTACAGAGGAAATATCTGGCAGGTAATGAGTTGTTCAGCAATGCAGCCATAATCTCAAAATCTCAAATGCAGCTAGAGGAGAAAGCACAGTGGCAGCAAGTTCCTTTTTTTTTCTTTTTATTGTAAGCATCTATAGAGCTTATGAACACTGAAGAAATATAAAAATTAATTAATAGCCACTGGGTGGCTGAGACATGATTAACAAAACAGGGAAAGGTATTGCTGTTACTTGGATCCTTGACCAACTCCACAAACTTGGTTTTGCTATGTTGGATGCTATTTTATTATGTGCTGAAAAAGCACATAATAAAAAAGTGTAACTGAATTTCTCCCTTGTTTGATGTGCTAGATTGCAACGAAGCATTCTTGTCAATTAGATTTCTCCTATGTTCTGGAGGGAAATGTTGTACCAGGACCAGTTGGTACAATGATGTTCAAAATTAAGTCCTGAAAAATGGTGTCTTATTTGAATTTTTGTTTTAAAAACTCCACTCCAAACTAGAAGGAAGGCTAAATGCAAGACTGACTGCTAAATGCAGGGCTAATTAATTGAAAGAATTCGATTGTGACAGGATAATTGACTGCATTTGACTTCCCTATTATTAGCAACTCAATGTGAATCATTACATAAGAATTCTCTCTAGAAAGTATTATTTGCCATCATCATAGACAGAGTGATAGTAAAATTCAACAGATCTATTCTTAAGTGTAATTTTGAAAAGCATGTTTTGATATGGTTTTCACAGACAAGGTAGGTAATGTGTGAAGAAAATGAGGAGCATTTAAGCCCATTCTGGGTAGTGAGTCAATCTCTATTACAGTTGAATATCACCACCCTCTACGAAATGTTGCTGTGATTCTAGCTATAAAGCAGATTTGTGGCAACCCTTTTGTGGAGGTGTTAATAGGGGATGATGTACTTCACAAAGAGAGTGGATGAGTATTCTCACCATAGGAATAGCATCTCTCTCCTCACAGTCTGAACAGGGCAGGATTTTAACTAAAGTATGAGAAGTGGATTTTCTTCATGTTCCTCATTAGGCATATGAAGTTATATGCAGATAAGCCTGTTTTTAAATTTTTCCTTTACAATTTACAGTCTGTTAACTGGCATATTAAAGACTGATACTTAGCTGGCCAGTTCTAAGCCATGAAGAGTAAAGAGCAACATCTAAATTAAACTGTCCATCTCTAATTAGGAAGTTATCATTAGTATAAATAAATTATAAATTCATAATATATCATAAAATATATCATTACTGTATCTCCACATCATTACCATATATAGTAATATCATTACTATATCTCAATTTCCTAAAAATTTACTAGCTGGAAAAAGTAATTGTGTCAGTTAAAATATTGAGTTTAGCTTGGGAACTCTGGAATACACCTTATTTCTCTCTTTTTCTTTTTAATTACAGTGTTATGCCACATGAGGACCTGCCTTGTGAATGAATCTTGTGATGGAACCAGATGCTAGTGTCTTCTCTGGTGCTCAGGTCAGATAAATGTTGCTATGCCTAGCTTAGCAAAACTGACATGGAACACTCTGAATGTGATTTCAGAAAAAAAAGAAATCCGCCTCAGAATTTCATGTCCAAAACTATAAAAGAGGAGAAAAATGCAACACGTGGAATGTGCTCCTTTTTCATATTATATTTAGGGGGAAACTTACTGATCTGCAAGTAGATGAAAGAAATCAGAGGAAAAAACTTGTTACCTGGTGAAAAGAAACCCGAAAACTATTCTTTAAAGCAGTTTTAAAATGCATTTCTATAAAAAAGGGAAAACTCTCAAAGAAGTTAACTTTTTTGCAAACTTTTTCTGAATGAAGACCATTTTAAAATCAGTAATAAACAAAAAGAAAAAAAAAATCTACCAACCAGCTTCCTGCAGTAGGTACCATGACTGAAATACCATTTTTTCTGTAACATGAGAACACACATTTATAAATTCTCTTTGCTTGCCAAGCTTCTTTTCTATATGGCCGAAGCCCTTTTTTTAGTATTCAGAGTTGCTCATGAATCCATAGAGGTTTTTGTTTCTTAGGGAATTAATTTCTAGATGTAGCTGATGGATTCTGCCATGGGGAATGGGAAAACATCCTCAGCTGCTTGTTTCTGTCAGGGCTGTGACCAGGAGCCCTGGGATGAGCATAATGCCTTGTGAATTCTGCCCTAGAGCAGAGGCTGGGCAGAGTTCCAGAATAAAGCAGGGATTCATTAAAAGGATTTCCTCCATGGATCCACCTGGGGCAGCACAAGAGCCCAGCCAGGGCTGCACCCAAGATGAACCAAAATGGTCCCAAAATGGACACCGGGCACGGGCTCTGGCACTTTTATCAGTTCTGCTCCATTTGCACATTGGAGTTCATTGTCCAGTTCCAGCTTTAGCTTATGGAGTCCCATCCTGCTTGTTTTTCTCTCCTCAGCCCACGTTGTTTGTGCTCTTGGGCCTGAGATTTGGATCATTTGTCCTTGGTCCCCAGCTAGAGAAGGAATTGTTTTGTCTCCCTACTCTGTGCAGAGAGCTTACCAACACTTAATATGAAGCTCAGACCCACACACTAAAGCAGCACAGAATCTGAAAAGCACAAGAGCTAAACCCTGAGGCACCAGGCAGAGCTGTGCTCCCAGCTAGCAGAGCCCCAGGTGTTCAGTGTTAGGAGATACCCCTGGGAAAGATGGAAGATATGAGCAGGAGGGGGCTCAGCAGGGGACTGCAGAGCAGTCTGCAGCAGCTCTGAAAAGGGGAGGAGGAAGAAGAAATTCAAGATTAAAGCAGGATGTTTGTGAAGCCCCAGAGCAACACGATGTACGTACCACTTTGTTACAGACAGAGAGGGATGTGGTTACTCTGAGAGAGTTGAAAGTGAGGCAGTATTTAAGAGGTTTAAGAGAATATAAATAAACTGCTTCAAGAATCCAAAAGGTACCTAGGGGTCTATCTGAAGCCAGGAAGGAGTGCCCCAGCTTGGTGCTTAGGGTGCTTATCTGCTGGGGAACCAAGTGTTAGAACAATCTGTCTTCCCCTGGTCCATTCATTCCTGGTGCCCACAGCAGTCAATGAAGGACAGCAAAGTCCTGTGCATGCCAGGTGCACAATTCAATAATCATCTTCCCACAGAGGCTTCTCTTTGTTGCCAAGGCTCAGGGAATAGAATGTACAATGAAGCACAATGGCTTTCTTGGTAAATTGTGTGTTTCTATCTCTTCCAGCCCATAAGGGTATAGTATAACATCTCTGTAGCTGTGAGAGTGAGCAGCTTTTTCCAAACCTGTAAAAGCTATTCCGAATCAATCCCTACGTGTTAGAGTGATTCAACCTTCACCTTCTCTGCCAGTGCATGGAGCGTCAGCAGCCATGGGTGCTTTGAGTTCTTGCCAAGTGCACTTAGGATTCAGGAGAAAACAGCAAGGAAAAGTGGCTTCATGGCTGTTGCATATTAAAAAGACCTTGAGAATTTTGTATGGAAAAGATTAAGTTGTTTGCAGTGTACAGAAAAGAACTGACTTAAGTAAGCTACTAGAAGTGGTAGTTGTTTAAACCTGCCATGTGCTCCAGCCTCACATTGTCTAAGGATCTGTGTTTGCAAGGAAGTGCAATAGTTCAGCAATGTAAACCATTAATGTTTGGAACACTTTTGTCTTTCTAATGTGAAGGAAAACATAGCTGAGTAAGAGTACTTCTAGCATTTGTTATGTGCCCTTCTTTCAAAACTCTATTTTTTCTAAAGAATGTGTGACAGAGCTCTGACGTGTAACAGGGTAACTTAAAATGACAAATGATGAACTTCCAGAAAAATGGAAAATGTTGCATATCCCTTCTGTCTGTGACAGGACCTGAGGGAATGGCCTGTGTCAGGAGAGGTTTAGGTTGAATATTAGGAGAAAATATTCACCCAGAGGGTGGCTGGGCACTGGAACAGGCTCCCCAGGGAAGTGGTCACAGCACCAAGCCTGGCAGAGCTCAGGAAATGTCCTGTGCAGGGCCAGGAGCTGGACTCAATAATCCTTGTGGGTCCCTTCCAACTCAGAACAGGCTGTGGTTCTGTGCTTAATATGGTTTTGTTTGTTTCAATTTCCAAAAATAGCAGGCAACTTAAAATCAATTATTATTATTATTTCTGCCCTTTCCAGAATTCTGTAGAAGTAGTTTTCACAACATGCAACAGGAAAGTCTTGCCATGCTCTGCCTGGTGATTTAGAATGCTAGTTTACAAATTATTTGCCTTTGTCTTGAGAGAATTTTGAGTTAAGCCTTGAGCTAGAGGGTGAGTCAGCATTTGTTCCTTCTCCAAACAGTGGATGTTTTGCATTATTTGACATATTTTGAGATAGTATCTGCATATATGGAAGAAAAAAGTTCATTTAAGTAGCCTTTTGCTCTAAAGCCAGACTTTTTTTTTTTGTGATCTAACAGAGAAATCTTCAAAGCAAAGAATTATATTGGAGTTTAACTCTACGTTTTATTATTAGATTTTATGATAGTGTGTTAATGTGAAGCTTTCAGTTCAGATATCAGAGAAGCTGAAATGAGTGAAATCTAGACCTAGTCTGAGGTGCTTTTAAGGTTGTTGAGAGAAGTGTGAGTGGTAAGTAATGTGTAATTTTCCTCTTACACATATGGGAACTGTCATTATCCATTTAAAGAGAGGAATAAAAAACCCAACCCAAATCTGTAAGCCAGAAAGCTATCTAGGGCAAAATTATTTTCCTGAAAAAAATGTCCTGCTGTGATAATTGTAACCTCTTGAGAATGGGTCTTTATAAAGGAATTGTTGACAGATCTTTTGCAGTTGGGTACTTCAGTTCTTCATTTTATTCTATTCCTAGACATGAAAAGTATCTGTTTCAAGAACTTAATTCACAAATTGTCTGCTTTGACATGCTAAAGTCTAGCAAAATATGCTAACACAAAAGAACCTTTATTTGTAGAACCAGATAAAGAATGTTAATAATAGAGTGGCTTCAAATTCTTTATTAAAAGCAAATCCAAAGCTATAAATTCCTTTTTCCAAAACCTTTTTTTTTTTCTCTTTGTGGTGCTTTCTCATGAAGAGGAAGTTTATGTATGTTTTTAGAACTATGTATCTGTATCTATGCATATTTGGAAAACTTCATAGACAGTATTTTCACTTAAAAATGATAAATATTTTAATGGTAGTTCTATGCATTGTGAGCAGTACCTTGAAGAAAACTGTATCTTGGCAGTGAGAATAACAGTTCTTATGCAGAGAATTTATATGAATTAACTATAATAGGAAGACAGAAACTCATGTTTTAATTTTGCACGTGGTTCTTCCTGTTACTGTGCTGCAATAGATTTTAGTTGCCTGAAAGTCCCAGTGCTGATCTACAGCATACACATGTTTTTCATGAAGCACCATTGATTTTTTGTGCCTGGTTGAAATCTCCAGTGAAAGACAGAAACTGGGAAATTACTCAGTCTGCACGCAATGGTAGTTTACTGCAAAGGAACAGCAGCAAAATGGAGATAAGTGCCTAGATTACACTTCTCACTGTGAATAGGCTGCTTTTGGTGTGATTTTACAAAGCTGTGTTGCAGTACAGGGCATGGTGTACATTTTCTCTAAGTAATGTTGAGCTGCTGGAGAAGTGATTTTCTAGCAAAGCTGCAATTTTGTTTAGTAATAGTTCACCACTAGAAAGGAAAAAAAATGAAGAAAACCCCCTGAGATTTCTTAAAAAGAGTATTTAAAATTAAATCTCTGCTGTAACAATCATTGCACTTGATCAGAGGGTAAGAAATTGTGCCTTGCAATAGAAAGGGTTAGTTGAGGTTCTACCCCACTGAGGTTTGCAGCAGGTTTCTGAGGCTGGTTTTTCTTCTTGGTTCTAGTGTGGAAGAATTCTGGAGATCCTTTCTAAATTTTGGCCTTCAGCCAAACATGCTTCCAAACTGAAACAAAGATTTAGTAGCTCAAATTCTTGAAGTTGACCCCATATTTTTTCTCCTTGGGATTTGTTTACAACACAGTGGATTTTCTTAATTTGTACTTGGCGTTTGTGTAATAAGACTTGTAAATATTTCCTGTAACTGTACATTAGAAATGGCCTCTAGATTGTGACTATGTTACTAGGGGACAATATGCCATTCAATTCTAAACTCACATAAAACTCACATGCAGGGAAAGTGAGACCTTGCTGGGGAGCTGTGGCTGGTAAGAGGTTTGTGGGCATGGAGCTGCTTTTTATTGTGGGGAGGAAAAGGCAGAGATTGTCACAGGGTGCTGTGGAGAGAGTTCCCCTCGTGTTGCTGCAGTGTAGGTGGTACAAAAGGACCAAAGATAAAAAGTCCAGGCTGTCCTTTGCAAGAAAATGCTGTGTTGTATGCTTTATCTACAACTCTTGAAGCCATGCCACTCTTTAGGAAAGAATTTATTATTTAAGGTGCCAAAAAACATCAGACCAAGACTGGGCATAACTGGGGCTGCTGAGTGAATTTTGGGTATGACTCTATAGACTTGATCTTTTTGCACATGTGTGTATATATGTATATATTGTGTGTGTATATATATAAAAAACATATCTGGGAAATGCCTCATTTTTCAAACTTAGCTATTCTCTCTCTTAACATTTTGCTTTTTGGACATTTAGTGGTTTGGGTTTTTTCTTTGTACAGTTGATGCTTTGTCTTTCTTAAAGCTTAAAAGGCTAAGCCTAGTTGTAGGATATTGGTTGATACCTTTTCTTTTCTTTTCTAAAATAAATATCTTCTTTTTATGTTGGAAGCTTAAAATTTCAAAGTGAAGGCTTCTGGTATGGATACATTCTTGCAAATAGATGAAAAAGAACTTTAAAAATAATATTTCTTTAATTTTGAATTTAAAACAAAATGCTGAAACCTATTTTTTTAACCAGCTTTAGTCATCTCAGTTGCAGTCAATAATATTTAAGTTTACATGAACACCTAAACAATAAGAATCATTACATGAAATCCTGTACATAGTAGCTGCTTGTGAGCTCCACAACCAGAACTGTTATTACATAAGGTACAAGAGGTAATTAGAATATACCAAGTGCTCTTTAAGGTCACCGCAAAGCTTGCAATACTTGATGTGTAATCCCTTATTTCAGTAGAAATTTAATTGCTATATTTTTTATTCAGGCTTATTTTTTATTGGGTGGCGCTTGAACCTATAGTTTAATGCCTGGCATTTAGTTAGGCACACTCTGACAGAAAATTAGATTCTTAATTAGATGTGAAGATATAAAAAGGACTTTGGTTGTCCAAAGTAGCTGGTGAGGAAGCTGTGACACTCTAGCTGCACTGGATAAATGCAGAGTTTATCTTCTAGCAGGGAGTTTTCAATATCTTGTCATTCAAAACATCTGAAAAATAGGAAGTTCAGCATTGCATGTTTCTGAATTTTATATATGAGTTGTGGCCACGGGTGGGTTCTGGATTAAAATATTAATTAAAATTTTAAATGGTGTTGAGTAACTGTTAACTATGGAGAAGGGTGTTAATGGTGGCAGCAATGAAAATTTAACAGCTAATAAAGAAAGAAGGATCTCATACACAGCCAGCATAGGATCCTTAGCTTCCCAGAGCACTTGGAACTAGTCAGGTAAGAGGACAAGGATCAGGCAGGTATTCATGACCAAGAATCACTCTTTTTTATAGAAATTCTTGGTGATTAAATCAGTGAAGTACTAATAGGTTGTGTACATCTTAATATTTCAATGTAGAAAAATGTCTTCTTTACAGTATATTAATTTAAATGAAATCAAATAGACAGCCCTCACTACCTAAGCATAACAAAAGCATAGGTATCTTCATTTGAGTAGCTCCTAAGTAATTGCAATCATTATAGTCTAAACACTGAATAAAATCGTATCATTACCTATACAATCATTAGGGAGAAAATGCCACAGGCTATTGAAGCTTCTTTAGTCCATTTTGAAAAAAATTTCTTGCAAGTAGCCTTTAGTAAATTGTAAAATTTATTTACCGTTTTAAGGTTTTCCACTTTAAATATGTTTCAAAAAGTTCCACATCTTAAAATATTATTTCTCCCTGAGCATTGGGAGCTTTTGGAATAACTTTTTTGGCTCACTGTGGTATTTAGTTTACCATAGCCAAGTGTTCTTGTATGTCTCAGGCCCCAGCACTTGAAGAGTTTTTGTCACCTTTTCACAGCAGCTCATACAATTCTTGTGGTTAGTCAGCATAACACAAAGGGATGTGATCTGTGATGTTGAGTTCCTGGAAAAAACATGACCAAGTTTCCAAAGAATTTAATTTATAAAAGAGAAAACTTCTAGCCTGTTAGCAATGAGTAAGCAGCAAGCCTGTAGTTGAAGAGCTTAGGTTAGGGACAGAATTTTTTTTATTTTCTGTATGTCAATCAGGTCACTGCTTTTCTTTGTACTTCAACTTCCTGGAGTGTCCTTAATTAAACTTATATAGAAAGAGCTGTAAATTGAGAGTTTGTGATCTTAAGATCTATGTTTCTAAAGGCAGAGCATTTTTTAAAGGCAGGGAATTTAACTGTCCTAATCATTGGAAGATTGCATCATTTTAAAGAGTGTTCCCTTCCCTTGTATTATGGTTTTAATTATGAATTTAGTGAGAAGTCTGTTCTTTGTAGTCTGGCAGTTGAAAAGCAAAATAGTTGATGTCCTGAAAGAGCTAAATATGCAGCCTGACTGAGCAGAAAAAAACTGAGTAAGTGTAGAAAGGCAACAGAGGAGCTGCAGGGAGCTTAGCAGGTGTCATCAATCAGAGAGGCAAGCTCTGTGCAACAGGCGTGGCTGGAGGAAAGAGGCACCAGGAGCTGCAGGCACTGCACCAACAGGTTTCCTGCTTTAGGCAAAGACATAATCACCCTGGCCTTTTCCAAGTGTCCTTGCAGAGGAAACTCCAAGATACCGTTGTATTGTAGTAGCTTATTAATATTATTTAGTAATAAATAATAGTAGCTTATTAATACTGTATCTTATTAATATAGCAGTAGCTTATTAATATTGTGTCAATGTAAACTTGCTTGTTTCAAGATAGATTGTAGGGGGATGAGATCGTGTTCACCCCTAAAGGCTCATAAATGTGTGCTTTCAAATTCAGTTCTGCCTGCTTCATGCAGGTTTCTAGTATGGCAGCATGTTTGTAGCTTCTCTACCAGGATTTCCTCAACGTCTTTCATTTCTGAAAGTGATGTAAGATCAGTGTCTAAAGGTTTTATATTTTTATGCTCTATAATGATTTTCATATATCCCACTAAAAATGAAATGTAATGAAATGAACTGGTGGAATTGGGGAGGGAAAACAAAAATTTAAGTAGTTGAGCTACTTTAATGAAGCTAAAATCTATTAAAAACGCCCTACTTTCCTTTTATGACAACACAAAAGCTGTTGCACTGTGTCAGAATTCTAGCAAAAGTACATGTTAATTGTGAAAAAGTGTTAAACTGGAAATCCTGAAAAAGATTATAACAAAGCCTATAGTTTTATTGATTATGACAATTTCATAGTTACTAAAATGGCATGGTGAATTTTGAATTGTGCAAATTTTCAAATGGAGTGCACCTGGTAAGGAATAATTCCAGCATATTCTAGTATATTGCTTGAAACCTGCATAGTTGTGAATAAATTGGAATTTGTATTCTTGTTGGGAAGAGATTACGAAGTCTTAAGGTCTTAAGCATGTTCAATTCTGTGTTCATACTATACTGTGATATTCTACTTTTGTGGTACATTTGGGGTGAGACACCACAAACCCACCAGGATCTTTCCCAGTTTGATGTTGTTGGGATAGGCCCTATAAACATACATTCTACCTACAAATGGGAATACCTGTGGTTTAGAATGGGAAGTTTCACTTATCAAACTCTAGTTTACTCTTTCTCTTCCATTGCTAGCATTTTGGTTGTTGCACCAACTTTGTAGCTTTATCCATAGTAGAGATTAACCAGAGACTTGCATCTCTATTGTTATTTCAACATATTTTATATCGCTGCTGAAACAGAAATACCATCTAGCACTAGCTTTCTTCAAGTGAGCAAATTTTATATTAAAATATAGCTTGTATAAATACAACCTTTATGTGTGAAATATCGAAAGGAGTACTGTTGGCAGCACAAATCCAAAATGTAGCCCCATATCTGCTAGTATGAAAAAGATTAACTCTATACCACCCCAAAGAAGCACACCTGGTCAAGACAGCATTGGACTCTGACAAATCAGCAATTTGTGTAGCGTTTAAATTTCTGGTCTAACTTGTGAAATGTATAGTGCTAAAGGTGTGAATTATGGATGGATGTTACTGGGAATAAAACCTCAGGATATTGCCAAGACAGCTATGTGGTAAACAGGGTATTATTTTCAAACAATTTTCTGACAAATCAGGGTTTTTTGAAAACTGTACATTTTCATTCTGGGGGCTTCATATTGGAGTTCAACAAGATGAAAAATCAGGTTTTCAGAAGCTACTAACTCAGGGAGTTGAGAGTTTCTGGTGACCTTGTGACGTGATATAGCCAAAATTTACTTGAAACTTGTCGCAGTCGAGCTAGAGAGCGAGACAGAAACTCACCAGCCAACTGTGACAACATGAAGAGAGAGTTTATTTGAAACACACTGCTTTTATAACACTGATTGTTGCCATTAGCTGATTGGTCTTATGGTAATTTATCTGACTCCATTGGTGACTTCAGCTAACGCAGTTCCAAGGACACTGTCTCTAAACTTAACTATTGTTTACATTTCTTCTTCAAAGACTCACTTATTATCTCTAAAATTTCTCTCTGGCTGTGAGAATACAGCCACAGAAACTGAGCTGATGTTTACTCTAGCAAAAGTTATACGGTAGGTGCTTAAAATGTTTTGACTTCTGAGTTTATTCCAGTTGAAAACAGAGAATTTCTTCATTTAGCCAGAAATTTCCACATACTGTTTTGCACTTCTTTGTTTAAATATACTGTTGCCATGCAGGTGTGTTTCTACACTGACACATGGAAAGTGGCCTGGTTTACTTTTCTACCAAAAAAGTTTACTAGGAATAAAGTTGGCTTCTGGCCAGATAAAAATAGAATTACCTTATAAAAGAAGTAGAAGACTACTGGGACAGGATGCTAAAAATTCTGTTGCAGGGTTTAATTCTGCTTTATTAAAGAGCTTTGGAAGGTGCATTCAATATTGGATGTTCTGGGCCCTTGTTCAGGTGGGTCTAGGCACAGAAGATAGGGGTGCTCCTTACTCCAAGTTTTAGGAACCGCCGTTTGTTCATAACCTGAACCTTGTGAGAAAGGTCCTCCTCCTCCAGATTCCATAAACTTTTTGCAATGAATTTCATGTGCACCTGTTGGAGCAAGTCCAGAGAAGGCCACAAAGATACTCAGGGTGCTCAGACACCTCTCCTATGAAGACAGAGAGGGCTTTTTCACCCCTTCCAGCACCTTCCAGTAGCCTTCCAGCACTTTCCAGCACCTTCCAGTAGCCAAAGGGGCTATGAGAGAGCCGGAGGGAGATATTTTACAAGGATGTGTAGTGATGGAACAAGAAGAAACGGCTTAAACTGAAAAGACAGTAAATTTAGATTGGGTATTTGGAAGAAATCCTGTACTGTGAGGGTGGTGAGACACTGGAACAGGTTTCCCAGAGAATCTGTGGATGCCCCATCCCTAGAAGTGTTCAAAACCAGGCTTCATGGGACACTGAGCAACCTGCTCTAGGGGAAGGCATCCCTGCCCATGGCAGGGGGTTGAAATGAGATGGTCTTTAATGGTCATTTCAGCTTAAACGCTTCATCAGGCAAGAATTCAGGGTGACGTTAGACAATTTAAAATCTTCCAGTTCTTTGTCGATTGAAATATTTGTAATAAACTACTTTTGTTTGCTTGCAAATATGTATTACTTCTGTCTTTCATGGATTTTGGAGATAGCAAAAGAATTACAGGAATTGTTTTTTGCAAAGTTCACTTTGTTCTTTACTTCAGCACAATCTACTGGTAGTGGATGTCAGGAAATAATATTTGTAAGAATTTAATGACAGTTAAAGGGTTAAAATACAGTGCCTTGAGCTTGCATGTATTCTTATATTGAGAAATATGTCTTGCACTGAAAGGCTAAAAGGACCCATTAAGATTCATATCTTTTGTTTGGTTTAAAAGAAGATGTTTTTATCATCTTTTTAGCAAAGGGAATTGGAATTAGAAGTGAGAAACGCTTACCTTTACAAGGCCATTTTCTTCCCTGAAGTGCTCATAAAAGTGCACCTGCAGCACCACAGTGTGTATTCTGGGGCATGGAAGCAGTCCCTTTTTGACCCTGCAGAGCTCTTCCTGTGTGTGTTTTGGGAGCCTGCTTTCAGGGTGCCTCCTCATCAGCCTGGTGACAAACTGGACAGTATTTGTGTTTGAGTCTGCATGGCAGGACTGCAGGTTAGGAACCATCTGTAATCATACAGATTACATCCTACATATCTTTAAATACATTAAATCCATATAACCCCTATGATCAGGAGTCACTTTAGAGTCACGGAAAAGCTGATTGACAACCTTCCCTCTTTGAAAGAAGAGAGGGCTGAGTCAGATCTACACTATTTTGTGGGCAGATGGACACCATCTAGGTCTCTAGACTAGACTAGACCATCCAGGTCTCTGGACTGGTAGTCTGCAGTAAATTGTAGGCTGAAAGCTGGGAATTGTCTAAGTAAGAAGAATATGGTGGCTAAAAAGAAGTTGGAAGTATATTACTGACCTCATTCTGCCTTTGTTGTCCAGATATTTTTACCTGACTAGCAGACAGATTTTGTGGCAGTAGAAGACCCACAAAGGGAGTGTGTGTGTGTGTATACATTCACCAGTGGAGCAGTTAGGGTCTCTAGTAAACAAGGTGAATATGCTTGTGAAGGAGACCTTTGGGAACCTGCTGCAAGAACTGACCTGAGGACGAAGGAGACAAGCTACAGCCACTCAAATAGAAGGAACAGGGAGGCTTGCAATTTAGAGTAAGATTTCTGTGTTAATAAATTATGGTTATAGGGTGACTTCATTGCTTGGCAGCAGACAGCCTACTTCTACTTCCTTTCGGTGGGGCAAAAGTTGGCTTTCTACTGGGTTCTACAGGTTAGAATTTGGTAATAACTGCAAGTCTGGGCATGAGTTTTCACTACTGTTCTATTTTAAATTTTAAAAAGTCTTGCCAGCTTTTGCTCTGTTATGCTAAAGTGAATTGTAATGTCAATAGTCTGCAAAAAACCCACCCTAAAAGCAGCTGTTTGAAGCTCACAAAAGTACATGCCTGGTTTGGCTCTCAGGGCAGTGATCTGTTGTGCTCAACACAAAGACAATAAACCTATGGTAGTTTTAGTTTCAAATGGTATGAATAACAATATTAAAGCCAGACATTTAATTAAGAACTTGTCCTGTTGCTATTTGATACACATGGCTACACTCTGGATCTGTGTATAATCCATACATAATATAAAGAACTCTTCACAACAAAAAAGCAAGGCACTAAGGGAAATACACTTAAATTTAACAGGCAGAACTCTCTAGGACATTGATATTGTTAGACGAGAGAAGTGAAGCAAAAATAGTACTGGAAGAGCTGACGCACACAAATGCTGAGGTCAGAATGAAAACCTGTTTGTCTGAAGATGGCATAAAGCTGAAGGAACTGAGACTTCACCTCCAGCAGCTTTTTTGAAATTGTGGTCGCCTCCTTACGTTGCAGTGGCTGTGTAGGATTTTTTTTCATTTTCAGGTTGCTGTTTGTGGTGTTATACTGAATAAAAAAAAGAGCTCAGCCTTTACATACGCACGTAATCCAGAGGAGTTGTTCTAATGCACTTTCTTACATAGTAGTTCTGTATTTATTCTCCCTGAAGAATGAACTGTTCAGTCTCAGACTAGAGATATATTTTGCTAGGGTTTTTTTAGGTAAATGCATTTGCTTGGACAGTACGTTTTATATTTCATCTCCTTTCATCGTAGCAACTTAGTTAATAGTAGATTTTTCTGGAAAGTAGTAACAATTTCAGTGGTTGAGGAGAACGTTATGGCAGTATGGTGTGGTAACTTTGAGATTCTTTTAAGCAAACACACTCTTAATTGCAATTCTGGGATGACCATTTCCTTTTGAAGACTTTCTAACTTTTCCAAGACCAGCATTTTTAAGCTGTATTTTGAGCTGCTGGGAATGCACACCTATGGGGAGACAAGGATGCAATTCCTGCTCCTGCATGCATAGAAATACTGAGAAAGAGAACTTATAGTTTGCTTAGACAGAAGGCACTTCTATTTAACATCTAGTATCTACTGATATAAACTATCCACAGATTGGCTCACAGAGCTTGTTTTATGACTTTTAAAGGGGCAGGTATTTTAGTTTATTTTTTATTGCTTTTTTTTCCCCATTAACAGGTTTTCATATTTAGGGGGATCAGAAGTATGATGGAATGTCCTCAGCAAAGATTAAACCCTCAGTAATAAGGTGGATTAGGATGGGCATGTAGTCCTTTATTTAAGGTAAAAATTTAATACATTAAGAAACTTGATTCTGTATTTGACCTTGGAAATGTTTAATGTCAATATCTTAGAGGAATCAAGAGAGAGATACAGGCAGCTTTTCTGACTTCATTTGTTCAGACTTCCCAGGCCTTTTAAAATATAAAGAACACTATTCTCCCTTAA
>VXAX01002964.1:62453-81385 GCA_013399835.1 Leptocoma aspasia | reverse complement strand
AAAAAAAAAGCTATAAATCTGACTTTGTTTTATTGGGAGTAGAGTGAATGAGCATCTGGGATGCTCTTAAACTCATAGGTACCCTCAGATCTGTCTCTTTCATTCCCCAAGTAATGGATTGCTTTCATTTAAGAGTAGAAGTATTGCCTCAAAGTGAAAACCTACTTTGATACCATCATGAAAAGGCACTTCTGTACCTAAGGAAAAGTCATTTATAAATAGATAGCAGTGATATTATGCTACTGCAGTTGAGGAAACCTAATTCCATTTAAAAACATCAGTGAAGAACTAGAGTAATGCTTAATA
This sequence comes from Leptocoma aspasia, assembly GCA_013399835.1. Taxonomy (NCBI): domain Eukaryota; kingdom Metazoa; phylum Chordata; class Aves; order Passeriformes; family Nectariniidae; genus Leptocoma; species Leptocoma aspasia. The sequence continues at coordinate 81,079 of VXAX01002964.1, read as the reverse complement.
ATTAATGAATATGATTTAAGTCCATTTTACAATGAAGACACTTTTTAAAGGTCCTGTAATATTTATAAGAAAACTTTACCTCCCGTAATTCTAATGAATGATTTTTTTCTGACCCTTACTGAAAGTTACACCTGTAAATTAATTTTTCAGCTTGCTACTAAAGGGTCTCTTTTTTTCCAGACCACACTTCATTTACATAGTTTTGGTAATGTTTTCAGGCTCTGTAGATCTGCCTACTTTAAGGAGGTTTAAAAGCCCTGTACATAGAATCATGCAATAGTTTGATTTGAAAGGAACCTTAAAAGTCATCTAGTTCCAAGCCCTCTGCCTTGGGCTAAAACACATTCCACTAGATCAGATTTGTACACAAGCTACATTTTGCTAAAAAGAATACTATTTTAATTTTTTTTTATCAGGAAGTCCAGACTGCTGCAAAATTATACTAAAAAATCTTTAATTTTGCTGTAACATTTCTCCACTGAAGGGGACTTAACAGTGAGGACTGTAAGGACATTGTTCATCTGATTTCAACAAATTAATTTCCATTAGGGAGCTCTGCTCTGGTAGAAGGTAGGAAGGTAGTAGTAGGATAATCACATGAATAAAATAAAATTTCAGGATAGATTTTGGGTCCCCCACCTTCTGTGAGTGCTGGGCTAGGTTAAAGGACCACATGAGTTGGAGGAGGTGTGGATTGGGGTGGTAACTCACTCCTGCCACTTGCCTTTGCTGCCAGCTTACTTGCAGGTTATTGGTACTCCTTGAAAAGCCACAGTGGAGGAGCAAAGCAGAATTATTGGTATGTGAATATCTGGTGCCCTTTTAGGTCTGTTCTCATCACATGGCATTTTGAGGCATCTCAGCCTTCCTGATTTTTTCCAGGCTTGCCTCTCCTCTTAACAGATTGATTGTGTGTGTTTTATGGCAGCTTTTTCAGCTAAGGGCTTATAGCCTTCATGGATTTAGTGAAGAAAAATCTGGATTTTTCACTATCTTACTGAATAAGCATTTCTGTGTGACTGTTGGGGAGTGTTCTGAACATCCAATGCTCTCTGGACTACAGAAATAGTTAAATCAGGACTATGTGCCAGTGACTTGCAGCTATTAAAGATTCAGGTTGAATGTCTCCTTCTGAAAATGGGTGAGTATTTAAAAAGAGTAGTTATAACTTTATTCTCCTTATATTCATTTCAGAGGAGACAAGAGTTTTTGGCCACCATCATACTCAGACTATTCATGCCTAGATCTCATGCAGCCCAGAAATACTATACATTAGGCTGGTGTAGAGACAGACTTGGCCCCTGTAGTTGAATTGAGATTACTGCAAAAAAAAAAAAATGAAGGCCAAAGGTGTGTGATGGAGTTCTGCACCAGAATCTGTGCTTCCAGTGCTGCTAATGTATTTTAACTGTGTAACTACTTACACAAATGCAGTTATTGTCCCTCTTTTGATGATAGGAATCCAAGGTCACTCTATTTGGAGGGATTGGGAGCATGGAATTTGTTCATTTTGCCTTTAATTAATATCTGGAGTGAAGTGTTTCAGAAAAAGCCTCTTTGCATTGGTGAAGACAATTAATTTTAGGGTTCAGTCCATAAACTATTTTTCTGCTGACTTCATACCTATGAACTGCCTTCAGAGCTGGACATTTAGCAAGTTGTAAAATTTTAATGAAGTTTTCAGGAAAAAATAATTTAGGCATTTTGAAGCCTAGAATTCATCTGGTGAGGTTTCTTACTAACATATTTCTAAATTTTTTGACTAAATTATAAAAAATAGCTTTAATTTCTTCCACTTAAACATTTCAGTGTGAAATGGAGTAGTTGCTACTGGGTGCTAATTTGTTATGAATATTGAACGGAATAGGAAATTGGTGTTAGGAAAGATAAGGGCAAGGCAATGGAAAACATTAGTCAAGAAGACAGGAATTATAAATTAAGTTGTGCCAAAATGTTCACAAAATAGGAAACAACATCATTCTCTGGTAGGATATTGTTACAGTCTTGAAACACAGCCCAGGTTTGCTTTTAATCAATAATCAGACAAATCCAGCACATCTTTTAAATTAAAGAAAACAGGTCAACATTCACAAAAATACTGGTCACTGTGGTTTTGCATGTTAGACACTCTAAGGTTTTGTAACAGGAAGCAAAGCAACTGAAGGATAACGTTCAGGGAGTTTAAACCATGACAGATCAAAACAGAAGCAAATGTCTGCACAAACCCCCACAATATGAAACTGCTTTGTTTTTAATAGCTTCATTCCTAACAGATGTTTGAGAGGAGCTGATCTTTTGCCAGGAATGTCATTATCACCTATTGCAATATCCAGCAATAGGATACCAAGCATTGGTTGTCACTTTGTTTTGCATATTTTTCAAACTATATTTTAGATGTTGCATTACCAAATTTCTGCAGTCTTTTCTTAATTTTTTTTTTTTTAATTCTGAGTGTGCACATGGAAATGCTGTCAAAGTAAGTTGGTGAGTTTGGGATGGAGATTTCTCACAGTCTTTTTGGATGATATTAAATCCGAAGTTCTGTGGTAGCCTCAAAGTTCCAGGTTAAGCATATCAAAAATAAAAACTTGAATGTAGAAAAGGAGAAATGTTTTTTGTCATTTTTCTTTAGGACAGGAAATAGGAAGGGTTTAAGTCTTATTTCCTTATAATTTCCAGCTCATCAAGTATAGAAAATCTTTAAGAGTTGAACCCAGCAACACTGATGCCTTTTGCTCATGTTTTTAGCTCCTGGATTAAAACACACCTTTGTATTAGGAAAGAAAACAAAAGTATGTGGTAGGAAATTACTAAGAGAAGTCCTGAATAGTTGGTGCCTTCTTTCTGATTGTGTTGAAAGTATTCTCTTTACTCTGGCAAAAGCATGCTCACACCCTACTTACCCCTAAAAAACCCACCAACCCCCCCCAGTGAACAAACCAAACAAAACAGCAACAACAGCAAAAACAAATGGAAGAGCCCCGCTAAATTTCTTTTAGATTTTAAGGAAGTGTTTCCTAAACTCTAGAATGATTCATGGTATACCTTTCAAAAATTGAGATACTGTTTGCACAATGTCAGGAAAAGTTATTCTATAGATGCTAGAGATGAAGGAATAGTTCTTTATTTTCTTTGGCATTGATGTCTATTTATTTTGAAGAGAGTGAGCAAATGGGTACAACACTCTTGTGCTACATGCTCTAGAAATTTCCAGAGATTTTTAAAACCCAACAAAGACCTGGAAAACTTGCTGCTAAACAGGGAGGTTGGACTAGAAAGTCTCAAGAGGTCCCTTCCAACCTAAATGATTCTCAAGTTAATTGATGATAGACTCTTAAGTTTGCTTTTAATAGGGTCTTAAGTTTGCTTTTATATTTTTTTAATATTCTTTTGGTGTGTCAGCACAAGTAAAAAAATACCTGAAGTCATGACAAGGAAGTGTTAACAACATGTTAAGGGAAAGAATAGCTAATAAGTCCTCATTAATGTGTTATGTTAGAAACAGAGGAGCATAAAAGATGAATTAGTTCCCTTCTCTTGATGTTAATGGATACCCAACAGTGGGAGGGAATAGACTATTAAAATTGCTATACCAGTAAATTCTACTGGGTCTTGTATTATAAATCTTCTTTTATAGATCTTCAGTACTGGCACCAATAATTCGTTCACAGGAATGCAATATAGACTGAAAACATTAGTCATCATAACAGAGCACATTAATACTTATGTTAAATAACTCATCTCTAACACTAAAAGAATGTACAAGAAGATCTAGATTATTTTGCTACAGATCTTGAAAACTGAATTTGATTTTTTGCTTCTGCTTTAAAACCCCAAAGTGTTCAGTTAGCTGAAAACATTTCAGTGAGTGAAAGGTTTCTTGTAGTTTTCTTGTTCCAGCTGGAATCAGGAAAAGCAAAAGATGGTGGACTCTTCTAGTGAAGATCTGGATCCCCAGTTCCTGTGGGTAGCTAGTTCATCCAAAATGTGGTTAAAGCAAGATGCCTGTCACTCTTCAATTTCTCCACTTGGGCAGCTTATGAATTATGTATCTTGCATAGTACATTCAATTTTATTCTTAGTTCAGTGCAGATTTGGAAATGTAAGAGTTTTGTATAAAGGGTTAGTAGGTACATGGATCTGAAGATCCTTGAGATGTGTTTGAGGGTAGTTCTACAGCTGAAATTGAAGAGAAATTATAGAAACTATTCAGAATCAACTGTAAGAAAGGACAAAAAGCTCAAATAGTTGGGAAGGCCTTAAGGGAGGAAAACTGAGATTGAAATTACCCAAAACCTTTCACCTGCAAACCTGAAATCTTATCCCACTTTTTTATTAGGTATTTAAATTTGTGTTAATTATTATGTCCTGCATATTTAAGTCAGAAACCACTGGTAAGGAAGAAGGACGCTTCGGGTATTTCTACAGCCACTGTATTTCAGCACTCTGGACAGGGATTGGGTTCCAGCCCCGTGGATGTGCCCTGGGAGGACACAGAAGTAGCAGGTTCAGGTTCTCTTGTGTGTAAGAATAACTGCATTTGTCATGCAATGCTGCTGAAGGTTGCATTCATTGCTTTCTGAACACAAAGGAGATCATTTCTGTAAGTCTCAGTAAGTTATATCAGCTTCTTCTCAGGTCTGCCTACATCTTTGTGTACCCGCTGGTTAAGCTGTGCTAACTATCTGGTAGAAATGTAGAATCACAGAGTATTTTGAGTTGGAAGGGACCCCCGAGGATTCCCCGACTCCCCCGAGGAGTGGAGTCCCACTCCTGGCCCTGCACAGGACCATCCCTGAGAGTCACACCATGTGCCAGAGTGCATTGTCCAAACACTTCTGGAATTCTGCCAGGCTTGGTGCTTGGTGAGTGGTTCCCAGGGAGCCTGCTCCTGTACCCAGCCACCCTCTGGATGAAGAATCTTTTCCTGATATCCACCTAAACCTCCCCTGACACAACTTCAGATCATCCTCTTGTGTCCTGTCACCAGAAGGCAGAGATCAGTTTCTGCCCCCTGCTTGTCCCCATGAAGAAGTTGTAGACCACAACGAGATCTCTCTCAGCCTCTTCTCCAGGAGCAACGTGGTCAGGACTAACTAGGTAAGTATGGAAAGAAAGGCTGTAGCTGTAAATTGCTCCAGAGTCTGGGTCAGGTGTTTGATGGTGCTCAAGAGCACATATTCTTGCTGTAAAATATTTGTGCTGGTTTGAAACTGGAGGGAGGAATGAACCCCACAGAAACACCTTGTGAGAGATTCCAAGTCAGAGCTACAATTTAAGAGGAAAATTACAATAGAGGCAATACTACATAAACACTGGTTTGAACTGACAAAGTCAGGGTACAACCTGTCACCCTGTTGGTCAGGGTGGTGGCAGCAGTCCAATTAAATGGTGGTTACAGTCCCATTGGAGTGATGGGTGTGTCTGGTCAAAGTGCTTAGCCTGTGGGAAGGCCTGGTCCTTCTCTGGAGGTCCAGAGGTGGTGGTGGAGAGCTCTTGTCCTCTGGGAATCCAGTGGTGGTATCGTGGTGCCCCAAGCCCCAGGCTATATCCAGGCAGATTGTCTGCTATCTCCCCCAGAGCAGGGAAGAATGTGATTCCATGAGTCATTCCGGGGAGCCCTTTAGCAGAGATGACCCCTCAGGGTGGCTGCTGCTTCCCCAGAGGGAGTTATCATGGCTGAGTCACAGAGAAGATAAAGAAACATCCTTTATCCATTTTAACATCTCCTCAGAAGGTAATGTAGATGGTGGTAGAATCCATAGTTTAGGTACACCTTACATTGTAACCCAAGACACCTTTAAATCAATTCAGAGGCTAAACGTTGAGAATACTGCCTCCCTTGACCCCTCTCTTCCTTCTTTATCCTACAACTTCCTCCCTTAATCCTTACAAAGCCTATTGTAATCTATCTAAAGAAACAAGATAATTTTCTGTGGAGAAGTCCACTGCGTTGGTGGTAGATTCTTAAGTTTGCTTTTATTTTTTTTTTATATTCTTGTGTGAAGGAGTCCAGTCTAAACTTAATCAACCATTCAGAAAATCTCTTTCCGTTCTGAAAATTAATGTTATATCAAATGAGGGCGGGAATAGTATAGGACTCATTGTAACAGATCACAAAATTTTTTCAAGTTTGAAATATGCAAAGATCCAAAAATATTCCTTTCTCCTTCTGGCTATAAGAATAATTCCTCTTCTTGAAATGAAATCTCCCCAGAATTATAGTGCTTTCTACTCCCTTAGTGTGTTTTATCTTGAGGAGACAGCTTCTATTTCTGTGCCGTAGAACTGGGATCTGATATCACCAACTTGAGCTGGGCATTCGTCATACAGCTCATTGTACAGCAATGGAATTCATCGTGCAACATTGCTAGTTGTGCACCAAGCAGGGCTTTGAAACAGATGAGCTCCTGAGGTCCCCTCCAACTGAATTTATTCTGTGGCTCTACTTGTTTCTTCAACTGTCTGTACAAATGAGGGCCCTCTGGGAGATCTCAGTCTTCAACCTCCTCTCATGACCTTTCTAAGAGCCAGAAGGAAAATGTGCCTATTCACACTGTAACCTAAATGAATTTTATTAAAAATGCTTTGTGGTTCTTCCTGTATCCTGGTGTATTTAAGTGGTGCCTGTGCCTGACTTGAATTAGGAATCTGCCTTCAATGTGAAGTTCCTTTGAGCAGGAATGTGCTTTTTCTTCCTGTCTCCTAAGTAATTGCTGATGTTGCCAGATAGGTAACGGTGTTTTCAGATGGGCTGGGAGAAAGGAAGCCCAGTTTCCATATAAAGGAGATTTGAAAAAATTAGTGGTTGGGGGAAAGTTTGTGGAAAAGATGTGGCTTTCACATGAAAAGAGACAATTATGATCAAGCTCAGTGTTTGAACACATTTCGTGGCATGAAAGTGGCTCTTGGCCACTTGGTCGTGATGCAAGGGAAGGAGAAGAGAATGATGTAGACTGTGAACTTTAAAGAGTCATTCAGGAAGTCTCTGCCTGCTCTTTGATAGATTTTTTTTTTTTTGTGTCTGTAACTGACAGCCAAAAGAAAATCAAAAAGAAAAAAAAAAAGAGAGAAATTGCAAGGGAGTTATTTTGGTTGGTTTCTCCTCGTAACAAAACCGAAAATCAGTAGGAGTTTTTCTATTAATTTCTGTGAGAAAAGAACCGTCCTAAAGGACTCCTACAAGCAGGTTTTTAAACATTTGCGTTGAATGGTAAAAACAAGATCTAGAACTCCACAAATAGTAACTGTTGACTCAGAAGAAGAACTCAGAAGCTAGAGACACCTTGTGCCATGTGTGAATTGCCTATTTCTGGCAATTTTGTCATCGCACCCAGACAAATGGTGGTAATAGCCAAATGTAAGAATAATGACTAATACAAAATCCAAAGTGAGCATCCTCTAGGTTTCCCATATGGCTATAAACAGGATTAGGTTCCTTCCAGAAATCTCCAAACTAATTTAAATTTCCCTTGAGCTATAACAACATATAAAACATTGATTTTTACTGTACAATAAAATCTGCTGAAAGGTTATGTAAAGAAGCAAAGAATCACATTTCTTTCTTTATTTTTCTTTTTTTAAGTACTCTAATCCAGGTAATATAATCAGATAAAATTAATAAGAGTAATGCAAAGTTTTGAGAAAAATGCTAGCTAAAATATATGACAAATTTTTTAAAAATTTGTTCCTGTAGGAGTACATGGTATAGTAACAAAAAGCTAATTTGGTGATTGACATCTTTATAAAATTTGAATCAATTGTGCAAGAGTTGGACAATGTGAAAGAGCCCTTTTAAGGAGAGTTACTTTTTTATTCAGAACCTCATTTTTCTTATACTCACAGCAAGCACACGTGACCTGTGAAGTCCCACAAAAGTGGCTGGAGGCCGGCAGGTCAGTAGAAAGAACACCCCCATTCCTTGGTCTCTGTATATCTACATTTTGTTGTGAACTCCTGTGGCCACAGTCACCACACACATTTTTGGTCAGATAAGGAATATAGTTTTTATACCCTACACCAGGCTTGGCGAGGCTAGGCAGGTCTGACAAATCTGCCTAAGCAAGAAGGAATTTATGCAGTTACACCCAGTTTCTTTTCTTTGAATAAATGAATTAATTTCTTTGAAGAAACGAATTTAAAGTACTAGTTTGTTGTTCTGAAAACAATGTACAGCACTATATAGTTTTACTAATTTTCTAATTTAATTTCATTAAGACTTCATGGAGTCTTTCTTGAGGTCTGTAGAGTTATGCAAAGGGCAGGTTCTTGATGTCCATTTGTTTTATCTTTAGGGTTACATGTTGGTAATTTTGAAAGATAAAATTTTTAAGTAACATGTTGTTAAATATGTATAGCAAATCATAAGGTTCAGCAGCAGAAAACATTAAATAGGCATTTATTTTTGAATGGCTCAGAGGTGTTTCATTGTAAGAGAATGTCAGGCAAATAAAAGGAAAGTTCAAAGGGAGATCTTTCCTTTTAAGAGCTAAAGAAGAGTAAATATCTTGGTAAATCTTAATAGACTTATGGAACTCTCTGATGTTTCTAAAGTTAAGCCATTCTAAGGAACCCCTGAGGGTATAGCATTTTCACTGCTGCCAACAGAGCTCCTCAGAGCTGCTCATGGCACAGGCTGCACATTTTTGGGATCATCTGAAATGATTCTGGCAGTTTTTATCTGAGGTTACAGGTGTAGTAACATGTGGGCTGTCCTGGGGTGAGAGGAGCCCCTGCCACCTTTCATCATTGCTCACAAACCAAGACCTGGCTTGGCCATGACATTATTGAGCTATCTTTGCTGCTCCTGTGCCAGCAGAGTTCTAGATCAGGAGAAAAGGGTGTTGAAAAATGTAAATCTGCCCCACCTGCACATCAGACAGAATGAAGTGGTCAGCCAGGAGGTAGAAAATCTGTGTAACACTGAGAAACAATGTCCCCTAAAGCCTAAATAGTACAGACTCACGCTCCCCAACCCGTATTAAAATTTTTAATTTTTAGTAAAGAAAGATAATTTTTTTTAAATTTAATTTTTAAAATTTTTTTTCTTCCAGTTTAGGAAGGAAGCACTGTGTCTGAGGCATTGTGGTGCCTATAAAAACATATTAAATTTTTATGATTAGAAGGGCTATAAAGACTGCTAAGGAAGAATGTAACCTGTTTGATACCAGCTGCTGTGTTGTTTTATTCAGTTATTTCACACAAAGCCATCTGAAATGTAAGTATTGCCATTTTTATGTTCATGGAAATTTCCTTAGATAAAGAATTGGGAGTAATGGGAAATCGTTGGTGTAGGTGGAGTTACAAAACTTGCCTCTACTAAATGCTTGCTTCCATTTACTTGTATCAAAGCACTTTTATGAAATGGTTATTGCAAATGAAAAACTCGAATTGTCCTGGTTAAAAGACACAGAGGAGTTGTAGTGGTCACTGTTTGTATTTTCCCAGGAAGTAAAGTGAAGGACACATTCAACTGAGGAGCAAAAAGCAAATTAAAGTTTATGAAGGGGTGTGAAAACAGCTGTTCTCAAAATAGCCTGAGACAGGTATCTTTCCCTTTTCTTTACCTGGTAAGGTGCTATCAGTGTTTATTCACAGACTTTTCTAGATGAACCTAAATACTTTGAAAATTTTCTGAGAAATTTTATTTTCAAATTTTCACTTGCATGATGAAAAGGGTGAAATTGAAGCTATTTGGTAATTTTTTCCAGAAACCATTCATAGCTGGAAAAGCATAAGGAAAGAATGAAGCCAAGTATCTTTGTATCATCTTTTAATTATATTTATTTTGTTTAAAACATTATACACTCATCATGTCTTTATTTTAAATCAGTCATGGATAATCCCAGCACTGTTAAAATCTATATATTTGAGAGAGATGACTTTTTTTTAAATGTTGATACCACATGTTTGTCTATAAATTTAGTTTATAGATTATTTACTTCAAAGCTTTATAGGGTGTGTTTTGTTTCTCTTTTCCTGCCTATAATATAAAAATAAAAGTACATCACTGTTAATCTCCAGTAAGGATTGTTTTATAAAATTTATGAGGGATTTAAAGTAATTTAAAACTCTTCCTGAAGACATTTTCCAATTTATTTAAGATTTTTAAAAGTATTTAGAGACAAGGATATGCAAGGCAATACAGACATTAGGGTTCTCTTTGTAGTAGGAGACCACAAGGGCTGCCTAATGAAAGCTCAATACTTCAGTTCTATCTGTGAGCTGATTTAAAATATTAATCATTATTTTACTGATAAAAATGAAGGAAGAGATATGACCTACTCTCCCAGGACTTTGTCCTAATGCTTCCTTCACCTGATTTACTGGGTTTGCCACATTTTGGCATATTGCTCATGATATGGCCACACACTTTCTGCAAATAACCCAATCCTGTGGTGCACTCTTTAAATTCACTGTTCTGGATCTCTGCAAGTCTTTGCAGTGATCTCTATTTCCCAGTTTGGAATTTACCTGCTTGCAAAATAGCTCTGGTGGAGCTAGGAAAGAACTTCTCCCCTAGTCCTTACTACTGCTGTTAGATTAAATGAGGTGTGCTGGAATAGGGTAGATTCCACAGCAGCAAGGCAATGGTTGTGCAGTAAGTTATCCATTAGACAGCAAGAAAAATGGAAAATAAAAATAATACATTTTTTTTAATGTTTGGCTGTGTGAATGACTGCGTTGTGCTCATCCAAATAAATGTCTAAACAGGTTGTTTCCAAGCTATGAGTTTTAAACTGATAGACTGAAGGATGATTTATGAGGCAAAAGCATTTTAATATGTGTAAGTAAATATCTAAAACCTAGGCCTTTTTTAGACAGAAGGAAAGTGAATAAATATAGATAAATTATGACATTGATTCATACACACCACCATCAACCTTTTGTAATCAAGTCTCCCTTTTAAATCTGTTTTTATAGCATTATGGAAGAAATATATTTGGTGCATAAATGGTTATAAAGTTTACAGCTATTTAAGTTCTGTCTTAACACTCTGAGCAAGCCAGTCGAGATACAGTCTACGGTATTACTGTTTCTAATGAGCTAAATAAAACATGTAGAACTACATAAATGGGATTACAGAAAACCTTTTTCCTCCTTATTTCAGGATCTACCTCCCTCAGGAGTGCAGAAATGTTGCTATACCATGTCAGTATTCTTCCAGCAGAAAGTTTTAGCATTCTGGTATATTGAAAGCAATACTTCAGACTCCAATTTGTTCTCAGGTAAGATTAATTTATATGCTGATTAATTTTTTGGGTTGGTTGTTTTCCTCTGCCTTTGTTGTTTGTATGACTTGTTAGTCATCAATTTTTCTTTAACTTCTGTACACCAATTCTGATGGTACGTGAATTCATTTGTTTGCTTTATGCCCTTCATTTGTAACTCTGATATCTATATTCTGTGACAGAATTTGAACCTTAAAGGTACCTGAATGCTTCTAATGTTTTTCTGTATTATGAGTCCTGAGTACTTAGCAGAACAAGGCAATTAGGAAATAAACATCCCTGTTTAAACTGTTCCACTAAATTAAATATCATTAAACAGGGATTCTTTTTTAAACAAATGTCTACATATTCATGGAGATACCAGTCTATTTACTTTACTTGGAGCAGAAATTAATTTCTGCATGCATGTTTCTGTATAGAGTCTTTTTCATTTTGCAAGAAACATACTGTTTCTTATATGGCTGGAAGATGAAAGTATCAAACCACTGAGAGCATCATGGTTCCACTCTCTCCCATTAGTTTCCTGCAGTGAATCCAAATTAAAGCAGCTAACACGGATGTTAGATTTGTTTCCTTTCCTAGTCTAGGGAGTGGAATGAGGGAAATACCAAGGTGAACAGACATTATCCATCAAAATAAAAGAACCCCAAAGGTCTCTATTCTGCTGAGGCATGGGCTTATTTGGGAAGTTGGATCATGCCCCTAGATGTGGAATTCTGTGAACAGAGGTGGGAGCCCCTTTCCTGAGGGACAGAGAAAAAGGAAAACGGATGGCATCACACTGCATTCCAGAAATTGATGTCTGGCTTGGCTTTCTCACTTCTATGTGCCAGGAAATTATTTAAATACTTTTCTGAAGTTAAGTGAACATACCCATCATGGCTTACTTGTGCCTGTTAAGTCTCTCTGGGAAATATTCCATGAGGAAGTATGTAAATATTTTGATTGGTAGTTCCTTTGTTTTTGGAGTGCATTGCAAATGACACTAGAATGTATCAGGATGTGGCAGCAGTGGCATGTAAGAGATTATTAATATTTTCAGGTTTTTTTTCTTTTATTAATGGATCCAGCAGTAGCAAAAACCCCACCATTATGCAAGCAGACTGCATAATGCTTACCTAGCACAGGCATATTAAGACTAACAGAACTGTGGCAGAGAAATTTTTGTAGCATAATTCATAAAATAAAGGGAGACATATAAGGCAACCACTTGTTTTTCAGATCTGAAGCGATATTTTGTACTTTTATCTTTCCTTCTTAGCGACAGATGTTGATGTGGATTTTTTTTCAAAATAGCCAAGAATGTTGACAAAGATGAGCTACTTAACAAAGGAGAATGGTATGTATGTCACTGTGTAGTTTTTATCTAAGATTATTTTAGGCACAGAAAGAAAAATGTGATTTATTTAAATTAATATGTAGATTTGCAAAATTATATTGAAATGAATGTAAGTGGTAAGGTAGAAGATAATAAATGTTTAAAGATTATAAATGTCCACAAGTCATGTCCAATCCACTGGATCTAGTAACAATACAAAACCTAAAAGTATTCGAACTGCTTTATGATGATAAATTATAAAGTTTTGAAATCTTAGAATGTAAACTTGAACTTCAGTATAATGCAATACAATCTTGGCTCAAATGCAGTCAGATCCAGTCACAAGGAAAGCCATTCATGCAGAGGTGGTTAGACCTTTCTCATAGCCAGTTGTAGATTTAGACTTAGAACAATATCTTTTGTTAAACAGGGTATGAATATTTAACCAAGAGAAGCATTGTGAATTCCTTAGATATTTTTGAATGTATATTTCTTTTAAAAATTATATTAGGCTCCTGGGTGACAGAAAATGCCTCAGTTGTGTTCCACTGGCCCGTTTAAAATTTTGCAGCTTATTTTATTCTAAATTCGTCTACAATTGACTTCATACCATTGGTTCACAACGGTGGGGAGGTGGGACAGAAGAAAATCACAATGCTACTACCTCTCTCTGTATTCATAACTTTCTGTGATGTTGTAACCACTCCATTACCTTTTGGGCTCTAAAATAAATGGATTTAACTTTTAATTTTATGCAGCTCATAATTTTCTAGACTTAAGACTCTTTTTTTAGCTTCCTTCTGAACCCTTCCTGGCTTTTCAGAAAACTTTCTGAATCATGGAGAAATGAATCAGTAGAAGCCTCACTAATGCCAGATGTTGCCATTAAATCATTTCCTACTCCTACTTGATGTTTCCTAGATTTGGCATCCAAGGTCCAAGTTAACCCATTTAGAAGTCTGCAGTAAGAACATGCGTGTTTCAGTTAAATTCTTTGCATTATTCTAGAGCTTGTTATTATTTTCCCTTTTGTCATTTAGATTTCAAATAGGAGTAAGCAATTCAAATAAAATGTTATGCTAAGTAGCATGGGAGAGCACTCAAGCACAGGTTTATTTTCCCCTTGACACAAAAGGGATTTCTATGTACCCTTAAACTTCGAAGTTTAAAATAATAAATAAGTTTAAATGCTTATATATTGTTCTGAATACATAAGAACTGCCAGGCTGGATTTTGAGGTCAGCTGATTAGTATTTTTATCATAATGCAAACATTGTGCTATGGCACTTAATTATGAATATAAGAAAATTAAATGTAAATTATAGTGATTTGGTTTTTTACCCCACACCCAAAACATTCCTGTGATTCTTATAATACATTCTTTGAATTGTCTGCATTTAAAACATTATCCTTATTTAACTTCCTTAAATGTTGAAAGCATTAGTTGTTTGGTAAAATTTTAATGAAGAACTAGCAAACAACATTTTTCTTTGCAGCAGACAGTATGTGACATTTCTTCATTTAAAATTTTCCTCATGTGCTATCAGACAAATTCACACATCATATTATTCAGCATGATCTTAGTGAAAGTTGTCTATATTATTTCTCAAATTTGTTGTCTTTTTGTGGTGTTTGCATCTGTACAGTAGCACATGCGCATAAACAAGTCTTTCCTGATTTTGAAAATTCATATTGAAGTGATGTTGTTTGCAGGGATCTCATTTTTTCATGACTATTTGACTTCTAAAGGTGTTGAAAACTGTGGGTTTAGCCCAGTGCTCAGCCAAGGAGAGGAGAGGCAATTCACTGATGCAGTCTCTGTCTGGAAATGCATTGCCTGTTTGGTTGATGGTTTATATAATATATATAATATATTATATAATGGTTATTATAATATTATAATATATTATAATATATAATATTATATAATGGTTATTATAATATTATAATACATAATAACCATTATATAATTATAAACCATCAAAAGTTGATGGTTTATAATTACTTGCTTAAAATAGTGTATTAAGTTCAATATTGTTTTTTTTTAACTGTATAAAAGAGGAGAATGAAGTTGTAAACAATAATGTGACATTTTGGGAAACATTTTGGGAGCTCGTGTGCATTTTGTGCAAATGTGGGGGGGCGGACAGGATTTGTTTACAAATAAAAGTTTAAGTGATTTATTTTCTCTTTCTTTTGGAGATATCAAGCAAAAACACCCTGAAGTTCATGTATACTCAAGTTAAGTGCAGATATTCTTTTCTTTTCTTTCCATCATATTGTGTTTTGCTGGAGTTTATTATTTTCTGAAGCACCAACATTGCACTTGTTTGTGACCTTCATAAAAAAAGTCTTGCTATGAGTGATTTGATAGACATGGAAAGAATATTCCATTGAGTCAATCTATTTTCTAAATACAAATTTCAGTTCTCTTAGTGAAAACAGAAGCTTTTTGGCTTTCTTTAATCATTGCTGTGGAACACAGGTCTTGTGTTGATTAAATGGAATTTCTGAGGTAGACTGAATATCACTGAAGTGCTGTTGGAAGGTAAATCGAGCTAAGAGGAATGTTCTAGAGTTGAGTGCAGAGGGTGAAGATCTATAAATCTTAAGGAATAATTAGTGATTATCTCTGAGAGGATGGTGTAAGCAATAAAGCTAGATGGCAGTCTCTTCTCTGCTGTCTCAGAACTGTTGTAGCCCATTTTGGGATAAACTACAGGTAGGATATACCAATGACATTTCTGTTGAAATATTTTTCAGTTAGAGAGAGAGAAGCCTCCACAGTCCTTGGAGTTTTTCATATTATGCTTAGTTATACTAATGGTTAAAAATGTCAATTCTGTATTTGTCTAGATCCATGTTGCTCTTAAAAGAGATTAAAAACTCTCTTTTATTACGTTACTAATTTCTGTGTAACTTAACACATTAGATCAAATCACCTCTTAGCCTTTTCATTGCTAAGATAAATAGATTTAAATTCTGGAACCTGTCTCTGAAGTATGTTTACCAATCTTATAATTCCCATTGTGACTCTTTTCCAAGCCTCCTCCTATTCCTCAGCAGCCTTCTTTTATTGAAATACTAAGGGAGAAGATGACGTTTTTTATTGTATTCCTATAGCTGTCATTAAATATCAGCTTCCCCCCTTATTCAGAGTTCTAGTTCAGGCATCTTTGGCTTTTATTTGTGGGTTTAATCACAGCTGTATATTATAGTAAATTATATTAATGAATGATTATCCAAAACTTTTTCCGCTGTTATATCCTGTAGTTGATTTAAATTGTCCAGCTGTATCTAAACTTTTCTTTCCCCTTGAACCTGATTAAACCCCAAGACTGCTCTTCACTGATCCTCTTTGTTAACTGTTTCCCAAAGCTTTGACTCACCTTTGAGTTTTATTACCCTGATTTTTTTCTTTTTTTCTCCCAGCAGTTCACCAATGAAATTACTGAAGAGCACATACACAAGAACAGAATTTTACAAATGTGTACCCATTTAGCAGCAATTATGCTTTAAGATTTGAGACCTCTCCACTTAAACAAAATGTTTAAAAGAAATGCTGTTGTCTTTTATTGTAGTAAATAATAACGGTGAAATAATTGGAGAATAGTGTCTAACAAATATTAGTCAAGAGCCATTTCCATAAACTCCTACTAACAGGAAGTAATTATACTATTATTTAATTGTTCTCCTTTTTATCCATGATCAGTGTCATGAGTACAGCCTAATAGACATATTATTCAATCCTTCTTGTTTAGCCTTTAAATCTTCACATTTATCTTTTCCCTGACTTCTAGCTCTTTTAATACTTTGTTGTCCCACCTAGTGTGTGATGTAACACATGTACAACCAAGATAGATTCTTTTTTACTGGTATGCTCTGGAAATGTTAGTACAAGAAAAGAAAGAGTAATAATTCCAAATGGTGTATGGTTTTTTTAACAATACACACATTTTTACTACCTTTCTAAAATTTCTGAAAATAATGTTAAGTTAAAGAAGTATTGAGCTTTCAGCAGTTCCTTTTGTTTTTTGTAATTAGTGAAGCATACAATGGAAGCATGTACCACAAGGCTCTTACAATTACTGTATTTTCACACAACTTTTGCCACAGGGCTACTTCAGCAGTTGATTGCTTTGATAATTTTGTAACACTACAGAAATTTAGGGACTGTATTACTCAAAAAAAGTAACAGAAGTAATGGTTGCTACTATAAGGTGTTTTGTAACAGCACATTACTGTGTACTGTTTGTTTTCAGTGGGGTATTCCAAATCCTGCTGAAACATAAGATGGGGGGGGGATGTGGTAGTGCCACTTCCCCTAACTATCATTANATATGTTATATATATATATATTTGAGGGAAATATCTCATCACTTACATGTTACATTCTTGGGAAAGATCCAAGAACTTGTTCATTAAAACAAAAGCAATATGTAATCTGAAAATTATTCTGCAACTGCTAACAGATCAGTACATGCAATTTTATTTAGTGCAAAATAAGTTAAATCCAATGCTTCTTGAACTGAGGATTTTCCTACTTTGGACATCCTAACGCACACAGAGCACAAATTGAGCAGACTATTTTGTAGCAGTATATTGCTTGCCCTCAAACGCTTTAGATAAATGGAAACAATTATTTTGTTCTTTACTGCAAAAGTAAATTAAATGCTAATTAACATTCTGCTTCTGTTTTATCTGTCAGGCTGTTGATCATAGAATATCCAAGGTTCCTTTGATTTTCAACCTGTTGACAAGTGAGAAACATGGCTTTTCATTTTGCTTACTCATTTACTCTTAAAAAAGAGTTCTGGGGATCAATTATATTAGAAGCAGAAAATCCTTCCCCATGGGGCTTAAATCTAATAAAGAAACAGTTATTTTATAACATATGCACGTGAATGTAAATGGTGTATCCCATATTTCCTCCTTGGCTTTGTGTAGCACACCTAGAATAGTTCCAAATGTATTTTTGTTTTGTATGTTTGCACCTTTCATCTTTGTTTTTGCTTTAAAGCCTTCCTGAATAGTCCACCCAGCAGAACCTTAATATGTATTTCTTCTTCCAGTTTTATTTACAGGTCCTAGGTAAATGTTAAATTGTCTATTGTTATCTTGATTCAAGAATTTGTAGGTCTGGAGACTTACCAAGTTGCTCCTAGTTTGTGTGTCAATGCCACAGACCAGATATATTGCCTTTTTTCTTAATATACAGAAGACAGGGAGGTATATAGGTAAGATGTTGAAAAAGGCATAAAGACATTGTTGTGACTTTACATACCTCTGAAATTCTGTGAGGTTGTATTCTTAGCACTGCTATGGCATCAATAAAAATATTATTTTTTTTTTAGCCTGAGTACTGTGTAAGAGATTCTTCCTTCTCTTCTCTTCCCAGAAGAGAATATTTTAGAGAGTTTTTTGGTGGGAGATGTATGTTGGTCTGGGAACCAAGGGGTGTTGGTCTGGAAACCTGGAACCACTTTTAAGCCTCAGACATTTAATTGCAGATACCTGAAGTACCAAATATCGACAAATACTCAGGGAAAATTCTGAAATACAAGTAAGATTTCTGGTTGTAGTTTTACAAGTCATTAATTATGACTGCCAAACAAGATCTATGTAACTTGTAATACAGGCTGAAATCCACTTCAGATGTCTATCATTACAGAAAATGTGCCTCTCATAGTTGTGAATAATGTCATGTAATGTATTCTTGTCAAATTAATGAATGAAAGACTCATTTCTTTCACTACTCTCTCAAAGTTGTATTCTGAGGTTGAAAACGTATGTGCTTCTTTCAAAATGCTGTGCATGTGGAGGCCTGAAAGTCTTCAAGTCTTTATACTCCCTAAGTTCTGTTTTATTATGGGGTTTTNATATATATATTTATATATATTCTCTATCATATACGTATATATTATATTATCTCTTGGCACATTGGTTTTAGCCCCACTGTTGTTATTTCTAGCTCTGTTTCTGGATCTCACAAGTCTCCTTTTCACAAACTTATGTGTCTTATCTCCATTTTGTTACAAGCTATAAAAAGTCCACAAGATTTTCAAAAGCAGCAGCAT
>VXAX01002964.1:15309-62293 GCA_013399835.1 Leptocoma aspasia | reverse complement strand
TGCTGCTTCTCTATTTCATATCTCCAGCCTTCAAGAAGAGGTACAGCTGTGCCCAAATTTAACTTCTTGTCAAATCTGCTCATATGTGTAAAACTGTGAGGGAGTGGCTATTTACACCTTTTGTTCTTCTCTGCTCTCACTCCTCCCTCACTCAAGGTATNTGTTGATCATAGAATATCCAAGGTTCCTTTGATTTTCAACCTGTTGACAAGTGAGAAACATGGCTTTTCATTTTGCTTACTCATTTACTCTTAAAAAAGAGTTCTGGGGATCAATTATATTAGAAGCAGAAAATCCTTCCCCATGGGGCTTAAATCTAATAAAGAAACAGTTATTTTATAACATATGCACGTGAATGTAAATGGTGTATCCCATATTTCCTCCTTGGCTTTGTGTAGCACACCTAGAATAGTTCCAAATGTATTTTTGTTTTGTATGTTTGCACCTTTCATCTTTGTTTTTGCTTTAAAGCCTTCCTGAATAGTCCACCCAGCAGAACCTTAATATGTATTTCTTCTTCCAGTTTTATTTACAGGTCCTAGGTAAATGTTAAATTGTCTATTGTTATCTTGATTCAAGAATTTGTAGGTCTGGAGACTTACCAAGTTGCTCCTAGTTTGTGTGTCAATGCCACAGACCAGATATATTGCCTTTTTTCTTAATATACAGAAGACAGGGAGGTATATAGGTAAGATGTTGAAAAAGGCATAAAGACATTGTTGTGACTTTACATACCTCTGAAATTCTGTGAGGTTGTATTCTTAGCACTGCTATGGCATCAATAAAAATATTATTTTTTTTTTAGCCTGAGTACTGTGTAAGAGATTCTTCCTTCTCTTCTCTTCCCAGAAGAGAATATTTTAGAGAGTTTTTTGGTGGGAGATGTATGTTGGTCTGGGAACCAAGGGGTGTTGGTCTGGAAACCTGGAACCACTTTTAAGCCTCAGACATTTAATTGCAGATACCTGAAGTACCAAATATCGACAAATACTCAGGGAAAATTCTGAAATACAAGTAAGATTTCTGGTTGTAGTTTTACAAGTCATTAATTATGACTGCCAAACAAGATCTATGTAACTTGTAATACAGGCTGAAATCCACTTCAGATGTCTATCATTACAGAAAATGTGCCTCTCATAGTTGTGAATAATGTCATGTAATGTATTCTTGTCAAATTAATGAATGAAAGACTCATTTCTTTCACTACTCTCTCAAAGTTGTATTCTGAGGTTGAAAACATATGTGCTTCTTTCAAAATGCTGTGCATGTGGAGGCCTGAAAGTCTTCAAGTCTTTATACTCCCTAAGTTCTGTTTTATTATGGGGTTTTTTTATTTCTTTTTTTAATTTCTGAAAACTATTTGCATTTAAAAAAAAATCTTTGAATTTTAGATAATGGAAAGAACAATAGATCCTGAAAGAAAAGCGACCTCCCAAATATTTTAAAGTTGCAAATTAAATATGGTGTGTTTTTCTTATTTTGCTTCTCTCACCTGTTGGAGCCTAAGCTTTGGAACCTGGTTGAGGAGCATCATTTCACAAAGAATACTAACTAAGAGGCGGGAAGTGAAAGAGTGCTTTAAATAATGTCTATAGGAAAATTGGGAATATGTACCTGAATTTATAAAAATGGTGCTGTTTATGAAATGATTGAGGTTGTGTGTATATATATGCACACACCCCTGCAGTATTATTTGAACATGGCAAAAAGAAGGAATGTTAAGTTTGCGCTGCTGTGGCTAGGGAAATGCAAACTTAAAATTGCAAGTACCAGGAGACTTAATATGAAATATGAGCTAATTTCTAGGAAAGATATGTAATGTACTCCAGACTAACTAAATGAAAGTCAATTATTTTTCTGTGTGTGTTGACATAGTATGATTTAAATGAGATTTAATAACTTGGAATGT
Organism: Leptocoma aspasia; assembly: GCA_013399835.1. Taxonomy (NCBI): domain Eukaryota; kingdom Metazoa; phylum Chordata; class Aves; order Passeriformes; family Nectariniidae; genus Leptocoma; species Leptocoma aspasia. Next base: position 60,384 of record VXAX01002964.1, on the reverse strand, counting down.
GTGTTTGTGGTTTCCTAGTACTAGTAGGTAGCTTTTTCCTAGCACCTGGATAGCCTAGAGATGGAGAGGGAGCCTTCAGCCTATTAAATGACCTAATGAAACACAAAATCTTTTCTAACAGTACCTGGGGCTTTTTTCACATTCCCAAAAAATGCATGTTCAACAAGCAACAGATATAGATTATATCATCCAACAGAAAGCTTATTGAGACTGAGTGTTATTATGACAGTTTTTTGTTTCCTGGTCTGTTATGCATTTTCTTTTTTTAGATGATAGGGGATACCTAGAGCTTTGTAGCTTTTTGAAATGTAATATTATAACTACATTTATGGCAGCCTTAAATTTTGTCTGTTTTTTCCTGAAAATTCACCTTTTTTATCTCCTGATAAAGAAAACATTTCAGATACCCAAGAATTTATAGAACGTGTAGGTGCTTTTCATTTGGGGATCTGTCATAAATTTCATGGTCAGAAAGCCTGCGTGATATAATCAAATATATTTTAATGGTAAAAATTGGCTTAGATGCTTTAATTGTATAGAACGGAAGTCTTGCTTCAGGTATCTAAATCAAGATAATTGTTTGACAAGACTAAAGAAAGGGTTTCACAGCTTTTTATTTCCATCGAAACAGTGTCTGATGTTGTATTTTTTATTTGACTTGACTTTAATCACACCATGTTTCTTTCCCTTTTCCTCCTAGTGTTCATTATGATCACGTGTAAGAGTTCAGCAACCTATTATGCAATTAATAGTATAAAATAAACATTAGCAAATAAGTACAAATGCTCTTTATACTTAAAGGGTTATTGGTGAGTTAACTGTGGCAGCTGTCTAGTTGCAGCAATACAGAAAACACCAGCTCTATTATTTTTCTTCCATTTAGATAAAACCTGTCTTTGGAAGCAGAGGACGTGCTACTCAACCACTTCTTGAACAAAACAACAGCAAAAAAGGGCTGGGGACACCAAAAAAAAAAAAGATGCCTATGTAGTTAGAAGTACAGAATTTATGAAGAAATGTACTCTGAGATGGGAATTCTTGAGAATTTTTGAGCAGCTTGGATGTAAAGTTGTAAAAGACCAATACGGAATAAAAAAGGGAAACTAAGTGTAACTCTGATGGTTGTATTATAACGGAGAGATCCAAGTAGTTGTAGGTGAGAGCAGAGGAAACAGAGTAGGTTAGGCAATGAAATGCTACCTACTGACCTCTGGAGTAAGATGCAAAGAAAACCACTGACTAGCTATTCCTGCTCAGGTAACTATCAATAAGACTGAGAAATCATCTTGTGATTTGTTGTAATTATGAACCTAAAAAAATAAATTCAATACAAGACTGATTTCTCTCTGAGCTCTCCAGTTAACTGTGAAGTTAGTGACACTGCAAATCTTGAACTAAAATACCTTCCTATTGAAAGCAGTTATTGAAGGGTTTCCTTAAGAGAAAAGAGGGAAAAAGGGGGAAAAATGTTACTTGCCCATAGGTAAAGAATACATGGTTTAAGGAATTGTGGTTTTGTTAGACTGCACTGACCTCTTTCCCCTCAAAGAGAATTAATGTATCATGGAGGTCAGTAATTGCTGAATAAGTTGGAGAAAGTTTCTGAACCTGAAATGTTCCTAGATAATGAATCTGATGTTGTGTGTATGTTTTATTAAGAATCAAGACTTGTCTAGCTCAGACATTTGAGCCAAGAACACAAACAAAACCACCCTGCATTCCCAGGGCACAGTGACTAATACTTCAGTGAGATCTCAGCATTCCCTTTATAGATCAGGTGTTAATGTACACTGACATTCCAGCTTGCAGCACTGAAAATTAATATCAATATGGTGGGCTAAATAAAGTCTTACCCTGGATCAGCAAATACTTTTGGGATAAAGGACAAGGATTTAAAAACCTTTCTGCTCATGTTGAGTCAAGGTCTTTGATGCTAAAAATAAGAGTTTAAAAGCCTTCACAAGATTGCAGATTGTTTATACCTGTATGGATATGCTCAAGTGAAATGGATCATCACGCTGGGGCTGATGAATTACAACAATGGACCCATAAAACTAGACAGTGGACAGCAAGTTTCATTATAATTTTTTCTCATATATGAGACTTTGTCTATAGTGTATTCTTGTGTAGTGTCTCTCTAAAACATCAATGATATTCTACATCTCCAAGTTTCTAAAGAGTAGATGATTGCAGCATCTCTAAGGTTGAATGTCATTACTGACTTCCATCTTTTCCTTTGAACACTACTCTGAAATTTTATTTTATTGCTGTAGTATAGAGACTCCCCTTCTTTTTTCTCTTCTACCTGTTTCAACCTCACTATTTCCCTTGACACCTTCATATGTGTATAAATTACATGATCAGACTAGAATTTTATATCTCCCATGAAGGCGTAGAGGACCTCTGTTGTGAGGTTTTCTTTTTTCATTAATGGGGAAATGGTTCCTTTACTGATTCCAAAATCAAATTCTCTTTGAAATCAGCTTCTCTCCCTCTGCCTGGAATATTACAATCTCCAGCCACTTGTTTGCTCTTGCTTTCAGGTTTCCTCATCTGTTGAACATATGTACATCTTCTCCAGATGCTAGCTTGGATTTTCATATGTTCAATGAATATTCATATGTTCCAATATTTTTTCTGTTCAGGACTTTAACTTCTTTCAGTGCTCCTTGTTGCTTTCATTCTTCTATTTATCTGAAGTTAGTGGAATTCTCCCTCTTAATTACATTTTCAAGGCAAGTGTAGTATTATTCTGAATCATTGTCACTCTGCAGTTACGTTTGTTGTTGTCTGCTATTTTCCTTAAATTTCTCTGAAATTATTCACATAAAAGCTGAGCTGCAAGTGGATCAGTGATCTGTTTATTATCAGTATATTTTCTTTTAGCTCTTGATGTTCCTGAACATATTCTTCATAAATCCACACACGGTAACATTCTAAGCCCTGATATGTCTTGGATGGCTACTGTTACATTGCATATCTAATGTTAGATTATGTACATCATAGACAAAGGGTTTTACTTTCCTAGGAAAGTAAAGATTTTTCCTTTGCTAGGAAACTGGGATTTATGACTTCTGTAAATATAAGAGAATTAAAAATTCTGGGGCATGTTTGCTGTTTGTATATACAAGTAGTTTAGTTTTAAGCAGTTGTTTTAGATGTTTTATTTGAATTACTGCCTCTGGTGGTGCCTCCCCCCCCCTCCAGGCCACACTATGATCTGAGAAATGCTTGTTAGGCCTCAGCCTTGTGGAACAGCACATGAGCTGAGCTCCTCTGGAGCTTTTTGGGAACACTCTCTGTTCCCAGGACTAGCACTGTCTAATGAGCCCCTGCTTGTTTTTTTAACAAACAGCTTTGGAAACTGACTTCTCTTACCTGATAAACAACCCACATGGAATAACATTTTTGATATCAAGCTTTTGTAGAAAATTACCAACCCAAATTGTGGGCAGGGTGCAGTAAAATTGTGACTAAAGGCCTATAAACAGCCGTCCTAAGGGACCCTTTGAGCCCTCCTGGAGCAGAGCTGGCTGTGATGAGCACCTCCCTCCAAGCACCTCTCAGAGCCAGAGAACCCCAAATGTTGCTGTAGCTGGAGAACCACTGACAAATGACAATGACAGATTCTGGGCTTATACCCCCAGCCCTCAAGGATCAACCCTTCACCTACTGAGAGGATGCAAAGGCATCTGATGTGAGTACTTGGCTGAATTTGAGGAGAGTTTTTCACGGGCATAGATCTTGTACATTCTCTTTAGGTCTGTGTGCATGCAGCTGTGAAAGTGCTGCAGCAAAGGCACACCAATGCTGCTTCTGTACTGCTCTTCATGAATGGAGCATGGCTACCAATGGCTGCTCAGGAGGAACAGGAGAGGAAGGAGTGGTGGAGACATTGCCCTCCACGTCAAGACAGGGATTAAGCCTGAAGAGCTGTCTCTGAAGAACGTCCAAGAGCAGGTAGAAAGCCTGTGGTTAAAAATCAGAGACAGGGGCAGCAAGGGCAACTTTGTGTTTGGGGTCTGCTACAGCCTCCTGACCCAGGGCAGCCTGCTGGTGAAGACTTCCTGCTCCAGCCACAAGAAGCCAGCCTGTGCCCTGCTGGGGGACAGCAGACCCTGGAAAAGCAGCATGGCAAGCTGTAGGCAACCCAGGAGACTTCAGGGAGGTGTGGGGGATAACTTCCTAAGCCAGATGATGGCCCTAGGAGAGGGAATGCACCACTAGATTTGATGGTCTGCAGCAGAAGTGAGCTGATCGGAGATGTCAAGGAGGTAACCGAGCTGGAAGTGGTCATGCATTGATGGAGTTTGCAGTCTTGAGGAGTACAGGACAGGTAGGGTAGAAAGGAAGGCTCCTGAAATTTAGGAAGGCAGACTTCCAGCTCTTCAGGGAGGTTGTCAGTGGGATCCTCTGGGAGACTGCCCTTGGGGACAAGGGAGCTGAACAGAGCTGGCAGATCTTTAAATTCTTCCATAGAGAGTGCAAGAGCTAGCAATTCCCAGGAGCAAGAAATGGGGCAAACAAGGCAAGAAGGTGTAGTGGAGTAGGGAAATGCAGGTCAAACTAAAGGGCAAGAAGCAAATGCACAAGCAGTGGAAACTAAGTCAGGTGGTCTGGGAGGAGTATAGAGGAGGCTGATTGTCTAGGGAGGGGGTGAGGAAGGCCAAGATAAAACTGGAACTGAATCTGCAAGGGATGCAAAGAACAACAGGAAGGGCTTCTGCAGAAAAGTTGATCAGAAAAGAATGGTCAAAGATGAACCTCTGATAAACACTGCTGGTGAAGAGGTAACAATGGACGTGCAGAAGGCTGAGGTCCTTAACAACTTTTTTACTTCAGTCTTCAAAGGCAGCCTCTCTTCCCATACCTCTTGGGTGGATGGACAGCAGGATGGGCACTGGGAGAGCAAAGTCCCTCCCTCTGGAAGTGAAGATCAGGGTCATGGCCACCTAAGGAGCCTGAACATGCACAAGTTTGTGGGAAACAATGAAATGCCTCCTAGGGTCCTGAAGGAATTGACTGATGTAGTTGCTAAGCCACCCTCCATCATATTTGAGAAGTTAAGGTGGTTAGGTGCAGCCTTCACATAGAAAATTTTTTGGGTTGATTCTGGTTTTAGATTGATTGTTTTTAGATTTTAGTTTGCTTTTTCTCTGTGTGTTTTAACCATCCATAAGTAGTAGACTAAACCTTGCCAACAAACTTTGTCATGCTTTCACTTTTATGTTAAATCTGCTTTTGGTGAGATATTTGGTGGTGGTTTTTTAAGCAACCTTGAAGCATTCATTTACAGCACAGCCCATGTCTGGATATCTTTGGAGGAGATGTCTTTTTTTTACAATGCTTTTTGACTACAGAACCCTAAGCATTTTAGGCAAAACGTGCAGGGAGGTGTTAAGAAATTTCGTATGCAAACTAGTGTACATTTGTTTTGTATACTATACACTATAGACACCTGCTTTGTCAGGTTTCATGGTTTCCATAAAAAATGAAAAATGACTGAATTATGTAGGGTATATGATGAGTGGTGGTGGTTGGTGAGAAACAGAATTTGGCAGGTTTTTGGATTTCTCATCTCTCTGGTTTTGAAGATGTGGGTACGCAAGGGATACCAATTCATCTGGTATTGCAACAACGTTTTTCCCAAAAGGCCAATGTTAATGTGGCTGGCAAACCTGTAGTGAAGCACTTTTGCACCCAAAATGATAGCAATTGACAAGTTCATTAATCTGGGAAAATGATTGCATTTTAGTTGATGTCAAATGTGCTGTGACAATTTACACCAATTGTTTATATTGCCTTTCTGAATGTTTTTCCTTAACACACCCTCAAACCAGACAGATTTGGTCATTCACTTCTATTTGCATTTCACTTATGATTGGCATCTCTTGCCTTTCAACAACTGCAATAGGAACTCTCGTGAATAGCCTACAGGATATGGTAGTTAACTAACAGGTTTTTCTTTATTTTTTGCTCTTCTCAGCCTCTGAGGTTTTCTTCATAACCTTTTTTTTTTTCTTTTTGTATCCATGCCGTATTCTGTCTCTTCAGTGTTTTTGTTTATATTTTTTTAATGAACTAAATAAAAGTTGTTATGAGAACTTCAGAATTAATGCAAAAGGAAATGTATGTATTTATTTTGGTGCACACTCTCCTTTAAGTGCAAGGAAAGGAAAGGACTGTTGGAAAGGAAAGGGCCTTCCCCCAGCTCCTCTCCCTCTGTACTCACCTGTCCTCTCCACAAGGAATTCCAACAGATATAGATATATATATATATATATTCTTCATATGCTGTGTTTACAGCAGCAAAGAGAAGCAAAGCATGACTCACAACCCAATTAGTGGCTGAAATGACCCAAGGGTGTGTCGTGGGCCAGTTACCTGCCCAGGAAGCTTCTCAGGTAACCTAAAAGAATTGCTTGGAAGTGCAGACACAAGTCCCCATTTAATATGGAAAACTTGATTTGTTTTTCTTCCTGAAGTGTTATCTTTCTTTACTTGTACCCAGTTAGAGCAGTGTGTTTTGAACTACCTGTATTTTTTTTTCCAACAGGTATTAAAAATGAATCTTGTAAGCCTGTTTCTGATTTCAGTGCCAGCAGCTTAAATCAGTTTGTGCCAGTTAAAGGTGATAGACTTCTTTCTTCTCTGACTCTTGTCAGTTTTAGGGAAGAAATGCCTGTTTGTCCCTTTTTCCCCTCTTACACGGATGTAAGTTTAAAAGAACCATGCTGAGGGAAATGGGATTGTTAAAAGTTTGAGAAAAACTAAAGGTTTCTTTGCACGTGTGCTCCTTCTTTATAAATAGGTGATAGGAGGAGAGGCTGCTGTGGTATTTGAACCAATGTGCTGTGTTCTGACTGACCAAAACCACTATGTGGACTGGCAAATTATCTTAATTTTTAAACAAAGTAGAAAAAACTCCACAATTCCTTATTAGGAAATGCATTAGTTGTAGTCAACAGAATTTTATAATTTTGTAGATGTTTTATTATGTATCTAATTCTAACAAATCAAGATGTAGCAACTTTCCTTGTGGATTTGTCTGTTTACATGTTTGTTTCTTACAAAGTGTTTTTTTAAAGGGATAATTTGGCACAAAATTTTAAAATAGTTTTAAATACACCTTACTCAGAACTTGTGAGTATTTCCTTCCTCATAACTTTTTGTTTCAAGGAGCTCACTTGAATTTTTTGTCTTAGGAGCCAGACTATTTGTGAGTACCATGGATTCAATAATAAACTAAAAGCAGATTATATGTCTCTCTTTGTTTATGTATTTGCAATTTGCAAAGCTGTGTTGGGTCCTCATGTCACACAATAAAATATCTCTTTTTCATCTAGCTGCCTAACCTGAGTGTCCTCAAACCATCTCAGCATTCCTCAGCCTGCCCTATGGAAAGGAGAAAACATTCACTAATGTGTGTAGAGCTAAATGCTCTTATTTTTATTCTTGAAGGAGTTCACATAATAGCAATTTCATGTACTTGTCAAAGCTCTCAGGGGTGCATAAAGTGATATTTGTGCTGCTCTTTGTCATTGCAGCCTGTGCAGTGGAATTACTTGTTTGGCTTACATCAGGACTTACATTACACTGTCTTCCTATGGACATTATCTTCCTTTTCCCCTGCAAAGATCAGCTGATCCAGTGTGTATGTTCTGTGGGATGCTGGGGAGGACCATCAATTTAAGGTGGTTGTTTTTTTTATCTACACTTCTGTTTGTTTCGGGTTTTTTTGGTGGGTGTTTTGGTTGGGGTTTTTTTGTTTGTTTTTTTTTTTTGAGTTGTTATCCACAAGAATGAAACCATTACTGTGGAGAAACTTCTGGATCTGTTTGTGCGGGAAAACCAGGTGTTCAGTTTGAGAAGAGAATGACTGAGACAAATGTGATTGAATCAGGAATGTCATGGGTATCTATTTGAAATACTTTTTTTAAAAGGGTGTGTTTATTTAGCCAGAATAGTAGTTTAGAGTAGTAGTGACTGGACTGCAATGTCAAAATAATGTTTCTTTCCTCTCATGGATATCTTGAAATTTCTTCTGGTTTTTTTTATATTAGAATTCAACTTTAATGGGAGCTCAAAGTCTCTAATTTTCCTGGGTGGAATGTGGTCTACAAAGTCAAAAGGTCTGCTATGAGTTGAAGCTACAAAGTAATTTATACTAATAAACTTAGGAATTTCTCAGTAAGCTTGGAAATATGATTATAATCCTCAAATTTTTTTCAAAACCTTTAGCTTTAGCTAAGCTTTGATGCTCTTTTTTTTTCTTCCATTTTCTTTTTCTGCAATTGTCAAAGAAGGTTTGTTATTTTCTTCTTTAGCTTCTTTATGTGACAAAATGCTTTGCATTTCTGTCATCATCAAGGGCAAATTCAACCATTTTTGACAGCTAGCAACAATGGAAGAGATGGGAAGAATAAGGTTTTTGCTTTGGTAACATAATGACCAAGCAGATCTCTCTTTTTACAAAGGTGTGTAACCTCAAATGAGGCACAGAGATTATTTGAGCCTTCTACCAAGTGTGTTTGCCTCCTGCTCAAAGCATGAGCCCTGACCAGTCTGGTGAACAGGTTAAAAATGTACACAAAATTCAGATTCCTATAAATTACTGGTTTAGTCGGTCTTACCTATACAGACAGAATTCAAAATGAAGCGGTGTGCAGCCTACTCAAACTATAGACCTGGTTCTCTGTCAACATGGAGCTGCTCCCCAGGACTTGTGCAGTCATGGACTCAAGCCTCTCTAGTAAGAAAGGGTCTCATCTGCTTGAATTCCTTATGCTTTGTAATAACAGAACCAACACCAGCAGAGCAGTCTATTTAAACAAAGGAAAAAAGTGGAATCAAAGCCTATTCCTCCTTCTTCCAAACCATCAAGTCCCATATAAAGAAGGAGCTTATTCAATATTTCTGGATTTGTTATTCTTGGCAATGGGCTATACTTCGTGCCAGGTAACAGATCAATTTTAAATGGTATTGTCTTTTTTCTTATAATAGCTCTTTCTGCCAGAATACTTCCCCCACCCCCTCAGCCCCACAGGCAGTGATCTGATGCTCCTTAATGCAGGCAAATTTGTGTTATGATGCTTTATCCAGCTTCCATTCATTTTTAGAGCACATAATTTTTGTCTGCTTTAATAATAACGTGGCCTGCACCTCTGAAACGTGCCTGCATCTGTCTATTTATATCAGTGTAAAGCCGTGTTTCAGGGAATTGTTGAGGTGATGTGCTGCATATTGTCTCCACTACGCTCTCTCAGGGGAGAGGAGGCTGCGTGTATGCTGGACAAAAGTCAGGCTCCACAGCTTTGCACTGTGAAAGCCTTGGGGATGAACACTCTGTTGGGCTGTCCCAAAGAAATGTTACCATAACTGCTGGACTTGAATGCTGAATTTCTTGGCAGTTCCTACCCATCGCTGCCCAGACGAGCAAACAAGCATCTCAAGAATTACCTGTGGACATTGACATAGCTGAAGTAGAATGTAAGTAAATTTAAAATATATACCATATGAAAAATTTGAAAAGTAAGCACAGTAACTGATATAAGAACCTTATACTTGAATGGAAAATAATGCTTGGAATGGAAAGCAATGCTTGGGATATTCTTCATGCCACTTGTCCTATTTACAGCATTTAGACAATGTCAGATGTTGTACCTGAACATATTGCTCTTCCCAGAGTCTGCCTGCTTAAACCATTAACACCTTAAAGCATTTACAGTTCAGCAAGCATCCCAGAAAGACAAATGCCAACAAGAAACTGCAAAAAGGCAGCTTTTCTTTCCCCCAAAACTATAACCTAGCTTGTACCCTAGGGGTAACAACCTCTCCTGCTCTGGGTGTGTCACAGTGCCATTTAGTGAGTCTTGCCCTGACAGGGAACAAAAATTCAGCAGATTTCCTTCCATTGCTCTTCAATCCATTCACTTTTCCTCTATTCACTATTCCCCCATCTGGAAACTTCACTACCGTGTGTTCCTTGTATTCCCCAGGTACTATCTTTCTTACAAATACTTGTCCACGAGTGTTATACCTGCTTTTTAGGGTTCTAACATGAGGCAGGGATTTGTACTATTTTAAGGCTGGTTTTGGCTCTTTCTCTTTGAAGAAGAGTGTGTTGGTTTTGGCTTACCTTGCTCAGATTTGCTCTTATATTTATTTTTTGAAGTGCTGGGAGATACAGTTTTGTCAATAGGTGCTCTTTCCCCAAAAGCTAAGGAAATGCACATTTAAAGCAGGCATCTCTTCTTGAAGTATATTTCTTCCCTCATTCAACTGAGAAAAAGCAAAATTACTTGAGTGAAATGAGTGATGAGTAAAAATGTCATTAATCCATGCAGCACATAATAAGAAAACTAGGAAAAAGTTAAGATCAATGCCTAGAAATATGCAGCAGGTTTATCAGAGAGCAGGATGTCTGTCACAAATAAGATGTTCCACATACTTGTTGTATTCCCTTAAAAATGTAGCTATTATTAGATAAATAGGTAGAAGAAGCATTTACAGGGTATAGTACTTCACGTTACTCAATAGGAAAAGGAAAAAAAAGGTTTTGCTTTTTATTTTGTTTCATGATATCATGAACAACTGAATGATGATTATGAAGTTTTCAGTTTACCTCCACATATATTGGATATTTTCTGAAATCAGAGGGTTGCAGTAAAGATCAACAGTGATCATAAAAATAGATTCTAAGTTTTCTCACTAGATAGCTGGAAATCATACTGGGAAACCAAGAGTCTTTGGACAGGCTGTTATTCATTCAGTGTTCTCTCAAACTGTTATCTGTCAGTGCTGGGCTCACATGAGCAAATGCACACAGGCAGAATGCTAACTTTATCATAGCAATATGTATTTTCTCAAAAGTGCCTACATTTCAGGGGTATTTTGTCTTCTTGACATGTATTTGTAACACAGAAAATGTTTCAGTAGTTAACAGATCAGTTACTTTTATACTAGACTAAAGTTCTAAAAAAAGTGGTACCCAGTTTGTGAGGATTATGGGTATAAAAAATATCAGGTATTTTATGATGCTTCATGACAAATGCTGAAGCAAACAGACACTTCCTTTTTTTATGCAAGTGGCTGAAATAGAGGAACAGATGTGCTATTCTTGAGATTGCCACTTAAATCTAAGGAAGCTTGAAACAATAATTTAAAAATGTTATCATGAAGTGACTTTGCTAATGAGGGATATAATTGGAGAGTTATAAATGTTCTTACATATATAATGCTTTTATAGCTATACTGAAATTGAACTAACTAGGAGAATTTTATATTGTTTGAATCTACTGATAACTGTACAAAATGTATGTGGCAAATTTCACAGCAAAGAAACCTTTTCCTAGAGATTAAACTCAGCCAAGTGCCATTTAAGAGCCAACTGTGAACTGGATGTGCCTCACTACCAGGTTGCAGAAGACTGTTGGCCCCTGAAGTTTTCAAATGTTTGTCTTACTTTTTCATGGTGAAATGTAATTGATTTCCTAACTCCAGGCAAGAGGTTACTGCAGTATAGGCCCAGCTGGTCCACGTGGCTGCTTGTCCAATATAACTGGTGTGGATCTCTCAGAGTCTCCTCATTTAATATCTTGGAACAAAGCATTGGAGGAAATCTTTAATAAAATAGCATAGACATACTGTTTATCTAATGGTCATCTCTGGTCTCAGAGCTAAGGGGACCTGTATCAAAATGCCTGGGATAAATGACTGCTCTCCTACTTAGCTCCAGGTTTTCCTTTCCTGCATTTAAGTACAAGAGAGCCACATCTTAAATTGCTGTTTATTTTGCATTGCCTACAGAGCCTGTGAAAGAGACTACAGTAAAAAGGACATGCAGCAAGCCCTGGACCTGTCCCACAGCTTTCACCTCTTAATGTTTATTGATTGCTCTGTTCTACTAACTCTACCCCTTTTAGGTGTGATTTTCAGATTAGCCTTAGGATTTGATGGAGTGTAATTATATTTTCTTGGCAGGTGCTCTGTGGTGTAGTAGGAGCTGGCTGGTTCACAGGGAGTGAGCTGAGGGCTGCATTGCTTGAGTGAATCTGTCAAAGAAATCTCTCATGTATCCTGAATTCTTCCCTAAGGAACAAGTGAGGTTTTTCCATCATCCACTGTACTCTTACCAGAGCATATATTTGAGGACTGAAAAACCCTTAATTTTACAGAGATAACCTGTCTGTTCTCCAGGGATATTTTGATAGAATAACAGTGCTATGAAATTTTTTTGTCACTCTCTAAACCCTGCTTCACCAGATAGACCAGCCCTTAGTGTAACCTATGGTCATTGAAATAATTTTTTTAATCAAGACACTTTTAGTAACAAAAATACTTATCCCATTGTGATGCAAACAGCAGATGTGTCAGTAATTTGCTAAAGAAGAGTAAAATTCATTTCTATAGCATCAGATATTCTTTTTTGAGATGCAACCTCTGGTGATATGACCTTAAAGCAACAATACCAGAGAAAAACAACTAGCAGGGCAGTTTAGTCTTCAGAATTATTGTCATGTTTTTTATTTTTCTAATTCTTTTTCTTTTATTTTCCTTAATTTTTGTTCTACCGTTGGCAAAAATTCAATGGCGATTATGTCACAATTATCCAACCATCAACAGAAGTCAGAAAGCACCTGCCAGCCCATAAGAGATTCAGAAAATAGTGCTGCCACCAGCACCTGGTTTACATTCCCTGCCTGGGCTGGGGAGCCAAAGTTCTGTTGGTGACTGGTGCGAATTTCAAAGCAGACGTCAGGTTTCTCCAGCTGAAGTTCAATTGCATATTTAAACATGTTGAGAGCAATAAAATTGTGTTGGAATTCATTTCCTGTGAATGAGTTGTATGGTCTGGTACTTAATCGCTTCCAAAGCTTCAGGAATTAAATCACTTACGGTTGTAGGAATATTTCTCCCTTGATTCAAAGTGCTTTATGAAAACCCATTAAACTGTGTAACAGATACATCTGAAAGACACTTTAGGTAACCTGTTTAGTTACTTTAATAGACTGGGTTTATGTCGTATCTTAGTTTATGCAAATTTTTTATAGATAAGCAAAGAGTTATATGTATTTGCTAATATTGCATGTAGCATGTGTCCTACAATGTTGAATTAAAATTAATTAATTACTATACTGTGTCACTTCTTTAATGAACTTTGCTCCTCCTATGCCTAAGTGCTGGAAGATAATGTAATAATTACTCTAATTTTCTTTCAGAAATTCTCAGGTGCTTAGATTTCAAAAGCAAAGGTTGTCACCTTTGAACTTATATGCATGCAACTGAAAATAGTGAATATAAAATATCCGTCCCTGTATTAATCTTTAATTTGCTATCCTTTTAAGTCAAGGGAATAGAAAATGCTTATTATATTTTAAAGGCAAAGAAGAAAAGTGTTGAGCTCTTTTGAGATTATAAGTTGTTTGGGACATTTTAATTATTAATTTTTTTAAAATGGACAAATGGAAACAAAATTAGATGAATGTCCACGTTCCAACGCAAAGCTGAACAACGGAATTTTTATTACAAACAGAAACCCAAAACCAACTGGACTCTGTCTGAGGGAGAGTGTGTCAGAGTCAGACGCTGTCTTTGGTGATTTGAATGTCTAATACACTATTAGACGAAAGGAAATTTAGGTTTGAACTTTGACTCTTGCTTTGGTTTGCTTGACAACCCAATAGCATTTCCTAGATTTAATTTGAAATAAGTAAAGGAATTTAGACTATGAATCACTCACCTACTGTATTCGAGAATATATTTATTCTGTATGCTTACACCTACTGTTCATGCTGAAGTTCTTGAAGGTACAAACTCCATTTATAAACATAAGGTGCATTTAAGGTAGCTTTAGGTTTTATTTCTATTACAACGGGTTTCTCCATCTTTCTGCATTACCCACCAAGTGTAACCAGGTCCTTGAGCAAAAACAATCCCACGGATGGGTTTGTCTTTGCCTGAGGTGGGATTAATCCAAACAGTCTTTCCTAAAAAACCTTTCATANTATCTTTGCCTGAGAGCCTTTTAATTTCAAAATTGTGGTAATTTGGAGGGAGGGGGTTTACCTTTTCCATTTCACTGAAGGCTTTCGCCTTCCTTAACAGACTCCTGTCTTGTCAAACCAAGACATGCTATGATGTTTTATTTCTCTCTATTCCATAAATGGAACAGTTTACTGTTTATTTTCTGATCCTGCCCTTCAATTTGCAAAGTATTTCAGGCTTTGAGGAATCATTTGTAGAATTCCTACAGCAAGAAATTATGAAAGAAATCTACCTTTGTAACATCAATGTTTGAATTCAAAAATGTTTGACTATGTCTAGAATTCTTTAAACATGTAAAAATATTTTTCTGATTATGAAAGGTCATAATTTTTGTTCTTGATAGCCTTTTAAAATTTTATTTTCCTATGATATTGCTTTAAGAGAGGTGCTCTGTGTGTATGAGAGGGAGACGGAATATCAGAGTGTTAGTGTTTTGCTATTACAAAATAATTGAAGTTATTTTTATAAGGCTTTATTTAAATGGTTAAAGCTTTTTTTGTTTGCTCCCCATGCTTGTGGCAAAGCATATTTAAGTATTAATGAGAGAAACACACAACTCAATGGTAAGGGGAAAATTTGAGAGCATGAATGGTCAGAATTGCTTTTAGTCAGAAAAACATCTGTATCATGCAGCTAAGGATAACTGAGAACCAAAGTCTTCCTCAAAATTGATGAGTTTAACAGTTAACATGATATTACCAGTAGATTATGGGTAATGGAAATGCAGAAGGACATATAAGAGATACATATATACATATCACACTATTATATGTACAATAGTTTTCAGACAGGCAAGAAACAGGCTGTTAGATATAATTGACAAGCAGACCTTTCTCCTTTCTTGACCTCAGTTTACATCTCCCTGAACTTGTAATTGAAGTCAGTATTATAATACCAATACTATATGAGTTTTACATGAGACAAATTAAGAAACTATTGTACAAAACGGCAAAAATTGTTGGTGAGCTGTGTACAGGAGTTCTAAGTGTTATGGTTTAGCACAAAAATGCAACCACACCAAAAGCAATATTGTGATGGGTTGCATCATTTGATTTTTGCATCTCTTCCACCTGAAGAGAATGTTTACTGAATTCCTAGTTTGAATCTGAAGGCTGAAGCCAATAAAACTTGGCCTGACGGGTGCTTGTGAAGGAATCTGGGCCATACTTGGCACCTGAAATATGAAAGGGTCCCCTTGGCTTCCCTTGTCACTCCAGGATTGCTGGGAGGGAACTGAATCCTCCAGATCCCTGGATGAGTCCTGGTACAGGCACATTTATGGAACTGAAAATCACTTCTCTGTCCTTCAGCATTTCCTGGGCCGTGAAGTTTTGCAGCTGTGCAAAGGAGCTAACCCAGCTCCCTGCATTGCTGCAGGGCCCCTGAGGCTGCATTGGCTGCTGGGGATGAGATGTTGGGTGGCACATTGGAACCTCCTCAGCTATGAGTGTGCTGGTGATGCACGTCTTGCACCTCAGCCTTTCTCCTCTGGCATTTCCTTCCACGCTCAGACAAAATGCTGCAGCTTTTGGACATCTGGGAACTCTCCAGTTTCAGAAATTGTCAGCTGAGCTGGCTCATCTTCTCCTTGATATCTTTAAAGATTCTTGGTGTGTCTGGTGCAATAGTCTGTGGATGGAAGGGATTTTGTTTCCTGCCCCCTCTTGCCATCATTATTATTATTAATAATAATAATAATTTTGTTATTAAACAAACTATAATAATTATAGTAATGACAATATTCCTGTATTTAGGTGACATGCCTATGCTTAGTTCTTTTTATCAAAATAAAGATATAGTATTTTCTATTAATACTATTAATATTTATGTATATGTCTGTCTATATTTAATAAATATAAGCAAAATAAAATTCTTAAGTGCTAAATAAATGAATTCCAAATAAAATGTCTTGATTCTAAAAAAAAACCAATTTTCCAGATCTCCCTGGAAACAGTATTAGTTAGGATGTGTTTCTCTTTGAGTTCCAACAACATGCATTTCCTTTTCATCCTTCAGTTTCAGACTGATCATTATTAGGGTTAGCCAGTTACCACTATCAACTTCATATTGGTTTCTTTCCAACAGGAATCCAGCCTATGCTCTGGGGAGTATGTGAAATTTCTTCTATTGTGTTTTTTACAAGCAGAAGATGGTGACCATTTTAAAACCTGAAGTAATATTCTGCTTGCTACAAGATAGAAAACAGCAACATAAATTTGCATGCTTTGCTGTCTAACTTTGGGTCTCATTCTAAAGGCACCAGAGAAAATGCAACAGGATTTTCTGCATAGGATTCACAACAGTGGGAAAATAAATGTTAGGATGGGTACCTGGAGGCAACTTTTTTCCTCATATATATTTTATGTTGGACAGACAACAAGCTGACATTTTAGAGGTACATTTAGTGGAAAGGAACAAAAAGGAATAGGGAAAACTTGTGTGATTATTTCCAGTTATTTTAGGGTACTGTTTAATTTTAATCAAAATAAGAAGGAATCTACACTATTTTCTTGGTGGCAGTATGGAGTCTGTTGATCTTTGGTTATATTCTGTTAGGATGAATTTCCACAGTTTCAAGAACCCACAGATTCCATGGGGGAAAGTTCTCTCCCACGATGATTTCATCAAGGCAGCTGAGCTTCTGTTCATCCTGCTGGTAAAACCATGAGACAGGATCTATTGAAACAGGATGCTAACTAAGTAAGGATCCGGAGCCATCTTAATTTTTTTTTTTTTTTTTGCACATTAAAATTACTATTGATTCTGAGTCACAGGGATGTGACTCATCCTGAAAGTTAGATATGTCCCCAAGATGTTGCTGCATCAGAGGCTCACATTGAAATCAGTATTAGGGTTGCTTAATTTTCTGGGGGGGAGTGTGGGGTGGGCTGGGGCGGTGATGGGAGCAGTGCTGGTTTTGCTTTTGCTTTTTTATGTTTTTTGTTAAGACATAGGGAGGGAGTAAATGAGAGACCAACATTTAGTAGACAGCATTGTTTTTCTTCAGCTATTTGAATACTTAAGCTGACACTTCAGTTAATAAACTAGATGTTCTTTGGTGTGATACTGTGGTTGCTAATGCTCACTTTCTGGTTCCACACTAGAGACTCTTGGGTAATTCCTGCTGGGAATAATTACAAATATTTCTCTGAAAAATTAGCCCAATATTTATCACTGGTAAAAAAGCAAATAGAATATTAGTTATTATTAGCAGAGGAATTTAAAGCATATCAGGAAATTAAATTGTGATGCTGGATAAATCTATTTGTAAAGTTGTGTAATTTCATAAATTTAAATTTTGAATACTTCATGCAATTTTTCTTGATTAATTTTTAAAAAGAACTTAATAAAACTAGAAAGTCCTTGATAGATCAAAAGCATGGAATATCTTTCATATGGATTATGATGTGAACTGAGTTACTTTTTTGCAGCTTGGAAAAGAGGTACATGAGAAAATAGAAGGATATACAAATATACAAACGGATACAAAATTTTCAGCTTGTAAATAAATTTATAGTAATGAAAGATCGATTTTTGCATGATTTATACTTGCAGAATCTGTCACCACAGGGTGTTGTAGGGAACAAATATATACTGGGATTAGGCAAATTGATGGACTATGACTATGTTTTCTGAATTACCTACTAAACCTGATGGTCCAGACACAACTTCCAGCTTCCTATGAGCTTCCAGATTCTCAAAGCATAACACAGAGGCAATTATTGTATGCACACTGCCATCTTCAATTCCTTAAGGAAGTACATTGCACTAAGGCAAGCCCAGACTTAGTAAATTTGTCCATGTATTCTGACCAGAAGATGATACAATATGCCAAATATTTTGGATTTATAGTATCTGGCAAAGTTAATATACTTCAGAGACTTCTATGCCTGGTTCAAAAAGAGTGGAAAGAGATGCAGAAAAAAGATATTTTGGGATGTATCTATTCAAGTAAATATAATTTTAGTATTTAATGTTTCTTTACACTATTTTTTCCTTTCCACCTTTTTTTTTTTTTAAATAAGGTGTTACTTTGTATTTCTGAATGTTCGCAAGTATCTAGGAAAAATGCTACCTCAACACAAGGGGAATAAACAGTGTCAACCTCTCTATTCCCATTCACACCATTCATGTTTATTTTATTAGAGACATCTATGGTTTGTTGATACCACTTCAGCATTTCATTCCTTAAGGGAAGCACAGTTTCAGAGCTAGAAGCCTCTGGAGCCTGTAAGCAGGCGGCGGAAGTGAGTGGGCTCATATTGAGAAAAGCACTGTTGATTGACATGATATATTGGTTTAGAGTATATTAACTTATCTCACACTTTAAAGAGTCAAAATTAACTCAGGAGCATGTTTAGAATCCTAACACCTCAACAGATGGAAAGCTCCCTTCCTTCCTCCTTCTCTGAAATCACCTGGCAAAGAGTGAGCCAAGGCTAAAAAGGTGGTTTAGAGAATTTCAGTTCATTCTGCAAATTATTTTTTTTACACTTCTCAGAATAGTGTTCAGCTTTCCACAGACCAGAATGAATCCTCCTAGCTTTTCTTGTTTGCTCACAGGAAAAAATAAGGATCAGGAGTAGAGTTTATTTTAATTGCAGTGCGTACAGTATGTCACGGTCTAGTGCGTCAAGCATTGCTATTTTGTGTCTGTGCCCAATTCCAACTTTAGACAGACACAGCTCAGAACTGTAAACACCTGCCTGCCGTCATTAAGGGTGGCAGAAAATATCCCATTGTGGGAGGACCATAAGCTGTGTTTTAGGCAGTTTGTGTGTGATCCCTGACAAGAACAGACCGTGCTGCCTCTCTCTCGCTGCCTGTGCTCCCCTTTGGATGAGCACTGTGCGATCCTGGCGCTGTCCTTGGCCCCACCGCTCACATGCACACACGCACACGGCTCGTAGTAACTCAGAACCATTTCACAATAGCCACGCTTCCAACAGGAAAGTGAAACTAAATTTAAAACACAATGAGATTAGCTCAAGGCCTTAATATATGCAGAGTTTAGAGGTCATTTACAATAGTTCCATTGCTGCCATATGTTTAAGGAAGATTAATTTACAGAAATAAAGCTAGAATAGTTCTGCTTTCATTAAAAAAAAAAAAATATGAGGTTAGTGCTTAAAAAAAGAAGTTTTCACATAGGGATCCAAACATGAGTAAGTTGCAAGCAGTCCTATCATCTGTCAAACCAACTTCCACATCAAATTCATAAATAGCAGTGTGTAAAAGGGAAACTAGGAAAGCCAAACTCCACTTTAAAGCCACAGAATGAAAGCTGAGCAGTCCTAGCTGATATTGTTGCAACTCTTCACATGCTTTGGGTTTAATTTTTGTTTTGTATTAATTTCCAGAACAACTCCCTATGTATTGCAAACATTTCCAAACAGATAAACTGAGGGAAAACTCCTGACTCCTTTTGGTTTTAGGAGAATGTGAGTGTATGTCACATACTGTGCGCAGGAACTGAAGTACTAGCACGGGTTACCTCTCATCCGTGCTTTTCTCTCCTTAAAACTCAAAGAAATGTGCAATACTTGACTTTAGTATCATTACAGTTAGTCCACCAGGAAAGAGCTGTCTGTGGCGGAGTAATCCAAACACCCCTTTAATTACCAAACTATTGAACTACTGGAGTTTTAAGTTTAAAATAAATTAGAAAGTTGACCAAATATTAAATCCATCATTTCAATTTTTGTGTTTTTCAGTGGCTTGCAGCACTGATGGGCACAAATCCAGCTTGTCCTTGAGCTCCTACTCACAGTTGCTCATCAGCTTTTGTGTGATTGGCCATGTGGGTCTTTGTTTCTAGCCCACCCCTTTTCTTACTCAGGACACCAGCTTTGCTGCTAGCAAAGTCATAGCCCCTACTGTTTTCCACGGAACAACACGAACCTTTGAGATAAAATGATGCTGAAACAAGTGTATTGGCATAGCAGATGTGATAATTGGGACATGTAGACTCTCAGCATCTCTGCCTTCCATTTGCTCCTTTCTAGATGGGCAGCAGTATTTCTTCGGAAATCTCATCTATAAAGTGATTGCTTCCCCACAAAACAGGGAATGCAGTATGGGTCATTTCATTTCCCAGATTATCCGTCTCATGTATTCTAAATGTTAAATGGCTTTGCAGTGTGGTCAGTGTCTTGAATTTCCTGTGAATAGTATGGAAAATAATTTCAAAGATAGTAATCTCTCATTTTTAACCTCCTGTACTACTGTGTTAGCATGCAGCTCTTGGAATTTTGCCTGTGGTTATATTAACTCTAGCATTGAATATACCTTTTTTTGGCAGAGATTTCTTGGTATACACCCAAGAGAAAGACAGCTTTGGGTAGGGTGTACGGGTTTTGGGGTTTATTTTGCTTTTAAGTCTTTCTGTGTATATGTGCATGCATGTCTAGAAGTTCCATATAAAAGTTTGTATATATAGATATTAATATATAATTAAACCAAGTTAAAGAACTTTCAACTGAAATGGAACACTGGCAGATGGAACATAAGAAAGCAGGAGCCATGAGATGCCTTATTCCACCAGTGCACAGCTTGGGTCACCTCTCTTGCTCCCATAAGATGTACAATGTTTCCTATCCAGAAAGCTGACACCTGTCCTGCTAACCTGGGTGTTACTGATACATTCAAACACTTTAGTGGAGGTGAGTTTCTGTCAGGTATTTCAGCTGTTCTGGGACATCTGAAGCAACTAATATGTTTCCATGAAAACAGCTTCTAAGGTATCCATTTTTCTCCAGAATTATCCCCTGAATATCAATGCTACTACCTTCAATTGCAATTATACCTACAACTAAACTGAAGATGCTGCTCAATCCTTGCTGTATTTATTTAGAGATGAACCAGCAGAGTGTGGTACATGAGCAAAAACTGAGACATAACACAAATGAACATGCACTTCTGCTTTCCCTGAAAAAAAAGGGAAGGCTTGATTGAAATCTGTGACTTGATAATCCTTCCAGTTACATTTTGTTTTCATAAATAAAGTTCCATGAGAGAGGACAAAGGAGTTAGTCTCATCTGTGTCTAGGAAGTGAACACAGACAATTGAGAAAATTCACTGGTAACCACATCTGCTAGTAATGACTGCTCTAGCTGTCTATCTATGAGATTATGCATTTGTACCTTTAGAATTATGATACTGAGATAGTGGTTTAATAGGTCAAATGTGAGACTTGATTGTCCTTAAATGATAATTCCTCCAGGGGAAGGAGGAACTCTGTAAAACGTGGTAGGCCCTCAAAGTCTCAGAAAATATAAAATAAGATCAAGGCTGATGGTCCAGTGGCCCATTTGACACAGACAGCAGTAATACTGGAGGATTTGACTTAGCTGATTTTTCAGTGAATGGTATATAAGTATCAGTCAACAGGGAATTGTGTCAAGTGAATTTACACCAAGAAAAATCCCTGTACTTTGGAAAAGATCCTGAAGGTTTTCTGAGACTTTTCAAGTCTATCCATGAATACCCAAAGGCTTTTTTTTTTGGCCATTATGTGTAAAGATGCCCAGAGGCTGACAAATAGCAGCAATTTACAGTATATGCTAAATGTTAAATTATTTTGATAGATCTGTCTTATGGTTGTTGTTTGGGTGTGTTTTTTTAAACAAGACTGCTTTTGTGGAGAAGGAATTATTTTCTTGCTTTTTCTTACTCTGTTTTACCTTTTTTATAGTGCTACTTTATTCTCTAGGTCCTAAAGACAGCTGAGATGCTATTCTAGGGCCTGAGCCCCCTCAGCTCTTGTTGAAGTTAACAAGAGATGAGAGCAGTCATATTTTCATAGAGCCTGGGTTTGCTTAATGTCCTTTGCTCATCCCCCATTCACTTTATGTTGTGAGTCATACTCCTAAGAGTATTCTTATAACACCTTTGATTCCCACCCCAACTTAAGGCATCACCCCTTCCCAGGCTATCAGTTAAAAACTAGAAGATTAATAAATTTTGACTTCACCATCCAGCCAGTAAATCTGTAAAGTCAAAAACATAGGAAGGCAGTTCTAGGGAGTTATTCTGTTTTCTAGGTATGCAATCTTATTTTTTCCTTGAGGAATAAAAGCATGGAAGTCTTATCAAAATGTGTTTCCTTTCTTGCCTTTGTACATTGTTAAAAGTGTTCTTGGGGGTATAAAGACCTGAGAAATGGAGGTGTCTGTCATGTTTGATTTAGTTTGAGATTAGTATCTGTCATGGTTTGAAATGGGGGTGTCTCAGGATGTGAGGAATTGGACACGCCTCTGTGAAAATACCCATGTTAAGCTGGGAAAACCCAGTGGGGGGTGAATTCCTCTTTCCCTGTGGACAGCCAAGGAGGTAGGATCCGGCCTGGCCCTTTCTGGCCAGGCTGGGCCCTGAAGCTCTGCTGGGGGGTGAGGCCCTGCCAGGCCCTTTCCCCCCCGGCTTCTGCCAGCAAACCCAATGGTAGCCGGGCAGGGAGAGAGAGAGGAAGGAGGGGAGGAAAGTGCTGCGGGGGCGAAAGGAGAGAGAGCCTTGTGAACATCAGGCTGATTGTTCNTCCTTTGAGAAGATAATGAGAATCTTTGCTCTGTTGAACAGTTCATTTTTAAACGAGAAACCCCACAGTGGACATGGCCTGTAAACACAGCTCTGGGAAGGCTGTGGAAATGGGAAGGGCTTCACAAAGCAGGTTTCCCCGGGCGGGTGTTCATGAAACCATTGATAAACCACAAGAAAGACTGTTTTTTTTCTTGTGGAGAAGTTTTCCATAACATGAACAAGAGGAACTTCTCTCCCTGAGAGAGTTGAGAAAAGACTATTTTATGGGTGGTGAACTGACTGAAATGCTTGGTTTTGTTCCTTTGCATTGATGGTGGGAAAGGAATGGTGGTGGGAGGAGATGTGTTATGAAAGGTTTGTTTTGGTTTTTCCCCTTCTTTTCTTTTTAGTTACTCTTAATAAACTTCCTTTATGTTTTGCTTGAAGTTTTGAACCTGCCTTTGCCTTTCTCCTGATACTATCTCACAGCAGAAGATAAGTGAACTGGCAATCTGCCAGCACTGAGCCCACCACACTCAGTGGTGCATTGATTAGAAAATATTCTAAAATTGGGAAATTCTAGAATTGGCGAACTAAAACCACTACAGTGTCTTAGAGGACGTAGGGAATCATAGTAGCAGGAAACATGTTTCTCAATAGCTCGTTTTATTTATTTACTTTAAAATATAGTTATCTCTATTAAAAACATGAGATTATAACAATATGCAAAAAAAGCATTTAATCAACCTTTTTGTACAAAAACGCATAGTCTAGATTGAATAGGGCCTGCAAAGAAAGCTGGTGGAAGTAGGAGTGCTAATAGACTCTTATATTTGGTCTTATTGAAATGCACACTTTGAAAGTTATGCTTCATAATGCTTTAGCCTAGTTAGGACAAAATAAATCTATGAGGTGCAGAAGAATAAAAAAAAAATGTAATCATAGAAGAGAACCTAAAGAACCCTTTAACTTTTCAGCTCAGAGGCAGAATTTACAAAAGAGTAGAATTCAACTAAATGAGTTACTGCTAAGGTTAGCAAAATAGGGGGAAATCTGTGTGCCATATTTGCATTAATTGAGATTTATATTAGAGATTAGATGGTGAAAGAGACTCCTCCCAAAGACAGTACTCACATGCTGTTAATCTTGTGCTCATGTGAGGTTCATGCTCAAGCGATTTGTTGTTTCTTTCTAATTTAATATCTAAACTTTGTATTTATTCTGTGTAAGATGGTTACCTGTAAATCCTGAAATCTTAAGCAGAACTAATAAAATATCAGTGTTAAGATTCCTTTCTTAAGGCTATTAAAGTTATATTACAAGTACATTGTTTTTCTATTGGTTTATTTTACTTCTTGTACTACTTAGCTTAGTATTTTACCACCAGTCCTTTGAGACTATTGATCCAAAGCAAATTGATTAAATTTTTATTTTCCAGTTCATAAAATGAAGCCAACGGTATAGAAATCCACTGTAGGAATGTCATCTTGCTTCTGTTTTTTCTTTTTACATTATGGTAATTTTTTTCGTCAAATAGTAGTCACATTTTTTATTGTTGTGTTAAAGTGCTCTCTTTATGTTTAGAGTCTGAAAACAAGCATTTAAGGTAGGAGGGCAACCTTGAGCAAAGAGGTAAGAACAAGTTTATTCATATTTCATAATACTTATTATTACTAATATCATTCTGTATTTTAAAATTTGAACACTGTATGTATATGAAAAGGTCTCACGAAAAAGGAACATTATAATCATAAGTGTATTTTTCAAGGCCAGCAGGGAAGCTAAAGCAGGGTGGGAAATTTCACCAGAACTGAGGCTGAAGGAAAGTGTCTCAAGCCATTATTGTACTTAAAATGAGGTGACAATCCCACTGTTCTGTCCAGTCTCAGGTTGTTTAAGAAAACAACAAGAAAGGTCTTTGTGAAATAATTTGCTCTTCACTTATGTGAATGCAACTGAGAACTGTCCCTTGCTTTGGGAAGTCTTTTATATTAGTCATAAGAGATAGAAATGCTTTGTCAGTCATTTGGTTAAAGTGGTTTACCTTGGTTTTCGGTTGCAGTAAAATGCGTTTGACCCATGAGGGTTAAACAGCATCTTTTAAGAGAAAATAAGAAATTAATTACGACTGACTCTGAATTATGTCTTGTGGCTCACCTCTTTCCAGTTGCAAGCACCTGTGCTGCCCCCCAGGCAATACAATGGATTCCCAGCTCTCACCTTTAGTGAGATTGGGAACCTTCAGGATGCACAAGGCCTGCACCCAATAGAAGGGCATGCAGCAAGACAGAACTATAATGCAGAGGATAAAAGTCAACAAAATGTGGGTCTAAAAAATAAATAGCTCCTTCAATACAGCAAAGAAAAAGGCTGCATGACAAGCACAAATAATTTTTTCTTGGCTCTGTCGTTCTAGTAGGGTTAGATGAAACTTGGGGAATGTTCTGAGTGGCACAGTGAAGTAACTGATTACTCTGGAGGAATCAAAATCTGATGTGTGGTAGTCACTCTCTCCTAATGAGTCACATGCATCTTAATTTTAAGGAAACTTTAAAAATCTGTTATTGGTAGTTGTTTTTTAAACCCTATCTATAAGCAAACTTGTTTATAATGGATCATGTGGTCTAAAGGAATTGTTTTGGTAGAAGGGAGAAAGCCTTAAGTTTTAGCTTTCATACTTTCCAGATTCTGTACTGCTTTAGTTTGTAACTCTGAATTTCAGCAAGTTCTCCTCACAGCTCAGTCAGACCTTTTCCAGCCCCAGAACCAAGGACACCACTGCAGCTCCAGGCCCAAAAAGTGCAAACAGAGAATTGAGGAGAGCAAGCTGGGAGGATGGGACTGCATAACCTGGAGCTGTAATTGGCCAATTAACCCCAATATGGAAATGGACCAAAACTTATAACAGTGTGAAAACTCGTGACTCAGAGTCCATCTTGGGTCCATCTTGGGTGTAGCCCTGGCTGGGCTCTTGTGCTGCCCAAGGTGTGTCCCTTGAGGAAATCCTTTTAATAAATCCCTGCTTTATTCTGTAACTCTTTCTAGCCTCTGTTCTAGGTAGCCTCTCAAGGCGTCAGCAGAACTGTTTGCAGGGATATAATTGCATTAATTAATTAGTGAGATTGTGAGGTTAGGAGAAATGAAAATTGCTAAGTTCTGTTCAGCTTTTAAAGCCGTGTATTGTGGAACTGTCTTTTACATGAAAGCCATCAAATGAAGCCTGGGAGTCTGATTAGCTCAGTGCAGCTCTGTTTTCCATATGCCTTATGGTCTGTGTATTGGGCCCTAAGTCTGTGACAGCCCCAGCTCTGTGTTCAGTGGTGGTGTTTACAGAGGGCTGGAAAGGGAGGCAGTGTCTAAATGAACAGTTAGATTCCTGTCAGCTCTGTGCTGCTGCCGCTGCTGCTGAACTGCGCCACCTTCTAGAGAGGACTGGGGTCCTTTTCCTCACCCCAAAACCCACTGAGTGCTGTGTTTGCAAAAGCACATGGCTTCCTGTGTAGCTCTGTGCCTGAGCCTGGGATAATTCTTCTACTAGAATTATTCCAGAGGAATTATTCTTCTGCCTATTGCTGTCTCAGTGCTCAGTCTGGAAGTGGTGACAGCCCATTTCTGCTGCCCATCTCTGCCTCTTTACTGCTGTCCCCTGGCACATCAGAACCAAGGTTTGGGGTTTTTTTATTATTGTTGTTTTCCGCTATGAATGCAAGTTTTTCCATATTATCAGGGAAGTGAATCTCGGCATAATTCCTTTTAAAAATTAGTGTTAAATCATAATTTCCTAGGGGTGGTTTCTAACAGTAAGCAGAGGGCACTCTAGCAGCACTATTTTTGCTCTCTTACATATAATTTGATTACTATTTACAGCAGATGAGAACTTTGTTTTTTAATGAAGTGAATGACATTTATTAACTAACCCATGACCAATTCAAAATAAATCAGCAAATCTGAACAAAATAAAAATAATTAATCTACAGAGATGCTTGTCTTCTGTGAATCATCTAATGCCATCTATCTCAGATTGGTGTTTCAGGAACCATTAGTGAGGATTTTTCACTTTGTGGTGTGGCACAGTGAGGGCAGATAAGTCTGATTAGTCCTTTTCCCATTAGACAAGGTATTTTAATTCGTTTTTAAGATATAGAAAGAGGGTGTCTGGTAAAGTATCATGGGAAAGAACTCTGGAGTTTCTCCCTCTCCTATACATGCCCTACTGCACATACAAATATAGAGTGAGTTTTCAGAAAACAATGGAGGAAAACATATAAGAGCCTGATTAAATTTTATTCTGAATCATGAAAAAGGTCTATATTTTTTCTAATAGAAAAAATCTATATTAAAAGAAAAAACATAAACTTCATCTTCAAAAAAATTTCCTTTTTAGTGAAAGAATGTATAATTCTGAGATTTTGGATGTTTTTTATGGATACTTTTTATGATGCTTGACTTCATTTTGTATGAAAATTAGTGTTTATTGGATATTAATATTTATTGGGTGTAGCAGTGTTTACTCTTTAATTAGTAAAAAAAAACAACTTTATGAATGATTTTTTGTTTACTGTAATTGCTTTTCTCTGAAGATAAGATAGTCTCCAAGAAGCTTGTGTTCTGAATGTAGTGGCACAAGTGGCACAGTGCAAGGGGTTTGACTGAAATTAGGTTTTCAAGAGGCTATAAACTCCATCTATTAGCTGCTTGTACTTCCTTTCACCTAATAATCTTCTACTTCCCCTCAGTTTGAGACAGTGGTTTAGAAAACCATTCAGGTAACAAGATCAATGATTAAATAATTTGGTTCAAAAAGATCTTTGAAGTGATTGCTTTGACAAGGTCATTTTTAATCAAAATATATTTACTCCTTTAGCAGTTGTGTCAGCTGAAGAGATAAAAGAAGCAGCTCACTGTGGTGGCAAGGAGCCTTAGGCTGGCTTTGCTGCCAAAGTCCAAGTATTGTAACTTTGGACATAAAAAGGTATGTAAAATTCTGTTGGGGCTGTGACATTGCTGCTAGACTGCACATGCAGCTGTATGTCAAAGTCAATCCAGAATCACGGGCTTGCCCTTACTGTCCCAATACAGCCTGTTCAAGGGGTTGCTTCCTGTGCTTTGGTGGAATTGTCCCACTAAGAAGGAACCTGAATTGTTTCATTTTCCAAAGAATGTGTTACACAGAACCTGTGTGCTCCTGCTACCTCTCTTCCCCACCTCCTCTTTGCATCTGAGCTTTCGCTCTCTCCCACCCCTCGTTATTTTGGGCTTGTTTTGCTTTCAGTTGTTTTGCTGTTGATCAGCAGTTGATGAAATAACTATTTTCCCTAACATTTCCATGGTTTGCAGATGCTCATGACTTTTGCTAGACTTAAATAAGCTTTATTGATCTTCAACACAAGATAACATTGTAGGCCTTTTATTCTTTTTTTCTGTAACTGTTTTGTATATTAGTTTGAATGTTAATCCATCATGGCTAGCTGGGTGCTGTGGGGTGCTGTCAATATTCTGTCAAATTCTGAATTAATGCTTTGAGTTGCACTTGTGTTCTTATCTCCTGCAATGAGGGTCTGAGTCAAAAAAAAGTGGCAATAGCCAACAGACAAAAAATCTGAGCTAGGAGGAAGAAAAGGAAAGAGGCAAGAAAATCAAAAATTGAGAGGGGTATGAGGAAACCCAGGTATAGAGACTTGTCACCATGGATTTCTAAGTGTCAATTCAGGAAAGGATTTTGAAAGACTCTGCCTCACTTTTAGGTACAAAATACTATTTTTTTTCCATTAAAAAGGTGCCCAGCCCAGCCCTGTAACTGTTGCTAACTATCCCTTTCTCCTATAGCCAATATGTAAAGTACCAGCTTAATTGAGATCTGGATAAGACTAAATTCTGAGACCCCTGTTGAAGCAAGAAGTTCTTCTGATATTTAGAAATTTAATTACTTAGAAAGAAAAAGGAGGAAAACAACCAAAAATGCTCAATTTTGTTCTTGTAGATGGTTGTTCATTCATATAAAAGAGTAAAAAAGAATTTACCACCAAATTATGCCAACACCAATATGTGGAGTAAAAGTCAGCCCAAGAGCACAGATATCCAGTGTTTAGTACTGTTCCAAGGAAAGTCTTTGATTCTTCCCTCACTGCAGTTTTGGGTGAGCAGTGTCCTGCTACATCCTTACTCTCTTCCAACTCGGATGGTCATTGCGTGCCCATCAATTATTCAAGTGTTTAGACACTATGTCTTGTGCTTTGATATTGTGCAGTCTCTGGTTGGCTGAAAGAGTTGTCTTTTTGACTTTTTTTTCTCTTTGTTACCTTTTCCTTTTTCTTTTTCTTTTCCTATCCTATAGTACTTTTGCATTAACCCTAACCTAAATTAGTATTTAGGAAATAAAATTAGAAAAATAGTCTTAAAATCAGTAGATTTAGTGTCAGTTTTACTGATACAGTACCAGTGTTCTCTGGTGACAGACTAGTGATTTTTTATCTACACGTTTCCTAGTTTGTTCACAAAATACATAGCCATGAAATGTCTAGACTTTTCTTTGCAAATACATTTTTTATAGGCAATTTACGCTGCTGTCTGGAGCTCTGCTGCTTGAACAGGCAGGCTGCTTTTGAGTGGGAAAGTGAAGCATGTAGACAACACTTACCACACTGCGAATGCTAATGAATGATACAGGGAAATTAAGGTTAAAATGAGAAATGCGTGGAGACCTGGCAGAAACCTCCCAGTATCTGAAGGGATTCTTCAGGGAGAACAGAGAGGGATTCTTTGTAGAGATAGGGGAAGGAGTGAGGGGTAAAAATTAAAGGGGAAATTTAGGTTAGATATTGGGGAGAAATTCTTTACCTTGAGAGTGGTGAGCCATGGCAACAGCTTGCCCAGGGGGTTGTGAATGGCCCATCCCTGGAAGAGTTCAGGGCCATGCTGGATAAAGCCTTGTTCAGCCAGGTCTGTCAGGAGGTGTCTCTGCCCATGGCAGCAGGGGTTGGGACCAGGAGGTAGCTGAGGTCCCTTCCACCTCCCCAGGATTCTGACTCCCTGGTTCTATCACTTAGGCCAGGAAGGATTTTACTGGAACTTGTGGTAAAGCCCTGGTTATGCTGAGGCAAATAAAAGCCTTTAAATTTATTTGAATGACATTTTACCTGCAAGTGAAATACTTCTGAACACATAATATGTTCTTGCATGAGGCCTACTGAAGAGCTGGACTGAGTCAGAGCTGACATCTCAGAGTGAACACCCTGAATGGCCTTCACCAAGACCTGGTGCACAAGCCTGGCCTAACCACCCTGGCACCACGAAGGGCTGCTGAGATTGTCACCTCTCTGCTCATCAAGGGCTGGTTGCAATGGAGCACAAGCCTGGCCTAACCACCCTGGCACCATGAATGGCTGCTGAGATTGTCACCTCTCTGCTCATCAAGGGCTGGTTGCAATGGAGCACAAGCCTGGCCTAACCACCCTGGCACCATGAATGGCTGCTGAGATTGTCACCTCTCTGCTCATCAAGGGCTGGTTGCAATGGAGCACAAGCCTGGCCTAACCACCCTGGCACCATGAATGGCTGCTGAGATTGTNGCCCATCCACCCTGGCACCATGAATTGCTGCTGAGATTGTCACCTCTCTGCTCATCAAGGGCTGGTTGCAATGGGAAGTCCTAAGATGAGCAGTAGTTATACAGGATATGTAATTTCCAAGTGTAGTGATTTTGTCAACAGATAAAAGCTAGCAATTTAGAAGGGCAAAAATTTTATAAGTAAGTACAGGCGGTTTTGTAGTTTGTTGTTGTTAGACAATTGCACTGAAAACACAGGAAAACACTACCAGGATTTAAGAAATCACCCGAAGTCTTTGTGATGACTTAAGCATTGTACTGGGTTTAGCTTGGGTGCAGTTAATTTTCTTTCCAGGAGCCTGTATGGTGCTGAGGTTTAGATTAGTGACCAAAGCAGTGTTGGTGGCACAGCAGGGTTTATTTATTGCTGGGCAGGAGAGCACAGCATCGAGGCCCTCTCTGTTTCTCATTCTGCCCCTGCAGTGGGCAGTGGGAAGGGACACAGGGGGACAGCTGCTCGCAGGTGACCAGACCAATATTCCATGCCACTTAGCATGGAATAAAAGCAGGGACTAATGTTTCCAAGGCAGCCATTACCCAGGGACTAGCTGGTTATCAGGGATTTCCTTTGTGTCACTCTGGATGGATTCAGTTTTTTACTCCTTCACCTATTAAAGAGTCAATTGACCCACAAGTTTTTCTTTGTTTTGCTCTTCCAATTTCTTTCCCTCTTCCAGTTGAGGGAAGTGAGCTGATGTGGGTCTAACTGCTAGCTGGAGCTAACCTTCTATAATCATGAAGCTTGCAATTTTACTCTAATTTCAACTTGCCGAGAGGGGAACTAAAAATAGACCATTTAGAATAAG
The DNA here is from genome assembly GCA_013399835.1 of Leptocoma aspasia. Taxonomy (NCBI): domain Eukaryota; kingdom Metazoa; phylum Chordata; class Aves; order Passeriformes; family Nectariniidae; genus Leptocoma; species Leptocoma aspasia. Next base: position 29,411 of record VXAX01002964.1, on the reverse strand, counting down.
TTTCCTTGAAACTGTTGAAAGATAGGACAGAAAGAATTTTTCTATACTTGTACTTTGTATCAAAATCTGGTTTATTTCAAGGTAAAAAATGAATAATTAACTCTTAAGAGACATTTACATTCTTTATAAAACTTTACTGAAGCTTTATGTTTTGGTCTATCTAACACTATTCAAATCTCTAGAAGAGTGAATCTCTAGAGCTGGCAGCTCTAACCAGAAAAAAAAAATCATGATGCAGTCACTATGTCATTCTACCATCGTATTTTGGCTTCAAGACATTTTCTATGGTTTGTTCATTTTCAGATCTTGAAATTCCTCCCACACCTCAGAAACATTTTTAGGTGATGCTGCATGCTCAGGATTCATTTCCAGCTTAAGAGAAATGTGCAAGCAAATGCTGAAGTTTTGGCAACAGATATGGAGAGACTTACTATGGTAGAAACTTCAGTCTGAAATCAATTTCTTGGAAATGGGGTAAATTCAATATGTTTAAATCACATACTGTTTCAAGTCAGAGGGAAAGAGACTATAATTGTTGCTGTAAAGCCTAGTAGTATGGTTCAGAACCAGAAAATGCAGCTCCAGCTCTATGTGATAATCTTATCACCAGCTCAATCAGCTCTATCAGAAGGAATGAGAAAGAGCTCTAGGAGTCTCACTTTGTACTTGTTTTTGTGACAAGGCTAGGAAAGGGGGAAGAGGAAACTAGCTACAAAGAAAAATGACCTAAGTTTGAAATTTCTGCGGTGGTTTTACAGAACTAAGTGAGCCTGGAAAAAGATACCAGCCCACAAGATACCTATTAGCTTTAAAGTACCCTTTTATAATATCTTTTTATTAAATTTCCTATCTTATGAGCAATGAAATCAGTAGAGGAATATTTGAAGCAATATAAGATTTGGAGGGCTGCATTCTTCTCTTGGTTCATTCACTGCTGTGAGCTGTATACTGATTCACACAGTCTCAGGATCTGACTCTGTCACTTCATTAAGGTCACTTGTCCCCCTGACACTGCAAAGAAACAAAAGTAAAGGGAAAAAACAGTCTTCCCGAGTTCCTAGGACATCATAAAACACCATATGCATCAGACAGTACCTGGGATAGGGTTTTGACTCCTATAGCTGCTCAGAACTGTTACATCTGTACTGAAAATTGGAGGCAGGAAATATGCTAGAACACAGCCAGGGATGAGAGAAGATGGAGCAATTGTTTCAGGATTCTTCTCAACTAGCAGAATCTTTCTCACATGGCAATAAATTAAACCTTGGACCCCCACAGTAAGGTTGGGAGAAAAGATCAGAGAGTTGTAAACTATTTTCCCACCTTCTCTTTTTGCTGCCCAGCTGCACAGCAGCAGAATGTTTAGTCTTTAATGCTAAGTCTGCATCTGGAAGCTGAAAAGGTCTGAGTGCTGGAGTGCATGTCTATTGGTTTTGATAAATTCCACTTTCCCCTCTCTTATATGTGAAGATAAGATTATAATGACGATTCCGTGGAGTTAGAGGTCACTGTAGGCATTTTCCAAGAGGAACAGGAAAAGGAAATATGGTTTTATGCTGTATTTAAGTTGCTATTAATTTCATTTATTCAGAAGGTTCAACAGACAGCAGTGCATATTACCTTAGCAGAGGACTTTAACAATAAGAAAGTTCAGTGTTTAGCTGCTGATTTAGGCTCAGTGCGCTATATTATAGTCACTCATTTTGAAAGTACTCCTTCAACAATAGGAATCTGAAACTTATAGAAATCTATTTCAAGACAACACAAATTTGAAGCAATTAAGAATTTAACAGTGAAACCTGGGACACTGTTCTCCAGTAAACAGTGAATCATTTACAGTCAAATTGCAATGAAATTTGGTAATATATTGGCCTAGTTTATATTATGAATCAATATAAGTACGTAATTTTTAATGAGAAATTTAGAAATTGAACAAAGTCCAAGGAAAAATAAGGAAATGGTCAAGTACAAGAGAGGCTATTCAGAAAACTTTACTAGAATATGAACATTTCTCTTCTGATTTTATTTGGCAGAAGGGAGAACTCTGCACTTTCCTCTTACGTGCTGTTGACATTCAGGTTTGTTCTTAAATTTACTCAATAGATTCTTCCAAAGGAACTACATATCGGGATTGTTTTTTCTCTGGAAGAAGCGTAGGATGATATGTCCTACCACAAAAGAGCAATTTTGGTGCAATCCATTTTGGGGATATTGTTGTAGTGATGATCAAGTGGCTTGAACCCCTTGGGTTTCACCAACCCACCGGAAATCTGATATTTCTTCCTCCTCCCCTTTCCAATATTCTTGCTGCCACTTTTCTTGATCCTCAAAACACTTCTTCATGTACATTTCCTAGATCTCAGTATAATATTATTTTTCACAAAAGTAAAAAATGGTCTTGTTCACTTCCTAAAATTGTGCAAAAAATAGCAATGTTTGAACTGTTGTCCTAGGTGGCTAAATTGATGAATTTGGAGACCTGGTGTGTAATGCAAGTGTACAAAATACAAAATTAGTCACCAAAATACAAACTAGTCCCTGTTTACTGCCTGGCCAGAAAGGCTAAAGGGTGCTTTAACTTTCTACCACAAATATCAAATGAGTTGCCAAAAGTTCACATGCCAGAAAAGTATCACTATTTCAACCGAACCAACCATTACAGAATCACAGAATATTCTGAGCTGGAATGGACCCACAAGGATCATCAAAGTCCAGCTCCTGACCCAGTTCAGGACACCCCAGGAATCACACCGTGTGCCAGAGAGCATTGTCCAAACACTTCCTGAGCTCTGTCAGGGTTGGTGCTGTGACCACTTCCCTGGGGAGCCTGTTCCTGTGCCCAGCCACCCTCTGGGTGAAAAACCTTTTCCTGCTATCCAACCTAAGCCTCCCCTGCCTCAGCTTCAGGCCATTCCCTTGAGTCCTGTCCCTGGTCACCACGGAGAAGACATCAGTGCCTGCCCCTCCTCTTCCCCTCACGAGGAATTTGTAGGCTGTGTTGAGGTCTGACCTCAGTCTCCTCCTCTTCAGGCTGAGCAGATCAGCTGCTTCTCATCAGCTGCCCTTCATCAGGTCCTTCATTACCCTCATAGTCCTCCTTTGGACACTCTCTAAAAGTTTTATAACTTTTTTATATTGTGGTGCCCAAAACTGCCTCAGGACTCGAGGTGAGGCCACCCCAGCTCAGGGCAGAGCAGGACAATCCCCTCCTTTGCCCAGCTGCTGATGCTGTGCCTGATGCCCCCAGGACAGGGCTGGCCCTCCTGGCTGCCAGGGCATTGCTGGCATATCCAACTTGCCATGGACCAGGACCCCCAAGTCACTTCCCACAGAGCTGCTCCCCAATCTACACATCCAACCAGGGCTGCCCTGTCCCAGGTGCAGAATGCAGCACTTGCCCTTGCCAAACTTCGTACAATTGGTGATTGCACTTTGCTTTAATATCCTGAGGCCTCTCTGCAGGGCTTCTCTGCCTTCAAGGGAAGCAACAGCTCCTCCCAATTTTGTATCATCTGCAAACTTCATATCCCTTCTAGTGCTGCACCCAAGTTGCTTATGAAGATGTAGAAGATATAGAAGAGCACGGGGCCCACAATGGAGAACTCCACCAGTGACAGGTCACCAGTCTGATGTCACCCCAACCTTTGTGCCCAACCTGTGAGCCAGTTCTCAGCCATCACCTGATGTGTTTATTCAGCTGAACCCCGGACATTTATCCAGAAAGATATTGTGTAAGTATCAAATACCTTACTGAAATCCAGAAAGATTATGTTAACACTGTGCAGGCCTGTTTCCTGTTGAAGACTTATGGTTTCATTTCCACAGAATCACATTTTTTAAGTCTACAAAAGTTTCTGAATGTATTTGATATGCACCAGAAAGCTGAGTTCAGTGTTCAGGTTTGGCTAGCTTTTCTCAGAAATGCAGACAATACTATCACTGCTATGAAGGACCACTTAAAAAGACTAAATTCAGTTTCCTTGTTGCTCTGGGATAATACATGCATGATATTTATTTTTTATTTTTCACTTTCCTGTAGCGGGTTTTTGCTAGCAGGCAGCTGATTTATCCCAGTTGTGTAATTCTTCATCGTTGTGTAATTCTTCATCCTTGTGTAGACCCTGTGCTATTGCTGAACTCAGTATGAGAGTTATGGGACAAAGATGCGATGCCTCAGGTTTTAGCTTCTATATTTTTCAGATTCTGTGCTGCTTCAGTGTGTAGTTCTGAGCTTCATGTTAAGTGTGGTAAGCTCTCTTCACAGAGTAGGGAGACAAAACAATTCCTTCTCTAGCTGGGACCAAGGACAAATGATCCAAATCTCAGGCCCAAGAGCACAAACAACGTGGGCTGAAGAGAGAAAAACAAGCAGGATGGGACTCCATAAGCTAAAGCTGGAACTGGACAATGAACTCCAATGTGCAAATGGAGCAGAACTGATAAAAGTGCCAGAGCCCGTGCCCGGTGTCCATTTTGGGACCATTTTGGTTCAGCTTGGGTGCAGCCCTGGCTGGGTCTCTTTGCTGAGACCTCCTTAGCACGACCCAGGGAGACTTCTTAACCTTTCCCTGGTGTTCAGCTTGTACCTGAGGGAAAGCAGAGTGTTGTAGCTAAGTAAACCAAGCTGTGATTGCCTAGATCAGAATCCATAGCCAGTAAAAGCACATCAAGATAATTCAAGAGCGCTGGAAGTGGGGAGGTTTGCCACCACCATAGGGTAATGGTGAAGAGGAGAGACAAAATTTGTGTTTTCTAGTAAAAGAAAAATAATGTTGAATTAAAAGTGCAGTGGCAACATAATGAGAAAATTATGTGCGTAGATTCTAGATACTTTGAAACAAATGCACAAAATTCAGTGCTAGAGGGCATATAATTAATTGATACTTTAAAATTACCTTCATAGTTTGTATATTCCATTAGTCTTTCTTTTGATGTTTGGACATCATTATATACAAGATCATGAAAGTATTATACCAACTTTCATTGTAAAAGGCTCTCTGGAAATTTTGTGTCTGCAAACTAAATGTATTAAAAGTTAAAATGTTAGTTTCTATTACAAATTAACCCTAAATCTGCTGCAACTGAGAATTTCACAACAACATTTTCTGGTTGTTTTTAATTTTATCACTGTAATCTTAGGGAGAAAATTACATATATTTTGTCCAAAAAACACTATCTAGATTATAGTTAGCTGTTTTGCTTTTCTTCAGTAGGGTTTTTGCTTTTGATCTTAGCTGGACTACGAATTGGTTGTCTTAGCATACAAGACTACCCCCTTGTCACTCTCTACCAGAAATTTAACAGCATGCGTATTTTTTGGAGGGCCTCACTCTAATCTCACATGAAATCATGGTAAGTCATTTATGATTCACTGAGCTTCTCCACTGTCATGCATAGAAAAAGAAAGTCCATGGAGTACTGAGATAGCCACCTGTCATGCTGAATAGCTTTGTTTCACTCTTGACCCCATCCTTTTCTTCTGTTTAATTCCTTTGTTTATTTTCAAAATTTCAAATAATTTATTTTTTAAAAGGGAAGGAACTCTCTTTCTTGCTATGTACAATACCTAGCAAAATGCTATCTTCCTCTTCTGGCCTAGTACAGTGACAGGAAGAATAGGAGATCATTGGTTAATAAGATTTTTTAAAATCCATACTATTAGTCATTGAATTCTTTGTAGGTTTGGTTAATGAAATCCAGGTCAAAGCAATCCCTAGTCCTATCTTACTGTGTTAAAGAACAGTTTTGGTTTTTTTTTTCTTTCATAAGACACTTGTACATGCATAGAAGCAGCTGTGTGGAAAACATATTCTTCAAAATGATGGAACGTGAGCTCTGCAGAAGAAGAAAATAAAATCAAGGAACACAAAATCACTTTTCCTGCTGCTAAGGTCTTTAGAAATATTGTGCACAGAGATTATTAAACTGATGTGAATAGCAGGTAGAGCCTTGGGGGTCATTCTAATTGATCAAGGACAGCTTTGACATTAGAGGTTTTAAAACATGAAGTTCATTAATGTTTGCCTTCAGACACCACGGGTGCTAATGTGGAAGCTCAGGGAGGATGGATATTCTTGTCTTTGCTTACAATCTAATGGATTTATTTGTTTCAGTGCACCAACATGACAGCACGCAGCCATAGTGGCAACTAGAACAGAATCCATGTCTGGCTGTTAGTCTTAGGATAAGAATTATGATCCAATAATTTTAAATCCTGGGGGTTTTCTTAAAGATTTGATTTAGATTTAGTCATTAGATTACTCTCGTGGGTTGTAGTAATCCTCTGCCTCTATTCAGTTTGGGGCTGATACTCAGCATGCTGTGGAGCTTCTTTAAGATAAGTTGAAGTTGCAGGAGAGTTCAGCATCAAACTATTATTTTGCTGCAGAACCACCTTTTGAATTGTTTGGGACACAGTAAGGAATTTGTGCATGTTATGCTGTCAGTCCTGCTCAAAACATTTTGGAGAGGGTAGCAGGGTTCTGTGCTGCTATTGGGCTGGCAGTTCATTGGTTTATTTCTTTCATAATAGTAAGAAACACTATTTATTCTCTTGCTTAGAGCATATATAAGAAACCAGATGTCTTCTAGATGTGGAGAGATGCTGAGGATTTGAGGCAGATCACAGGCTCACAGTATTTTTGTTGCTGCTGTTATGCATCTGGAAAGGGAGAGAACCCTGTCTTTCCAGACAGTCAGGCAGAACACTGACCCAAAGAGATCTCAACCTCAGCACCTGCTTCATTTTGTCAAAATAAAAGGAGTGCAGAGGTGTGTGAGGACAGATCTTCAGACTTTCTTTTGCCTTGTCACTTAGTTTATGTGATAATGAAAAGGTCTGTGAAGTAGTTTGGATTTTGGCAGGCTGTGAGCCATATAAATTATTTGTTCTCCAGTTCTGCTTAGCACAAGAAGTTCTATTGCTCCTGTGTGTGGGGAGGAGAGGTCATGTTTGCTCCTTGAAGTCTTTGGTGGAGAACAACAGAATAGACTGGAGAAGCTAAAAAGAGTGGAAGAAGAATGGAGCATACCAGAACTATATTATTTCTGTTTTATAATGAGAAGTAAATGAATCTGCCAGTGTGCAGTGATGATGTATGTTTCTAGGGGAAAAAAACCACATGAAGCCATGGAGGAACATAAGCCTATGAAAAGTGAAGGTCAGAAGTTATTCAAAGAAGTTCATGTAGTCAAAATATCTCTAAATTTTATCTTTGGCTTCTATTTGCCACAGAGGACTGTGCTGCATTTCTTTTTGCTCTCCTGTGATTCAGTCAGTCCAGCTGAGTCACACAATGAGCCTCTCCAAAGGAATGGTTGCTGTGGACATGCACGTTCCTCTCCCGTGGGAAAGGAGAGATTCTCCATCAGAAGGTCAGGGCTGAAACCAAATGACAGTGAAAAGATCAGCCTCAGCAATTCACCTGAGGATGCACTTGGGGTAGTTTAGGTAGAACAGTCTTGTGTGTTAAAACATAACATCCAGGAGTTTGGGTTCTGGTCCTGTCATGAAATCTCTGCTAAACTGACATATGAATCTCAGCCTTCCTGACATATGAAATGGTTAACATATTCAGTCAAATTTACTTGGGAAATTGTGGAAACTTGTCAAATTCTGGCTTTTCTTCGCAAGTTAAATTCTAAATAAATACATGCTGAATAAGTTAAGATGCAGCACTAAAGTTATGATATTTTAATAGTACCCTTTTTTAGTCAAAACTTATAAAGTCTGAAAAAAACAAAACTCATAACTGAATCACATGGCTAAAATATTGTTATATTTACTAATACTTCAATTTTTAAAAACTCTGATAGAATCTTCTTTTTTAGAAACACTCTGAAGAAAAGGGAAAGAACAAATTAGACTAAACAAAAGTTGAGAAAAGAGAGTATATTTAACATTGTGTAGTGGTTAAAATAACAGGAAAAAATAATAAGAATGTTCTGAATTGGAAACTAGCTCTGAGTCTCATTAAAACCTTAACTGCTTTAGGCTTCCCCTTCTCTCACCTGCCACCCACTGATGACCTATGAGTCATCAACTCTTCCAGCTTCATCAGAAACCTTTATTAAATTATTTTAAACCTTAAAGCCCCGTGTGATAAGAAAAAAACAACACATCATCTTTTATACTTTTGAATTATAAAATTATCTGTAGATAACAGAAATCTCATTTTCCATTTATGCATCTACATGTATATACATATTAACTACTACAATGTGCATAATCGTATCATTTTAAAGCTCATTAATACAGTAAATTATGAAAACTGATGATATTTTAGCTCATTGCAGTTCACTGTTCATAAATCAACCCTTTCAGAAAATAACTAGAGGATTTTCAGATTTCCTCAGAGTATCAGTCTCTGGGCAGCAAACCATGCTCATCAGAAAATACAATTATTTTATGCTGGCTAGTAGAACTCAAAAGAGATATTGATATAATTTTTTTAATTCAATATCAATGAATAATAGTAAAGGCACTGTTTCATCATTGTTTTTCTCTGCTAACAAGAGCTTGGCTGTAGTCACTGCCCAGATGCCTCTCAACAATCACATGTACAAGTAACTGCCTGCTGTTTGCCCCACCAAGACACAGAAAATGAATGATTGCAAAGTCATTGGAACTTAAAGTCTCTTCTTGACTTGATGCAGCTGCTCAGGAAGGCAGCTGGACCTGAGTGTGTTAAACAGGAGGTGTGGTTCCTAACCACTGTTCTACCCAAAAAGTGAGGTGCACTGTAAGGCTGCTGCTTGGTTTCCACATGTACTCTTCACAACAGGGTTCTTCTAGTGGATCACTTAGATGCCTCCTCATTTGTCATTTCAGCTGTTATTTATTTTGCCTCCAGAGTACTGTTCAGCCAACCCTTCTTTGCCACCTTCCCCTAGAGTATGGGCTAGCATAAGTGCAAATCAAAATTATTTCCCTAAATTTACAGAACAAAGGAACACAGCCAATAAAAGACCTGGTGGGTTACATCAAATACTCAAAATATCAGTAGCAAAGTGGCTGATGCTTTGCAGTGTGCACAGAGAGGGTGAGGTGAGGATGAGAAATACATAGGGGTTTAGGCTTCTCTATGCTGAAACACTTGTTTAACTTCAAGCATATGAATGAACTTTCAGAAATTATTGCACATGCTTTAAGCTGCATTTAAGCATGTGACTAATAACTCTCAGGTTAAGACATTAATCCTGTCTGAACATCTTCATCAATAGGTAAGAGGATCTTTTAGACATGATCATTTTTTAATATGTTTCTATAACTTTGAAAAAATAGATCTATGTCACTGGTATAACTCATATGATGGAAAGAGCTGTTAAGAAATCAGTGTCAGTAGCAAAACATAACCTTTTTGCTGTGTGAGCTAGACACACTGATATACTGGTATAACTCCTTCCTCTTGCTTAGTCTGAATCCTGTCATGGTATGCACTTTTAAATTTTTATCTTCTTCTTTTTTTATTCTTTTTCTTTCCTTTTTTTTTTTTTAAATATATATGTACATAATCAAGTGGAAGCAAAAGCTTTACTTGTGATAAATCCCCCCTCTGGTCAGCTGTACAGCTCATTTCAGTTTATTGATTAAGAGGGAATCCATTCCACCCACTGTGACATTTTTTCTCTTTTGTTCTTCTTTTCCAACATATTTTCCTCTCTTCACAAAATTATGTACTTCCTCCTCAGTTCTTTTTATTACTGCTTACACTTATACTTTATCCTGGTTTTATTTCCTATTAATGTATACAGACATTTTGCAATTTCTTTTTTTTTTTTCTTTCACCATTTGACTGGTCTTCTCCTTACTTTTGGAGAAGTTTAAATGTATCTCCTCCAGATCTAGAAATCCTCAAAGATTTCATGTTCATTTCTGGGTTTGTTACAGTGTCTGCTCCAAACCTATTTCGCATCATGTTTGCCTGTTATGCTAAAAGACAAAAATCTCAAAACGTGTCTATCATCATAACATTCCCCAGCCTTAGAACTAGGTGGGTGGAAAAAGCTTGATTTAAAAAAAATAAGTAAATCACAGAATTGCCTGATCTTTAAAGCTGCAGACATTTCTACAAAAAAGAAGGCACAGATTGCTGGTAGATGGGAGGCTGGACCTGAGCTGGCTGTGGGCACTGACAGTCCAGAAAGCCAAATGTGCCCTGGGCTGCACCCAGAGCCCTGTGGACAGCAGGGGAGGGAGGGGATCTCTATGAGTCTATAATTATACATATCTATATCAGAAAACTTTATCTTTTAAGGAAATTATTAAATATCTGCTTGAACAACCTATGTGAAAACAAAAGAGATTTCACTGTGGATCTAGAATTATAAATAATTAGAACACAGGGAATAATGGCTGCATCCTTCTGCTGAACCCATGGACCTCTCTTTCCTTGACGTAGATCACCAAAACACATTGCATTTTAAAATTATTTGCAAAGGTTAACAAAATAATTTATGGGACATTTTATGCAGATCGAGGAACTTTTGGTCCTTTTCTGAACTAGTAATAATGTAGATCATCTCAACTGCTGACCTTCAAAAGACCATCACTGGGCTCTACTGAAATGACTGCCTGCTCATTATATTTGTAGCACACTGATTTTTCTGATCCTCACACCTAAGCAGATTACATTGTTGTCTAGTAGATACCATCCTTTCATTTTCAAAAGCACCTTGTAAAACACTGAGTATTATTAGGGTAGAAACATCTCTTGCAGGTTTTCTGGAAGCCTAGTATATCTTCTTCTTACGAAATAATATAGGATATCAAAAAAGAAAAATTCCACAGGATTTCTGGAATAAAAAGTATAGAGGAAAGAAGGGGTGCTGTTGTTCCCATAGAACTATGGTCATGCATGAATTACTGCCCTGCTTTCAGCTAGATTAGTTACTTTTCTTCCCAGTAGCTGGTACAGAGCTGTGTTTTGGTTTTAGTATGAGAATAAGTGATACCACATTGATTCCACGCTGATGGTTTGGTTGTTGCTAAGCAGGGCTTACCCTAAATCCAGGATTTTCAGTGTCCCAAGCCCTGCCAGTGAGCAGGTGCACAAGAGGCTGGGACAGGGGACCCACAGTGGCCAAAGGGATTTCCATCCATGGAAGGTCACATCCAGCATGGAAAGTGGGGGCAGCTGGCCAGGAGTCACTGCTTGGGGATGGGCTGGCATGGCTGCTGAGCAATGGCACTACCGTGCAGCATTTGTTTCTCCTGGGCTTTATTCTCTCCCTCATGTTGTTGTCTCCTTTTCCATTACAATCATTGTTATTATTAAATTAAATTTTGTTTCAGTTATTCAACTGTCCTTATCTCAGCCCACAGGTTTTGAGTGTTTTGCCAGTTCTCCTCCCCATCCCACTGTGGGGCTGGGCAGGGGGCCAGAGGTGAGGGTGATGATCAAGAAGCTGCACTGCACTTAGTTGTCCTCTGCAGTTAAACTATCGCAGTGTTCACAAATGAAGAGTTGTATTTTCCTGCCCCTCTCTGCTCCTGGAAGAAAGTGACCTGCCACTCCTCTCTTTTCACTATGCCCTTGTTTCTGTTTGTTTGTTTGCTTGTTTTTAACACAATCTCTTTTTTGACTCTGGCTGAAAAAGTTAATGATCTTTAATTTTCTCTCTGCTATTCTTGTGGTCTAACACTCCACAATATCAGAGAAACTCCTGTGTTTCTTAGTTCAAAATCCAGCTCAGTTGCCTAAGAGCGACCCTTTGGCTTTTACTGTACTCTGTAACAAATTTGAATCTTATTCTGCAAAGCTCTTTCATACAGGCTTGCTACAAGAGTCATATAGGGGACAGACGAAGACAAGATATTGACTCCATGATTCAGAAGGCATAAAAGGCATTTATTAATAGAAAATCACACTCTTATAGAGAGCATCATGAACCTAAGACCTGATTGGTCTTTAGGAAACTTCTCTTGCACTATTGGTTAAACAGGGAACAACTCCTTCTTGTAAACATCCTTCACAACACCAGGTGCAAGGGATAAGATAATAATGTTTTAATTCTTTTCTCTAAGTTTCCCAGGCCAAGTGTGGGAGAAATTATCTCTGTTCTTTCTTCGACTGAACTGAGAATACCCACATAGGCTGACCTTATTCCAATTAAAATAACTCAGGTCTTAATAAACAAAATTGGAGGTGGGAGGAAGCTCTGGATTAATTTTGGCCTACTATAACATGCTTTGTAAATAGCACATTATCCATGTTGGAATTATCTCCACCACTATTTAGGTGTAAAAATAACAAAGCAAATGGGTCTATAGTGGTAAATCTGTCTTGTGCTGTCAAAGTAGCTGTACTTGTCTGTCTTCCAAGCAAAAGAAGCCTTGAAAAGCAACACATCTTTTAAAATAACAAGGAGAAAACAGTACAGTAGTTAAATTTATGCCATCTATCTGAACGACAAGTGATACAATATTTCCTTAACCATAGTAAAACTAGAGACAACCCACAGACATGGGCAGTTGGTGAGTGGGTAGCAGTATAGTCATGCCTGAGGAGTAATTGCATTGTAATTGGTATTTTTTGCTTTTGCTCTCACTCTAGGCAGCTTCCAGCAAGTGAGTTCTCTTCTGCCCCCACACACTCCTCTTATCCGCATGGACTGGGGGAGTGCAGACAACTGAGAGAATTTCTAAAACGCTCCAAAGAAAATCAAACTTTTCTCTCATTATGTTTAGCTATAATACATGTCTGTTTTGCTGTCGTAAAGCTGAGCTCAGTGTGAAGCCTTCAGGAACCTTCCAAAAACACAGAGGGCTACACCAAGTTGTCTTCTCCTTCAGATTACTTTTATCCCACAGTAATTGCCTCCTCACCTCTCAGCAGCTTAGTGCCAAAGGACGGTGAAAATAGAGGAAATAGACGGAAACAGAAATAGAAAATGGATGCAAATAGAGGAATAAGGAAATAGATGGCCTTGCACTGTGAGTTAGCAAACAGCCTCACCTCCTTCCCATATGTATATTGGGAGAATACTGGTTCCAAAAGAGATTACATTTTTTTCTGAAACATCCTACTCACCAGCTTCTAGGGTCATGTTCACAACCTCACTTACTGTTCCACAGTTGTTAAGGGGAATCCCGTGGAACACATTTGACCTTTATGTGGAAAAGCTTGTCACAGTGGCTAGGGAACACGGTAAAATGTATAGGTTTGACTCTCTTTTGAAGTCACCAAGCCCCCAGAAAAGCAATTTTTTCACCCACAGATTTCTCCGTTCTATTCTCACATCAGTGGATCTGACTGGCAGATATTTTGCAGGGGAAGATTCTGGGGGAAACTCTGTGTTCTTTTGGCTTTATTGTTAAACTGTGTATTCTTCTGGCTGCTCTTCAAGACTCTGAGAACAGAACTTAGATCAAATGTTAGTTATCCTAAAGTTGTGGAAGTTGCTATTCTAAACTTAGATTGGATTTAGTTTTGCTAAACTAAACCTAACTAACTAAACTAAACTAACCTCTCCAAATTTAAGACTGAATCTATGTGCAAGACCAGTTAACTTGGATAGTAAGTCTGATTTGACCCTGTGTTTGTAGCTCAGCCAGCTGTGTTTACTTCTAGGTGCAGACCTTAAGTTTACCAACATTTAATTATTCACCTGTGCTTTCTGTTAGGAGAGGTACTTTCCCCTACACCTTTGCAGAAAATGGGAGTAGCTGTCAGGGCTGTCTGTTAAGCACTGCTATTTCATGTGCTCTGCCAGTATTTTATGGGATCAGAGTTTGCAAGGCACACATTAATTAAAGCACTACAGAAAAGTCAATACTATAAACTGACACTAATCAGGGGAAATGTCAGCTTCTTCTTATTCTTCTTATTATTAATTATTTTTATAGTAATAAAATTTATATTAATAGATAACATTTATTATTGTTGTTGTTATTATTATTGAATTAAACAATGCAGTTAGGCTTCAGAGATTGTATGACTAGAGAAAAATACAGAGCCTGATGCAGAAAAGTATAGCCAGCCTTACTTCAGTGCAGTAGTAAGCATTAGAGTAGTGCTGTCCCCAAGGCACACACAGGCAGTACTGTGTCTTTAAGGCTGCCTACAGTGTGAAGAGCATTACAGAAAGCAGACAGAACTGGT
>VXAX01002964.1:0-14830 GCA_013399835.1 Leptocoma aspasia | reverse complement strand
AAATCCAGTCTCTACAAAAGCCCAAACGTATTCTTCCCTTCCAAGTTGTCAAAAGATAAATACAGAACTGCTGGAAAACTTAAGACACAAAGACACAAATAAATCTGGTTTTTAAGTGGTTTTATTTGACATCAGATAATGTCTGCTGCTGTGAATATTCTTTGACAAAGGGTTGACTATAGAAGAAATNTATATTTAAAAGCTAATATTTTAATGTATTTATATTTAAAACTGAGATATTTAAAAGTAATCCTTTCTTTAATTAAGAAATAGAAGTAGAAGAATATTTCTGTTTCTGTGAAGTAGAGAAGTAAAAATATTCATAGTGTGAACAAAAAACATAATATCAGTTACAGTTTGGGCATGATCACCAGATTATTGGATTTCTATTTGATAATTTCAGTTATATTTCTCTGAAGTTTTCAGTGCTGCCAAATCCTGATCTTCTTAGTTTCAGGAATACAGGGAGGCCAGTACTGTCATCTTTAGAAACATACACCTGCAAATTTTATCCATGCAAGTTAGGAAAAGTCCCATTGTTAGGAAAGCTCAATGATAGTAGGAGAGTTCATGGCTCTATCCAGTTTGTAAATATCTATTCACGAAAGTCACTGCTGCTACCAACAAAATGTGGTGTGCTATTGTGATTTGCTATTCCTATTTCTATCCAAATCTGAAATATTTACCAAGAATCCAATTTGGTTACATAAACTGAGTAGTTTATAGTTTTATTGAAGTTCTGTGTTTGTTTAATAGTTTTGTTGAAGTTCTGTGTTTATTTTTTCATAATTTCAAATTAATAGCAATTATTTGCAAAATTTTAAATATGTTGATTATGGTTTCAAAGAACCAGTCATACCATAATACTCCCTGGTATACTGCCAAAACGTTAAATGGCAAAGCTTTAAATACTAATTTTTAAAAATAATTGCTATCTCCTGTTACCCTGTGTGGCAACAAATAAGTGTGTGTATGCTAAGTGTGCCAGTTCATCCTTCCATACGAAAACACTGAAGTTCTGCTGTGCTGCAATATGCTTTCAGAGTTGTAGCAGACACAACTAGAGCTTGAGGTAAATATCACAGATTATCAGGCTGGGAACTGAAGTATAGGGAAGAATTCTGGCTCATTATGCAGGTAGAGTACTTTGAGTTATTTCACAATAGAAAGATCAGCCTGATTGTTCCTGACAGTTTAACAAATGAGTGATGCCTTTTGTTTTAAATAGCAGTTCAGATATCCCTAAGCTTTCTGTGGATTAACTTCAGCAAAATATTTCCTAAGCAATTATAAATTATTATTCTACACACTCATATGTTGACTAATTCTTTAGTTAATTTGTCAACTGTCTGTTCTTTAAGCAACTACCACTGTCATAGTCACTAGTTGTCACAAGACAAGAAAGGGATTCCTTCTATAGCATTAGACAGCAATCTGAAGGAATATTCACAGAGGTACAGATTTTCTGCTTTGTGGAAAGAAATTAAAGGTAACGTAATTAAACATTTTCTAAGCACTACTGATAAGAAAAGCAGTTGGCTGGTATGAAGAAAGTATGTTACGTATAAATATTCTGATTTTCATTTTAATGTAATAATTTCCTGTTCTACTAGTGGCTGAGAACCTAACTCTTGCAAGACTACAGGTACATATTGATAGCGTGTTCTGAAATATGGATTTCTCATTTTTGTTTTTAGGTTGTTGATCAAAAATCTAGGAAATGAACAATTACAGTAAAAGGTTTGAACAGACTGAGTCCACATAGATTACTAGCACAGTAAAGGATGTCATGTACTAATCACTAAAATGGACTACTGAGACAGTAACAAGAATTCCCAGCAGCTGGGAACGTTTTCAAAAAGTATTTAGTTTACAGGCAACAGTTACATAGAAAAGGGAGGAAAAAATACAGAATTCTATTTGAATAACTTAGAAAATGGTTCATGGTGATAGGGTATGGTGGCTAAGACTCAGATTTAAGCAAGATTTCTTGAAAAAATCCAGTAACTTTGCATTAAAAATAGTTGTCATTAAGATCATTAAATAAGCCATTGATCCACTACTTCTTAAATCAGCAAAACATTATCAAATTTAAAAACAATAAGCACATAATCCCTGACAAATTTTCAGGTATTTCTAGCAAAAATGACAACAATAAAGAAGCAGTAAAGATGAAAATGGACAACTACAAATATATGAAGACACTCAGAGACAAAAATCTCAACTAAAATAAAGTTCTCAACTTTCATTGAGAGCTGAGACCATCAAGTGTTTATAGAGATGGCCCTGTACAATGTTCAATATTTCAAATAAAAGATGGTCGTGTTGTAGTGATTACCTGCTACACCAAATATATTGTTTTTTCTGTGGAATGCATTCCTCCCTTCACTATGGGCAGCGTTGTCAGGAGAAAATCAGGTTTATGGGCAGCTGCGCTGGGGGAGGAGCTGAGGACCCATCCCATGGATGTCCTGGGAACGGGCAGCAGCTGCCCTTTAGTGTAGTGCTCCACAGCCAGGTGAGCCAGTGCTCTGGGAAATCCCTTTAGAACCTCACCTTGTTCAGTGAAGCATTAGTTCTTGTGCTGCTCTCTTTTCTGCCCTCCCTTCTCTAGGGCTGGGAAACATCTCTAGGCAGAAGGGAGGTGGGAAACAAAGAGCATTTCACAGTTCAGGTCAGGCAACGATTTCAAGGATAGGTTGCAGAAGGGAGTGCACAGGCAGCTAGGGAGTTAAAATACACTGCACCAGCTACCCAATTTCATCCACAGCCATGTGCTTGTGAGAAAGAGAGGTCCATAAGGGAGTTTTGACTGCTTTCAAAGGTGGTTCTGCTGTTTAAAGGTCATGGGCACATCCCTCCCCTAACATAAATGGAAGCTGCTTGTCCCACCTAACCTTCTGTATAGCCAAGATCTATAAAGGGCCTTACTGAGGACTCCCAAAATTCCACAGCAGTGTAAGCAGGTTTCCCCAGTTTCTTCACTCTGGGCACCTCCATATCCCAGACTATGGAAATGAAGTAGCCAGTAGATATGCTGGGAGTAATGACCATTGTGGTAATAGGTATATGGGAAGGTGCTGCTTCAGCTGGCTGCATTAATTATTTACTAGTGGTCTCATCAGGAGGGGAGGAGCATCAGCTCTGAGGCTGGATATGTGGGATAATCTCAGAGTCTGTCTTTGGGCAGGAAATGCAACTGGACAGTAATTTACAGAGGAATAACATAACCTCCAGCTTCCCAGAAATGACACCACCCTGTCACATCTCATCATTACTCAAGTGTGAAACAGGAGCCTGTCTCCATCCACCTCAGGTTTTCAGCCAGAAGAATTGCTGAAATACATCTTCTTTTAAGCTTACAAGACTTCTTAAAACATGCATAAGGCTTGAACATGGAAATGTTACTCAATGATTTTTGTAGGCACCTTCACAGCTCTGACGAGACGTATCAAACATCTTCTAGAAAGTAGCTCAGGTCTTTGTACAGTCTTAACAATGGTCTTTATTGCATCTCTTTTTTGATAGTGTGCATGTTTTACCATACAGCCATCATTGATCTCACTTCTCTTAGCTGTATTTTGTTCTTAAAAACAAAGCTTAACAAACAAATATTTTACATTTACGTATATAAAACAGACAGTTCAGCAGGAAGGTAAATTCCTGGTCTTAGCTGCTTGAAAGCAGTGAAACGGAAAAAAAATTAATTTGGTCCAAAATAGATGGTAAAAATTCAGGTTAGAGTTTCTCAGTGGAGTTAGTAAGAGTTATTACTTAATAAAATTAGTTTCTTGAGTAGAACAGTAGGTGCTGATGATCCAGAGTTCATGGTGTACGCTTTTGAGGGTGGTGAATATGCTCCAGATGAGCTCTCTGCTGGTTTTATAGACAGAACACCATTAGAAGCTGGTGTGTATCGTCTGCTTTAGTTCTACTCTGCACACCCTAATGTTGCTCTCATAGGTGAACCACATTGGTTACATGGCCACAGTCGAAATTATTCACTTCACAGGCTTCAAAGCTCCCAGGTTGCATCTACATCAGTGTTTTAGTTTGATGTGTGATTCTGGATGTGATGGAATCAGTTGATTTCCTTCAGGTATATGGGAACAATTGTTCTGGGACAACATTCTTGAAATAATCCTCTGGGCGTAATCCTTCATGTTGAAATTCAGAATGTAGAGGAGAAGTCCCAGTTTTGAAACTGTTGCCACCAGGAGACAGAACATCTTTTGTTTTACTTTGTAGGTAGAGTTTTTGTGGACAGAAATATTCCCCATCAACTGTGTATTTGTTTGGTTTTGTTTTCCTTGTTTGTTGCATCAATAAAATCTGCACCTGTTTGTTTTGGCACCAGGAACATTTAGTTATCTGGCCTGTATAAACATTTCCCACCTGCCTTGCTTATCTCTCCTCCAGTGATAAATACTCACTACTCTTGTTGTGGGTAATTAGCACACCAGTTAATCCAGGAGAGGCAAATTCTTTAGGACATCTGCAAACCCTTGTTTTTTAACACGTGCTTTTGTATTAGAAAGGATTTTTTTTTATTTATTTAAGATACATGGGGAGACAGAGAACGCATTTCTAGATGATGTGCTGTTATGATGAGCAGGCATTAATAATTGACACTGGTGGTGAGACAGAAGGCACACTCTGAGGCACTGAGATGATATCATGGTAACCATGAGAGCAAAGCCCGAGTGGTCTGTGATGACGGCAGATTTGTGCATTGCTTTGCACAAGCTGTTCCTCTGTTGGGCACTTTGTATTTGATGGAAATCCCTTTATTAAACTCATACGTAAAATATCCACTCCTGGAAGTTTGCTGGGGACAGGGTTGGGTCAGCTCAGTTGCACAAACACAGGGAGAAGGAGCAGCTGCTAATGAGCACCACCCCAGTGAAACGGAGCAGGATTTCTGTCCTGGTGTTACAAGGGGGATAGCTGTGCTGCAAGCTGCAGATGGATGAGCCTGTTCTAGAGAGCCACTAGGGGAGATTTTCATCCTCTGTGCCCAGGATGCAGCCTGCTCTATGAGAGATTATAGATAGCTCCCATGAATTGTTGTAGGTGCAGTGATCTCAGTCCTGTCCCAAATATAGTGCAAAGATGCATCTCCTCTGTGGCTACTGGCATGCATCTCCTTGTATTTGTGTAACTTAAAAAGAGTATGATCATACAGGGCTGCCTGTATTCCTCACACTCACAAACCAGTGTACAGTAACTCCTGAAAAAAAGATTGCTTTCTCAGATCTTTTTTTTTAAACTTGATAATTAATACAATTATCAAAATATAAATAATTATTATTTTCACTCTAATCATTTAGCAACTCAGTTAACATGGTGATAAACAACTCAAAGGGCAGCATTTTGACTCAGGTCAGGTATTTTCAGGATGGTGAAAATGGGCAGGTTTGGAGCTGAGTCTGGTACAGGACAGTGGACCTCCGACCCACTTTTTGCTGAGGTGTCAGTATCTCAGTTTTTTGCTGTCTTTCCTGTTCCATGAGGGAAGGATGCCTGCTAGCAATGGTACAGGGCACCACACAGAGCTGCTGCTGGTTTCAACATGTTTAACTGAGCCTTTTTGTACATTCCCAGTCTTCAGTGATGTTCAGCTGTTCTGTTTAGCTGCACGAGCTGGTAAAGAAACTGACTTTTGACGTTGGAGAATCAGTCTGTTGCGTGAATTCTTCATTGGAAGAGGGGTCTCTGCCTCCAAAACAGCAGTGTGACAAGGGACCAGCCATCACTGGGTTCTACTAGGCTGTAGTCATGAACACATGTGCCTGGGAACAGAAATATGTAGCATGATGCTGCAGAGCACTGGATGGAAAGTGTATTCTTGGTCGTGCTCTGGTGTGCAGCCCTGCTGTACAAACCTCTCTTTTGTGCAGTACCTGTTTGGCAGCAGTATTGCTGCAGGCTAAGTAGGAGCAGGGTTGTCATATTGCATCTGTCTTACCCTTTGCATAAAGGATGACAAAATCCTGAAAAGTTTTAGACAGAAGATTTGTGCTCGTACCCCAGCCTTCTAGACATGGACTGGGCTCTTAAGCACTGCCACTAATTCAATATTTTTGTTTGTTTATTTCTTCTCCTGCCTGAATACACTGCTTAGGCAGTTTTAAAATTCTTTTTCTTAGCTGATAGCTTAGTTTTATGGAAATACATTCACATAACTTTGGAATGCATAAATCTGTAAACTCAAGTAAGTATGTACTTACATGTTTAGAGAAAACGGAATGTTGGTTGGAAAAAAGAAAATCTCTTCAACATTGGAGTTTTAGTTATCACTGCAATGTAAAGTACTAAATAACGGTAAATCGGGTAGTTCTTTGAATTAAGACATGATCACCTTAGTATATAAGAAAATCTTTGATAGAATGGAAGTGGAAATAATGTGCTCTTTATAGTTCCTCACTATCCAGAGGGATGGGTAAGGATTGCTGCCCAAGTTCCTCAGTTCTTCCCCATACAATATCTGTAGCCTAGTTATCTGCATTCCTTCTTAGGCTTTTCCTGTTATCATCTGTTTTAGTATTATTTCCACGTAAGTTAAAGCATTTAACAAAAAAAATATTTTAAATGGGTAAGAAAACATAAATATAACAAAAACGTACCTAATTTCTTTTTCTCCCCATTCCCCTGATACTCAAATGTTCTGTGTGAAGATGAAAGATTTGAGTGATCTGGGGGAGACAGGAAGAAAGGTTCAGTGACAGGAAAGTTTGAACTCCATCTTTGTGAATGACAGACCCATTTCAGGTAAATACAAACTTTTCTGATGTCTGTCCAGAGAACCTGTGGAGCTTATTGATCTTTTTCACTTGCACTTACTCCTCAGACATTCATTGCCACAAGGTAGGTTAAAAGACAAGTTTCTACAGAGTCTGAAAATCAGCCTTCAAAGTTGAATAATTTGCATTGTATTTTCACCCTGTTTTTTCCCCCAGGGTCAAAGAGCTGTTATGTGTGGGATTTACCTACCAAAATTAACATGTTTTGCTTCTATTAGCATTCAGATTTAGCTCAGAAGTATTCATCCATTTCAACTTTCTGGTTTGTGCCAACCCAGCTTATCACAGGCTTGAAAGGCCAGAGTCAAATGCAAAAAATTGGCATTAGTTTTCCCATTAAAAAAAGCAGGAAACATACAATATTGGCATAAACCCTGTATTTCCTCTTTTAGAACACAAGGTGTAAGTAAACACCACATTTTTAGTCCAATAAATGAGATCTCTTCCAAGAAAACTAAATAAAATGGCTCTTTCTGTTTGCTTTGTATAGAAACCATTTGTTGAGAACTGAGCCCTTGTATCTGAAAAGCACAATCAACAATTATTTGCTCATTTATGACAACATTATTACATCTGTTTCTCAGCAGGAGTGTCAGGTCAGGCTGTTCTTGCCGTGATTCTTGCGTGTTCTTGCGTCAGCAGTTCATTCCTGTCCTGTGGAGTTATTTTCCACAGGCTTATTTTCAGGCCAAATTGAGCTCCCTGATGAGGTTTGCATGATTTCATAAGCAGTAGCTTGAGAGAAATGTGGTGGGTAACAAGTGGAGAGGAGAAAGTTTGAAAAGATGGTGCTGAACTTGGAGGAGTGCCTGTGGAACCAGGATTTCAAAACTGTCCTTGCTAGGGCGGGATTGCTCCTTCCTACCCTACGTGTCCAGTTAAAAAAGTTTGTCCTGGAGTCCAGCTCAGGTGTTCTGCTACACACAGGCTCTACGTTCTTTGTTTGACTGGCAGTGCTTAACACTGGTTTCTAACCTCACCTGGTTTTCCAAGAGTTCTTAAGATTTCTTTTTCAGATTTAGATAGTTGCACTGATTTGTTTTGCTTTATACAAAACATTTTAGACTATGCTTTAACCCATTTCTGTGTATTGGGGATTTTTTGTCTGATCGTTTCAGGCACAAGAAAGTTATTTAAGTTTCCAAAAAAAGTTATTTTGGTTTCAAGAGTACCACCTAAATATTTTTCCTTTAGTTTCAATACTACATTGTGACCAATTATGTATTTTTCCAGGTTGCTTGAAATAGAAATGATATACTTGTACATATATGGATACTGTGGGTACTCAAAAAGATTTTACCCTCCAAAACCAGATATGAACACATTTTATTTCTCTGTTTTACTTTGAAGATGAAATTAAAATCATAGAAGCATAGAACATCCTGCTTGGAAGGGACCCCTAAGGATCATTGATGTCCGGCTCCTGGCCCTGCACAGGACTACTCCAAGAATTACACCACGTACATGAAAGCAGTGTGCAAAATTATTCCACTAACATTTTGGAATTATTTATGGGTAGCAGATTTACATATTTAATATTTAAAATTAAATTTTAAATGGGAATTATGAATTGAGGCTATGAATCTCTTTTTTCTACCAAGCAGGCAACATACCAGCATTCTTAATGTGAGATATTTTCACAAATTGCAATGTAGTAGCTGAAGATGGAGTAGAAATTTGACTGATGTTGATGGACATCTCTGCATTGGTACTGAGCAGGAATACACACCAGCTAATTATAGCATAGGATAAATCTCCCTAACTTCTCAGAGCAGTCAGTGGAGAGAGAGCAACTATTCCAAGGGGCAGTTTAGAGCCGAGGCTTAACATAGCTGCTCCTATTTGTGCCCTGAAGGACCATGTGGTAGAGTCCTGTCAGCCTCTAATTATCTGTATAACCTCAGGTTTGTATAAAATCCAATGTTATAGCAGCTAACCCTTCCACGTGTTAATTAGATAAGTGTTATGATATAAAATGACAATATTCATTTTAACTTTACATGAAGTTGCAATGTTGGTAGTTTTATAAAAATGTCTGTTACAAAATTATACAGAAGCACATTATTACTTTCAATAAACATACATAAAGACAAAAAGATTAGCAGCTGAACATTTAAACTTCCTTTTAGGTGGATTTCTTAAAGACAAATAAGGGATCAGTGAAGAAAGAATGTGTCCCATTATTCAGTAGTTAATAGGTACCATTACTTGCTATTAGCAAAGCTGTGCTTCTTGGTTCAGGCATGCCACACACATTCCATTTTTTGGAAAAGTAGTCTGCAAGATTTATTGCATCTTGCCACGAGTTTTAAGGAAAAAGGTTAAAATAATGTAGTAACTCTGAGCCAAGGTATTTAGTGTTGTAAAATACATGAAGTCTCATGAAAGTATCACAAGTCCCAGCACTATCAGGGAAAAGAGTTCTTAGGGTTTCTTCTTAAATCCCTGCAAAAGTCAGTTTCCCTTGGTCAAATTATAACACTGTGTATTCTTGTTAGGACAATTTTTTCCCAAGGATTATATATTTCACTTTCTTGACTCATCTTACTGCATCCTGAGGCATTCCCAGCTTTGTTCTCAGCCCAGTTATCAGTTCCACATGTCAGCAAAGGAAGACACAGGCTTTGGGTGCCTGTTTAATACACTCCTTTTAGTTTCACTTTCTCAATTTACCCAACAGCTGCACAGAAAAAAAACCTGAAAGCAACCCAGATGTGTTTAAAACATGCAGTTGTATGAATAATATGCCTGTTAACACATTAACATCTAAACTATCAGTTTAATTAAGGCAAATATAATCCTACGGCACACACCTTAACACTGGAAAAATTACAAGTTTCTTTACTGTCCACAACCTAAAAATTGTGTTGAAAAGATGTATAATGGAACAAAGCTATTTGCTAAAAAATAAGCAAAGTAAGCTGCAGCACTGTGGTATTGCCTAACATTCAATCAACATTCAGGCAGCCTGAGGCTGCTCTGGGATGTACATATGTTTCAGGAGCAGTGCTGGTTTAATTAGGCTGCTTTAGGTTCCACCTCCAGCTGCTAATTCCTCTCATTCCCTTTCAGTGTGCTGGGGCAGCTAGTTGTGCAGCTGAGAAGTCCAACCAACTCAAACCCATTATTTTCTCTGCTGGACACCTGTCAGTGAGGTCAGTTCCCCACTTTGGTTCACAGTGTGGATGAGTAAACACTTATGCCAAGAGGTCAAGCCTGGTCAAAGCCTGTTGAAAGTTTTAGAGACAGTAGAGAAACCTTTTACACCTTCCCATGTCAGTGAAGTTCAAGTAATTCACAGTTTTCCTTACATGTACATCAAGAACTCTTTAATATGTACATGTATATCAAAGATTGTGAAGGAGTGGACTAAAAAAACCAGTCTGTGATGGTTTAGGAATGGTATTCTCCATGCCTCTATAGGACTGCCACAGCATTTTTTTTTCAAATATTCTGCAACTTTATCAGGGTTCTGTAGCTGTTCAGGGGTGAACTTCCAAACCACTGGAGCAGAACAATCCTTCACAAGATGACCCATTTTCTCCCACATTCCATGCCACTCATGTCTATTCACTCTTGGGGCAGATCTCCCTAGAAATCTCTTTCATTACTCTAAACATGGTGTGGACCCCACTGAGGAGACCTGGAAGACTTAGGAACAAGAATATACTTTCCTTAACATCCAAGGGGAATTCAAGTCTCAAAAGCTGTTGTAACAGGCCTGAAGGAGGAAAAGGACGTAAAAGGCTGGGGAAAATCATCCTCCCCTGGATCCACACACTGGATATGATTATTAATGGACTCCCAAAGGTAGTGCCTGAGGTAAGGGTAGGAGAGCAGCACTGCTAACACATCCCACACACCTTCATTGCCCTTGATGTCACCGTGTCATAAACTGATATTCCACAGTACAGCACAGCCACCCTGATCCCTCTCCCCACTTGGAAAAGGAGCACCATGGTGGGCACAGAGTGCAAATATGGAAAGAGACACAGGGTTAGGGGCCACAGCCACGGGAACAGAGCAAGCAACGGTGTGAGCAGTGCCACCAGGCCTCACACAGAAAATGCTGAGATCAAACTTGTTTCCAGCCTGCTCTGGGCAGATCTGTTGTCATCTCAACCCTTCATGACCCACACCAAGCATGGCTGTTGTACTTTAGGAATGCACTTCCAAATTCAGTGTTCCCACTGAAACCACTCCAAAACATGCACTGCTCACTCCCTCTTCCCTGTCTTGCTCCATTCCCTGCATGGCACTGAGAGGAGAATTGGAAGCACAGAAGGCAAAGATCATGGGTTGAGATAAGAACAATTTACAGGACATTACAATGGGATAAGAAAATAAAAAGTAACCAACAAATTAACAGCAAAAGTGCAGGAGGGAGGTGAGGGATTCCCATGGGAATCCTCACCATTGCACTGCAGGATGCTGACAGTACCTGACTGCCACCGCAGTGCCCTGACCTGGAAGGGACCCTTTCCCCATGCCCAGAAAATGACATGAGGTGGTATAAAATACCCTCTGGGTCCTGGCCATGGCCCCTCCTGGCTACTGCAAAAATTAACCCTGTCCTGGCCAGAACCAGGACGCAAGCATAGCAAACAAATCATCCTTTCTGAAGAGCTAACTTTTTCAGTATAACTTCAGCCCACAAATTAGTTTATCTACCATGCACATATATCAAGAGTTTTTTTCATTACACAGCGCATCATTTTTTCTATAAATACGTTGCAGATGTCCTTTCTCACAAAAAGAAGGGAACAAGGTGAAGAAGTCTATTATCTTTGTTCTCCAGTGACGTTCAAGGCAAATAAAGGGTAAGAGTCCAAGGCCATTCTTTCTCTTGTTTATCCTGTTCTGTGCATAAGAACGGGGTTTTGAGACGCACACTAGATGTTCACTGTTAACATTATAAAGGAAGATTTTTTTTCTTTTATTCATGAGTATTTCTGTGACATGCCAGAGATTCTTTTTTTATATCAGTTGAGTGAGTTATGCTGGCCCACTTACAGATTGTATTATAGTATGAGTATCATAGTGCTTTTTCAACATCTCTGTTTAATACAGCCTTCCTACCTGCATACTCTGATAGGATTCTTTCTTCTTTTAAGCCAGAAAGCAAATTTTAGAGGCTTTTGTTTCTAGGCAATTGTTCCTGACCTCATGCCACAGTTTTGGTTGTGCCAACACTCCTGCACATGGAGTTGCCCGGGTCAGGAAAAAAGCTTTCAGGCTTTTTCAGTTCGTTATTTAACCTGAAAATTTTAACTGAGTGCATCTACAGCATATTTCCATAAATGCTTTGAATTGCCACAACTCAGGTGACAATAAACTTTATCAGAAGGGCAGGGAACGTTGGTAAGGGGGAAGAGTGAAAAGCAGGAGGGTATCTTGTGAAAGATAGTTTATGATTTATAGGATATTTTTAATAAAGCATTTTTGAAGTTATTAAAATTTAAAACCATGTTACAGAAGTCAAGAAAAAAATTTTTAGTTATGGCTCCTCTTTTTCAGCACCACACCTTTTGGACATATTCTTAGTAATTTTATTCCTGGTATTTCTGTAATGTGTAGAAGTGGAACACCTGTTCAGGTTCACTTCTTCCCTCTATCCATTTTTTATAATCTTTTAATAATGTTTGTTATCTGGGAAAGTTTGTTTTTCTGCTCTTAATGGCCTAGGTCATAATTTCTATTGCACTCTTTCATCTTTCTACAGATTGTGAATTTGGTAGCAGTAATACTACTACTAACAAAACCCCAGCAGATAAGAAATATAAAACAGAGGATTTAATAGTCCCATCACCAAAAAACATTTTTCAGATGAATAACATGTGCCTGAAACAGCTCTCTTAAATGAAATTAAATTAAATTAACTAATATTCAAATCCTCCAAGTCTTCCATACTTGTGGAATTTGGATTTGTTCCTTTGCTCTTGCTCAGTTTGGGGCTGGGCCATTATCAGACACCTTTTCTCTTCTTGTGGATATGCTGCTTATTCAGTTGTCTGGGCAGTGGGGCTCCAGAGCTTAGAGCTGTCAGAGAACTGCATTTTCCATTTCCCTTTCTGCTACTCAGAGGAGAAAGGGGGATGGACCTTCTAGCGTCGGTCACTTTCCCTACACCAATCCCTCCTTTTCTCCAGAAAAGGTCCACATTTTTTCTGATTCATTTGGCTTTGTATGGGATTGCTAATTGTGGAACCTTGAAGGCAATAGCTCTTTAGACTTTGAAATCAGGACAAGCTGTTTTTAATCTTTATTGTTGAAGCCACAAAAGAGCTTGCTTTAATATTTTCAGTAATGTTTTCCCAAAATTTATTTTCATGTCAGTACACTCCCTTCACACCCTCAATAATTCCACTGCCTATTCTCCCATACTTAAAATAACTAGTTATTTCTTTAGCTTCCAGCTCTACCTTTGGGAAGAGCTCTCTTCCCAATTAATTGGGAAGAGAAACCTCTCATTAATTCACTTTCCATTATTTAATCTCAGCCAATTTTATTTTCAGTTACATGTCTTATAAATATGCTCATGTGATAGCTTTCCTAGTCCTCACTGATCATTTTTACTTCAGAGTTTGACATTTTCTCTTTAATGTCTCTTACTTTTAATTTAACATAGACTATTTTTTTTTAAAAACAAGTTTCCCAGTAACCTATTTTGCTGTCTTTCACTTTTTTCCTATATAATGAAATTCAACTAATTTTATGGTTTATCTGTTCATTCCTCAATTATAAACTGTAGAGACTATGGACAGGTTTTATGTGATCTATATTATAGAAGCAGGTCCTTGGTTGTGAAAATAAACAGGAATTTAAAAATTCATCAGAATTAGATGAAGTGGAAACCTAAATCCATATGCTAGGCAAAGACCCTAATTTGTTTTGCCATACATAACATAGGTTTTCCTTTAAACAGCCCTTCACCAAGAAAAATAGGTATGCTGACCTATTACCCCTAGTTCTGTCAGAGGACACGCAGAAATGTCTCACACAGCACAGAGGCTGACAATGCACACTTAGAGCTGTACAATGGCCTCCTTTATACTTGTGTAGAAACATCGGAATAGTCTCTCACTGGAGACTGTAAAGTTTGGAGAAATCACCACCAACTTTCAGATCATAAAGAGGGTGGTTCAGTTCTTGTTAACAACTACATTCCCACGTCGTCACCGAAATCTGCCCAACTTCAAATGGGAACATTTATACCTCAGTTATCCTCTTTTAATCCTTTGCTCTGCAAAGGGTTCTGCTGCTTGGTAGTTGATACAAATAATTTTTTCTCAATTTCAGTAACTGTTTCTTCCCTACTTGGTTATATGGCATCCCTTAAGACCTTCTGTAGTTTGTATCTGTCTGCACAAATGAGCAGGCAAGATGTTTTCCTTCAGATATGAGAAACTTTTTGAGAAACTGATCTTTTATTCCAACACTCAATTTAGAAACAGATAATCTTCAGTGTAAGGCTTTAATTATGGTCTCATTTATGGCAGGTATATTATTGTAAAATTGACAAATCTCTTGGATGTCCAATATTCTTATGGGAACCATGACTTCACACATGTTAAATACTGCACATTTAATTTTACTGATAAAGTCTGAAATTCATGTCATCTCACAACCTTACATATTCTTTCAATTAAAAAATATTCTCCTTCTATATCTGGCCCTTTGCACACTGCTAGAAATGGCAAAATCAGGCTTCTGAGATTCCCTTTTTCTCTTTTTTTTCAAGTGAAATGCAAAGGTTTAAAAATCACTGGAGAAAACATGAAGCCCTATATTATTTACATGAGTAAAAATTCCACAGATGGAGCCTGACATAAGGGTGATTCAGTGGTGTGGGGTAAGGAGAAATTTCTCCAAACCTTTTTGCACAACTAGGAATATCTCATCTAGTGTTTTCCTGAGACTCAGAAAGAAAAATATCCTCTTTTTTTTCCTTCTATATTGTATTTTGAGTAATTATGTATTCCAGGTAATTTCTTTATCTGTGGGCTTACTGCAACAGACTTTTCATT
>VXAX01002963.1:53198-68146 GCA_013399835.1 Leptocoma aspasia | reverse complement strand
GGCATTTAGGGGTGTTTGGAGGCATTTAGGGGGGTTTTGGGGGCATTTAGGGGTGTTTTGGGGGGGATTTAGGGGTGTTTGGGGTTGTTGGGGGTCTGTGTGAGGGATGGTCAGTGATGGGATGAGGGCAGCACTTTCCCCTCGGGATTTCGGTCTGGGATTGGGAAGGTTTGATCCGTAGGCAAGGCGGGAATGACTCAGTCCCGAGGGAGTAATTAACACCCGGGTTAATTGAGGGGAGCTCATTAAGGATAGCAGGGTTGACAGGGATGGATATTCCTGGTCTTGGATCCAGGAAATGTTGGGATTTTCCAGCAGGGGATTGTGTGTGCTGGGAATTCTAACAGAGCACGACCCACCCTCATTAGCACGATATGAATAATTAATGAATAATGATTAATTAAGGGATGGAATGCAAGCAGGGCCGTTTACCTGTGTGAGATGTGCTGTTCCCAGTGTCCTGGTGGCTCCACTGGTGCCATCCCTCACTCCAGCCTGGTCAGGGAATTCCAGAATTCCCAAATTCCTGTCAGGAGGGGCTTTCCAGGGCTGTTCCACTGCAGATGGGTCCCGATTTCACGCAGCGTTTTTTGGCTTCCCATGTTAGTTTTTAAAAATTCCAAGTCTCTGTGAGCTTCTGGGCAATTCCTGGAATGTGTGGCTCTCCCAGCAGGCTCTGTGCTGGGTGTTTGTCACCTGCCCAGGTGACCTTGGAGCTTCTTTTCTTTCTCCCTCCATTCCCAAACGCGGAGCTGGGTGGTGGCTCTGGGAATAAGCACAAGGATTCAATTCCTTTGGTGTGTTTAAGAGGGAAAAAGAGGAATTTTTAATGGATTTCAGTGTAGGGAGCTCTGGAGTTGTCCCAGGGTGGGGGTCATGTTGTCTCCAGAGCCTCAAATCCCACCCAGGAATTGCTGAAGCAAAATTTTGGCAGGGTTTTCACAGCCATTCCTGAGTTTTCCAGGGGAAAATGCCTAAAGAATGGAAAACAGGAAAGGACATGAGTGGTGAGGATGGCAGGGATGTGGGAACTGGCTGGATTGTCCCCTTGGCGAGGTGCAGAGAGCTCTGCTGCCAGCTTTTCCAGGGACTGGGCTTCGGATGGATTGGGGTTTATGGATTATGGAATGATTTGCAGCCCTGGGTGTTCCCCCCCTGCTCCATGCCCTCTGGGGGAAGGGGCTGCTCAGCAATTCCACAAGGAATGAGGGACTAAAGTTTCAAGCTGGGAATTGCTCGGAGCGAGATCCGGGGGTGGAAATGCAGGGATTTCTGCTCGGGCAGCCCAGCCAAGTCCCGCACGGACCGAGCAGTTCTGTCGCTCCCGTTCCCCGGGGAGCCAGCGCTTAAATCAGTTTTTCCTGGGAACCATCCCAGTTGAAATCAGCCGCGAATCCCGCGGGGTGAGCTGAAATCCACTGACCTCCCGCCGCATCCTCGGCGTGTCCGGGCGTTGCTGTGGCTCCGGAGCACGGATCCCAGGGCGGAAAGAGCCGGGAATGCGGCGGGATGATCCCGGGGCTGGCAGGGAGGCGGCCGCGGGGGCTGCGGTGCCGCGGTGCAGCCGTGCAGGGCGCAGGCTCCAGCGCCGGGTCCTAGCGCCGCACCTGGCATCCCGAGGGGACAAAAAGGGGATTGGGAGGGACCTCGTGGTTCTGCAGAATTCCCCGATGGGAGGGTGGAGTCGGGAAGGGTCGGGTTCTGCTCGTAGGCAGAGGGGATGGTGTCAAGTTGTGTCAGGTTCGGGTTGGATATTGGGGAAATTCCTTCGTGGAAAGGGCTGTGCAGCCCTGGCAGTGGTTAACCGCTCATCCCTGGGGGGATTTAACAGCCCTGTGGTTGTGGCACTTGGGGACATGGTCAGTGGTGGCCTTGGCAGTGCTGGGGCAGGGGTTGGACTCAATGAGGAATTTTCATCCTAAACCAGCCCGTAATTCCATGGGAGTTGGTGTGAGATCCCAGTGGGTGACACCGTGTCCCCCCTGCAGTTTGTGTTGTTCCCAAGTGACCTGGCTGGGTGGCCTCATTTTGGGTGCTGGGTGTCCCTAATTTGGGGCGGGGCGAGAACTGGTCAAGCTCTGCAGAGGGG
Organism: Leptocoma aspasia; assembly: GCA_013399835.1. Lineage (NCBI taxonomy): Eukaryota > Metazoa > Chordata > Aves > Passeriformes > Nectariniidae > Leptocoma > Leptocoma aspasia. Next base: position 66,057 of record VXAX01002963.1, on the reverse strand, counting down.
GACTGGGGACACAGGATGGAGGGACAGGACACAGGGAATGGCTTCCCAGTGCGAAAGGGGAGATTGGGCTGGGATCTTGGCAAGGAATTGCTGGCTGGGAGGGTGGGGAGGGGCTGGGCTGGAATTCCCAGAGCAGCTGTGGCTGTCCCCAGATCCCTGGCAGTGCCCAAGACCAGGCTGGACACTGGGGCTGGGAGCACCTGGGACAGTGGAAGGTGTCCCTGCTATGGCAGGGGTGGCACTGGTTGGGCTTTAAGGTCCCTTTCAACCCAAATCATTCCATGACTCCAGGATTCTGATTCCACCCCACAGGGAGACTTTTGGGGTCCCCTGGGAGTGTTCAGGGCTTGGAGGGGAATTAAAAAATTCTTTAACTCGCTCTGGATTTATTTTGACTCATTAAAGACCAAACCTCAAATGCTAGTTTAGGATTTCCCTCCTGAACTCAGTTTCCTGACAAACTCAAGCTGCTTCCAACCCCAAAATCAGCTTTGTGGCGGAATTTCACCAGGATATGTGTATAAAAAATATATCAAAATGTAATAAGGTGGAATTTTGCTCCTGCTGGATGGACAGTGAGAGTTTCTGAAGGTTTTTAACCTCCCTCCTCCTCGTGCTCCTGAGCTGGGGGTGTTCCAGCTGCTCAGCAGGGGGCTGGCATGTATCCCAGATCCCAGGGAAAAGCCTGGAAGTTGAGGGGGGATATTTCTGGACTAGTTTGGGCAGCAGGAAATCCCTGTGGCTCCTGCAGAGCGATGCCTGGGGTGGTTTGTGGGGGGATCCATGGCCTGGGAAGTGGCATGGGTGGCACTGGGAATCCCTGGGAAGTGGAGTGGGTGGCACTGGGAATCCCTGGAGCTCTGTGACACCTGATGCTTCCTCCCAGGAGAGCATGGAGCACTCCAGCCCCAGCCAGGTGTGACCCTGAGGATGCTCTGGGCTGCTCCACCCCAGGGTCCATCCCCATCCACAGCTCTGGAGACTCGCTGAGCAGGAGTGGGAGCACAAGGCCGCACCTGTGGTATGTGGTGTTCCTGATAAATCCCAAAATACCTGGGAAAGGGCTGGGATGGGGTCCTGCTTCCTGTGCCAGGGGTCCCCTGTGCCAGTCCCATCCCTGCTCAGTGCACCAGGAAATTTAATTCAGAGGTTTAATCAGATTTTGGGTCTGTTTCCCTGGAAAAGTTTTTGGAAGACCCAGGAAGGTTTATTTATCCTGGGGATTTTTTCAGCTGGTGCAGCAGTTCATCCTGCCATGGCAGCGCCTGAGTTTGGGGGAAAATTGGGATTTTTCCCCTTTGTACAGAGCAGGTTTAGCCCCAGATCCAAAGGTTGTGGCAAGGGTGGAGCAGCCAAGCCCTTTTGGAGGTTGAGGTGTTCCCAGAGGGCTCTGGATCATCTCACAGAGCTTTAATTACCAAAACTTCCCATATCCCCTTAATTCAGGCACTAATAAAGCTCCTGTCCCACCTCAGCTTCTTGTTTAAGCTCAGGATTCTTGTGGGTCTTTCCCAGCTCAGGATTTTCCAGGATTCTTTCCCTCAGGGGTTCATTTTTTTCCTAAATCCAAGTAGTAAATAAAGCAGGAGATGCTGAGTGGTGCCTGTGACTTTGTTGTGCTGAGAAATGGGATATCCTGGGAGGTGCCAATGGGATATCTGGGACTGGAAAAGGCTTTTCCAACTTAAAGGATTCCATTATTCTATTGCATGATTTTCAACACAGGGTGCCCAGAGGAGCTGTGGCTGCCCCTGGATCCCTGGAAAAGTTCCAGGCCAGGTTGGATGGGGCTTGGAGCAAACTGGGAAAGTGGAAGGTGTCCTGCCCATGGCAGGGGTGGCACTGGGTGGGTTTTGATACCCCTCCCATCCCAAACCATCCTGTGATCCTATGAAATTGTGTTTGTGTGGAAAAAATTCCCTTGTGCTTCAGTTTAACACGGAAAGCTTCAGCTGGGGAGGAGCAGAAAGAGCTGTGTGACATCCGTAATTTTCTTTTTAAATTAACAACTACTCTTCTGCTCCACCTGGGAGCAAAGCCTGTCTGGTATTCCCTGGTATTTTCCTGCTTTTGGGTTTGTCCTGCTACTCTCAGAGCTCTGTGGGAAAAGCAGTGGGGAGTTCCCATCCTCTGAGGGGTTACTCCCAGAGCTCACCCACCCTTCCTTCTATCTGAATTCCTGCTGAAATTCCGTGGATGTTTCCCGGTTTTCCTTGCACTTAGAGGAAGCTTTCTTGAGTTTCAGTTCCCTCTTGGCATTCCAGCCTCTCCTTGGAACACAACCCCCGCTGAGCACCTTCCAAGTGTTTGTGTCTATGGCTCTTGTTCCTCTCCTGGCTGCTCCCTGGCTCTGGGACCAGCCAGGATCCCAGAGGAGGATCCTGCAGGGGGGAGGAAGAGCAGAAATCCTTTAGAATTTAGGAATTCTGAAGAAATCCTTCCCTGTGAGGGTGGGGAGGCCCTGGCACAGGGTGCCCAGAGAAGCTGTGGCTGCCCCTGGATCCCTGGCAGTGTCCAAGGCCAGGTTGGGCAGGGCTTGGAGTGACCTGGGCTGGAGTAAGGTGTCCTTGCACATGGCAGGGGATGGAATTGTTGGGATTTAAGGTCTCTTCCCACCCAAACCATTCCATGAGTTTATAAATAGGTGACACAGGTGATATTTGCTCCCAGATTCTGCCAGGGAAGCACAGTGAGCTTCCACTGCTGGAGGAGGTTTTTCCTTCTATGCATAAAATAATTCAGATTTTCTAAATCTTCTAAACTGAGGCTGAGGGGAAGGAGCTAGTCCTCTTTGTAGCTTTTTGGAGAATTTTTTTTTGAATTTTGTGCATGTGAAGTTTCCTTTAAAGCAGCATGGAGAGGGGAAGCAGCTGGAGCTCCATGACCAGCAGACACCTGAGGTGACTCTGGTGGAGTTCCTGGTGATCCCAGTGAGAAATTCCCAGTTTCCAGTTGGGTTTTGTGCTCTTTATCCCAGTTGAACATTGTTAGAGCTCCTTCCTTGAGGAGCATTCCCAAGGCTGCCAGAGCTCCAGGAGTGTTTCAGGGACAGGGTGGGATTGTTGGGATTGCCCTGTGCAGGGGAGGAGCTGGATCCGTGATCCTGTGGGTCCCTTCCAGCTCGGGACATTCTGTGTTTGGGGGTGTTGGGATGTCGGGCAGTGGCCAGTCCTGGTGGCTCCCAAATCCCCTGGTTAGCACCGGGAACAGTGCCCAGAAGAGGGGTGAGGGCGTTTATTTGGGATCTGTCAGCCCAGGCAGCAACAAAGGGACACAATGTCACCTGTCACAGCCAGGAGCAGGACAATTAGCGATCATTCAAGCCGCCCGTAATTAACCCCTTGGGCTCCATCCACCCACGGGTGCTGCTGCCGGGAATTTGGGACAAACCCCGCTCCAGGGTGCTGGTTTTCCTCCAAATTCTCCATGAAAAGGGAAGAGCAAGTGGGGCAAGCTTTAGCTGGGGTCACGGGGAGCGCCGTGCGGGAGGAATTTGGGGTGTCCCTGCCCAGTGGCCACCGCAGGGCGAGCAGGAGGAGGCCTGGAGTGGCCCGGTGCCTCCTCCTGCGGGGAGCGTTAGGACCCAGCGAGCCGCCGGCGCCGTGACAAGTCTGGAGCGGCACTGGCGCAGAGTGGCTCCATCGGCAGCGCTGGAATTCTCTGTATCCCTCCCTCGGAGCATCCTCGCCCAGAAAAGGGCTTCCCTCCCTCTCGTAGCGGCCGGCAGAGCCTCGGGGGAGGGGGGCGCGGGGATGCTGGGATCGGCCGGGACGCTGGGAAGCGCCGCTGGATGCTGCCGGCCGTGAGCTGGGAGAGCTGCTGCCTGCAAATCGGGGATCTCTGGAGCGCGGCAGCATGGCCCAGGGCAGGAGGCACGCGTCCGGCCGGGTAAGGGGGAGGGCTGACTCAACAGCTCCTGGCTCTGCCGGGTCCTGTCGCGACAGATCGCCACGCCGTCGCAGCGAAAATAGCTGGGTTTTGTAGGGAAAGCTCGATTGTGCTGCCGTATCCCTGGAATGTGGCATCTCTCTCGCTGACAATAATGCCGGGAGGGGAGGTGGATACTCCAGCTTGCACCAGGGCCGGGTCTTTTTGGCCGGAGTTACCTGTCCGTGTAGGTGATTACCCCAATTAATTGCGATTAATTACGCCGGCGGCCGAGCCTCCGCTCCGGCTCAGCCCCTTGGCGGGGCTCCGGCACAGCGTTGCCGGGGCTGCTCAGCACAAAGATCCCGGCGTGTTTTCCTGCCTGCCGCGGGCTCCCCTCCCTCCGGGCCGAGCTCCCTTCCGCGGGCCTGGCAAGCGCTTCCAGGTTTTTCCGTATTGCAGCTCCCCCTGGGCTGTGCGGTGCCAGCGGCCCCCCCGGCCCCGGGCCAGGCCTTTCCCGGGAGTTTCTCTCGCTGTCGCTGTGTCCCTGTGTGGCCGCCACGGTGACATTGTGTCCCAGACCCTGCCGGGCACTGCCGGCGCGTTTGGGCCTGGCTGTGCCAACTTGGCAACGACTCCAGGATGGAGCTGGGGAGGGCAGACCCTTCCCACCTCTCCACGGGATCCCCGGGCCCTCTGTGGGCACCGTGTCCTGCCTGCTGTGGGGTACACCAGGCCCGGAGCCGGTGGGATTTGGGCTGTGGCCGAAGGGATTTGGCTGCAGAGGGAGCAGCAGCTCGGGAAAACTTCCCAGCCTGGAGCCTTTTTTGCCCACCCCGGCAGGGTCTGAGTGTGTATCCATATGGGTTTTTGGGGGCTGGAGTCCCACACTTACCCCCCAAACCTCCCTGTTTGCCATGGGAGAGCAGGAGGAAGGGGGTGAAATTCCAACCTGAGTCCTGACAGCTCTGTCACGACAGCCTGGGGGGATTTGGGGGCTCCAAGGGGGTGGGGGCTCAGGGAAGGAGCCAAACGCTGGCTCCAAGGGCTGATGGAGATGTGGCTGAGGAAGCGGTGGCAGGACTGGGGATCCTGGGGGTCCCAGGGGTGCTGGGGGGTCCCAGGACAGCACTGTGAGTAGATTATCCCTGTTTGGCTCACATGGATTTTGGAATGGGCACTGCAGGGACCACAGCTGTGCTGAACCTTTCTGGGGCTGGAGCCAGCCCGGCCTTGTCCCTTCTGGGTTTTGGGTGTCCAGAGACACCCACACCCTCCCAGTTTGTCAGCACTGGAATCCAGTGCCACCGTGGTGGTGAGGACTTCATCCCAGTGCCACATCGTGCTGTCACCCACGGCAGCCACCCTCAGTCCCAGGGTGAGCCCTCCTTTCCACAGGGATGTTGTGGCAGCAGCACCATTGACTCAGTGCTGACCAGGCTTAAACCCAGAATTCTTCCCAAGTCTTTCCCTCTTCCAGCTTTGGGGGCCACGCCTGGAATTTGGATCTTGTCAGAGTTGGCTGCTCGGGATTCTCCCGAAACTTTTGATCTGAGCTTTGAGTGGCAGTTTGAGGCTCCATCAGTCTCACCTGTGTGGGGGAGGCACTCCTGGAGGAACACTGAATATTCCCAGGATGGAGCTGAAGCCCTCAGGTTTGGATGGAGCACAGGGTGACCCAAATTGCTGGAAATTCATCCCATTTTCAGTGCCTTGGCACCAGGACCTTCACATAGCAGAGCAGACAGTCTGTGGATCTGTCACGCTTCAAAAAGGGGGGAAAATGGGAAAATGCTGGATTTTGGAGTGGTGCCAGGTGGGAAGTTGTGGGGAGCAGTCTCTGGTGGTGGCAGCACAGCCACATGCTTGTCCCTCACCTGGTGTCCCTGGAGCGAGATGGGAGCTCTGGGATGTGGGACAGGCTCCTCCTGGGCTGGTGGCTGCTCCAGAGGTTCAGCATTCCTGGTTGTTCCTCTGGCTGCCCCATTCCCACCACCTCCCCTGTGCCCCGCTCGGATCTCCTCAGCTGGCCCCCACTGCCTTCACTGTGAATCCCTGGATCTCTCATTTACTGGGATTTAGGAGCTTATTCCCCTTCCAGACCGAGTGGTGACAGGGCTGTCACCGTCAGTGGCTTCAGTCCTTGTCTCTTCCCATGTGGCTTCCCACAGTTCTGCTCCTCCATCCTCTTCCTTTGCTGTCCATACCCCATTCCCAGGTATCCCGAGTGTGTTCCACTGGGAAGGTCAGCCTGGCAGAAGGGATCCACAAGGAGCTGGCCTGGGAAGCTGAGGAAATTCTGGGCTGTGTCACCAGCTGCTATGCCATGTGTGTCCCCAGTGATGACTGTCCCCGTGTTTGCCCCTCAGGGATTGTCACCATGGCCTGGAGGTGTGACCACAAGTGTGTCCATCTCTCCTGGGATGGCCACCAGATCCTCAGCCATGGTCACCTGGCTGGGAATGGCCATCCCACCTGCTTCCAGCTGGGACAGTTCTTCCTCTTTTAAAATCTGGATTTAGTCACGTTGGTTTGAATCTTCATGGGGATTCCAGTTGGGGGTTTATCCATTGGATTGGAGCTTCCAGGTGTCTCACAGACCAATTTCTGATTCATTGGAAACAGAAGAGGCTCAGTGCCTGGTCCTGAGGGATGGGATGGGAGAAATTCATTCTGGGCTCTCCTTCTTTTCCCAAGTGCGAAAGACTCGGGAAAAGTTTCTGTGAATTTAGTGCTGATTGGCAAATGTCCATCAGGGACAGGCTGGGAGAGCTGGGAATGTCCAGCCTGGAGAAGGGAAAGCTCCAGGGAGAGCTCAGAGCCCCTTGCAGGGCCTAAAGGGGCTCCAGGAGAGCTGGAGAGGGACTGGGGACAAGGCCTGGAGGGACAGGACACAGGGAATGGCTTCCCACTGCCAGAGGTACCCCCAGGAATGTGTCACATGCAATGGATCTTACCTGGCTGCAGGTGCCAAATGGACACCAGGAGGGATAAAAACTCCTCCTCCAGGTACCTTCCCATTTACTGGGGATTTGGGATTTTCCTTGGGCTTCTTGTTTTCTTTGGGCTCTGCTCTCATTTTCTGTAACACCTAGAACACGATTTTCCAGGTGCTCACAGGATGTTGCCAGAACTTTGGGAGATATTTGGGTCCGGAGCATCAATTTTCCCTTTGGGGTGTTGGGTTTCTTCATTGTTTGATGGATTTTGGGTCTTAATATAAGATTATTTTGTGACATTTGATTTCTGCCAGTTGTGTTTGGATGAAACCTGGAATTCAGGCTTGTGGGAAAACCCACATCCCTGGTTTTAGTCACAAAACCCCAAACTCGGTGGGTTCACTCTGCATTCCAGCCTGGGGAAGTGATGTGCAAGGGAAAGGGGTGGTTTGTTAGGATTCCAGGAGCTTCCAAAGTCCCCTGGGTGATTCCACAGGCTGAGAAGTCCCTGAATGTCCCAAACCCCCTGTGGTGTCCGGCTGTGGCTGAGGTTTGTCCACAGGGCCTTCCCAGCCCTTCAGGGTGAAAGAGGCTCTGTTTTCCTGGGATAAAGAGCAGATTCTTTGGCTGAAGCCAGGCCCAGAGTGACTAAAACTCCACATTTCTGCACAATGACCAGAAGCAGTGACACATGGGGTGGGGGAAATGCCTAACTGGTCCTGTTTTGGGGATTGCTGGGAGGTTGGGATGAGCAGGAAGATGGGGCTGAGCAGGACAGGGGACATCTGTGTCCCCTGTGGGATTGAAAGGTGTCAGAGTTTTGAGGATCTCCAGAAGATCTGGAGAGGGGCTTTGGACATGGGCTTGGAGTGACAGGACACAGGGAATGGCTTCCCACAGGAAAAGGGGAGATTTGGGTGGGATATTGGGAAGGAATCCTTCCCTGAGAGGGTGGGCAGGCCCTGGCACAGGGTGCCCAGAGAAGCTGTGGCTGCCCCTGGATCCCTGGAAGTGTCCAAGGCCAGGTTGGACAGGGCTTGGAGCACCCTGGGATGGTGGAAGCTGTCCCTGCCCATGGCAGGGGGTGGGACTGGATGGGTTTTAAAGTCCCTTCCCACCCAAACCATTCCAGAATTCCATGATTANACAGGTGCCCAGAGCACCTGTGGCTGCCCCTGGATCCCTGGAAGTGTCCAAGGCCAGGTTGGACAGGGCTTGGAGCACCCTGGGATGGTGGAAGCTGTCCCTGCCCATGGCAGGGGGTGGGACTGGATGGGTTTTAAAGTCCCCTCCCACCCAAACCATTCCAGAATTCCATGATTAATCTGTTTTGCTCAGGCTGATTGAAGAGCAGGAGGTGCTGGGGGTGGAGCTCAACAAATTTCCCTGGGATTTCAATAATCCTGAGGGTCTCCAGTACTCGTGGAGTTCCTCACATCCATCACCCCACTGATGCTCCAAGAGCATTGATCACCTGGATAACCCCACCTGAAGCCAGGTGCATCCAGGGATGTCACACTTGGAGTGTCCTGGTGCCTGCTGAAATATAAATATGGATGTAATGTTTATGACATGGAATCATGGAATTGTTGAGGTTTTAAATCCCTCCAGAGGTGGGGATTCCACCACTGCCGTGGGCTGGAGAGCTCTTCCCAGAAGGAATTTTCCCAATATCCAACCTAAACCTCCCCTGGCACAGCCTGAGGCCGTTTCCTTTCTCGGAATGACAATCCAACCTGGAAAGCTGCTGGACTTTCCCACCCACATTCCAAGGTGGGATATCCCAAGACTGGGCACTGGGGAGTGCCAGGAACACCACAGGGGCCACAAGATCCCAACAGTGTGAAGGAATGGGACAATGACCTGTGTCGCAAACAGCCTGTCTGCTCCTGAGCACAGAATTCCCAGGCTGGAAAACCGTGGGAATGCTGATAAAATGGGAAAAGATGGAGCACGAGTTAGTTAAGGCTGACCAACTATGCTGCTCTTGGTGGTTTTTTTTCCCCCGAGGCTTATAAAAATGCTATAAAAGAGGATAAATCAGTTTTGTGCTCCATTGCTGGTGGCTGTGCCATGGTTTGTGCCTCCTGCTCGGGAGCGGGAGGAATTCCCCAAAATGAAAAGGAGTGGAGGAGGCGAGCAGGGACGGAGGGAGATGAACCATCCCGATATCCCACCCTATATCCATCCCACCTTTCTGAGCCGCTCTCTCCCCTGTTCCCCAGGCCTCCAGCACGCCCAGGATGAGCTCTGACGGTGGCAGCAAGCCCCTCAAGGTGGGCTCCCGCGTGGAGGTCATCGGCAAGGGCCACCGCGGCACCGTGGCCTACGTGGGGGCCACCCTGTTCGCCACGGGCAAATGGGTCGGGGTCATCCTGGACGAGGCCAAGGGCAAGAACGACGGCACGGTGCAGGGCAGGAAATACTTCACCTGCGAGGAGAACCACGGCATCTTCGTGAGGCAGTCCCAGGTGGGTGGGATCCTCGGGATCCTCGGGGTCGTGGCTCGGTTGTTAAATACAGGGAAACAGCCCTGGGGGTTTTGGGAATCTCCATGGGGCACAGGGGAGGGAACAGCACGCTCCAAACCCAGGTGGAATCTCACCCTCTGCACAGTCCTTGAGGTTCTGGAATGAAAACAGCGTGGTGAATTGCCAGTTGTTCCGTTCTGCTGGCCAGCCCAGTGCTGCTCTGTATTTAGCACCTGCAGCAGGTGGAGTTTGGGGTCAATCTCAGATGTTTATCTGGAAGCAGATCCAAGGAATTTAAATTAAATCGTGTTTACCTGGAAGGAGGTAAAACACATGGTGTGGGTGTAGCTGCTGAGATTGCTGCTTGTGTGCTGCAGCAGGAACCAGGAGCTCCCTCCACAGCAAACATCCTCCAGGTGAATTCCCTGTGTCACCTTCCAAGGGCAGAGAGGTGACACCAGAGCCCCCCAGCCCTGTGTCCCAGCCAGCTGCTGTCCCCTCCCTGGCACCAAGGGGCTGGTTTGTGTCCCACCCTGTGGCCTCTCATTGCCAGGACCTTGGGATTGGGTGACAGAGGGAAGCTGAGCACAAAATGAGGGCATCTGGGTCCCGGGGTCCACCCCAGCATCCGCTGTCCCATCCATTGGAAGGACCTTTGGATCATGCACAGTCAGAGGCTGCAGCAATGGCTCATCCAGGAGAGATTCCAGGAATCACTGAGGTTGGAAAACACCTTTAAGAGGAGCCCAGCCATTCACTGCCTCACTCCCTGTGTCACCAGCTTGAGGCAGGATGACAGAAAATGATCCCCATCCTTTAAATAATGGGATAAACACAGAGAGCTGAACCCACCAGAGCTGGAGACAAACTCACCAGGAAGATTTTCATGTTCTTATCCAACCCAAACGCTGTTGGTGTGTAGGAATTGCTGGATGGAGCTCTGCTGCTCTCCTGGGATCACCATGGAGATTTCCCAAATGTAATTCCACCACACTCCCAGTTCCCCACATTAAAACTGGACACATGGACCCGGCTCCTTTGTCCGTCTCTCTCGGCCTCTCCTGCCAGCTGGGAGAGGCTTTGAGGGGTTTACAGGGAAAAAGTTGGGTCTGCAGGACCAGGAGGGACCTCAAAGCCCACCCCGTGCCACCCTCTGACAGTCAGGGACACCTTTCACTGTCCCAGGCTGCTCGAAGCCTTGTCCAGTCCAACCTGGCTGTGGAAGCTCCCAGGGATCCAGGGGCAGCCACAGCTGCTCTGGGAATTCCAGCCCAGCCCCTCCCCACCCTCCCAGCCGGGAATTCCTTCCCAGTATCCCACCCAAATCTCCCCTTTCCCACTGGCAAGCCATTCCCCTTTTTTGTCACCTCGTCCTCTGGGCCGGGTGTGCAGCGAGTGATGCTCAACCCCCACCCCAAATTCCAGAGCTGGGAATGGATGGGGACACACCTGGAGCAGAGGTGGGAAGCAGGACAGATGAACAGCCCCCAAATAAATCCCCCAAAGAAATCCCCCAAATCCTCTGTCCCAGGCAAAGCTGTGGGTGCAGGGCTGCCCCAGCAGGTCCAGAGCTGATCCTGAGCCACCCTGGGGCACGGGGAGGGTCCCTGGTGTCCCCCAGGGCACAGAGGGGGGACCCCAGCCCTGGCACCCCTGGGCAGGGAGGGGCAGAGGGTGCTGGGCACAAGGCTCTGGGTGGGGCTGGGTGCATCCCCCATCCCTGGCAGTGCCCAAGGGACAGGGACAGGGCTTGGAGCAACCTGGGACAGTGGGAGGTGTCCCTGTCCATGGCAGGGGTGGCACTGGGTGGGATTTAAGGTCCTTTTCCACCCAAGACATTTCAGGATTCCCTGATTTTACCCAGGCTGGCAGTTCCAAGCATGGGTGTTCCTTCTGTGGTGTGTGGAAATCTCTGATTTTGGCATCACCTGGGGCTGCCTTTCGGCTCCTGCCTGGCAGAGGAGCTCGGTGGCCACAATGTGCCCAGTCTGTGGTGGCAGTTCCCAGTGTCACTCTGGATCCAGCCCTGCTCTGTCCCTGTCCCCAGTCTCTCCAGCAGCTCTGGAATTCCCTCCTAGGCTGTACCTGCTGGGAAAGCCCCAGACCACTCAGAATTCCCACCCTGCATGGCTGCAGGCATCATGATTTCCATGGCATCATCTTTTCCTTGGTCTCTTTGTGTGGCTTTTAATTCAATTTTCATCATTCCTGGTGTTGGGAATCTTCCCAAAATGGAATTCCTGTCTGACAGCTTTCCAGGTTATTTTGATTTTTAAGCTGAACTCGGAGGTGGGAGGTGGTGATGGATCATGCAAATTCCTGCAGGAACAATTTGGGAGGTGCTGATCTGAGGCACAAGGATGGTTCTCTTTCAGGGATCTAATCCCTCCCAACCTCATTTTCCATGTTTATCCAGCAAAAATGCATCCAAAAATAGTTCACAAAGAAAAATCCCTGAGTCTGGTACGGATGTTCCGGGCTGTCAAATCCAGAGCTTCGACTTTCCTCATTTCCTGTGTGAATATTCCGTGTTCCCAATGGGAATAAAGAATGTGTGGCTGTTTTCAGGAAGGTTGATGGCAAAGCCAGAATGATGAAATTAAAAATCTGTGCTAAAACCATGGGATCTGCTCTGCTGAACCCACTCCCAGAGGGATCTGTTCCCTGGTCTCCCTGTTTGGGAATTTTGGGCAAGGATGGTTGTTGTGTTTTTCCAGATCCAGGTGTTTGAGGATGGAGCAGACACAACATCCCCAGAAACTCCGGAATCTGCTGCCATGAAGGTCCCTAAGAGAGGTATGGCCCAGCTGGGAAATCCTTCCCAGAGAGCTGGGAATCCTTAGTGGAGGGGATGGGAAATTATTCCTGAAGGGGATGGGGAATCCTTCCTGGAGGGGTGGGAATCCTTCCTAAAGAAATGGGAAATTTTCCTTGGAGGAGTGGGAATCCTTCCTGGAGAGATAGAGAATCCCTCCTGCAGAGGTGGGAAGTCCTTCCCAGGTGAGATGGGAAATCCTTCCTGAAGAGATTGGAAATCTCTCTTGGAGGAGTGGGAATCCTTCCTGGAGAGACTGGAAATCTCCCTTGGAGGAGTGGGAATCCTTCCTGGAGAGATTGGAAAGCTCCCTTGGAGGAGTGGGAATCCTTCCTGGAGAGATTGGAAATCTCCCTTGGAGGAGTGGGAATCCTTCCTGGAGAGACTGGAAATCTCCCTTGGAGGAGTGGGAATCCTTCCTGGAGAGACTGGAAATCTCCCTTGGAGGAGTGGGAATCCTTCCTGGAGAGACTGGAAATCTCTCTTGGAAGGGTTGGGAATCCTTCCTGGAAAGGTGAAAAATCCTTCCTCTAAGGAAGGGGGAAATCATGGACTATTTTCCAGTGGGCATGCAGACCCACTGAACCACTCTGAGCCTGTGGAATTGCAGCATCCCTGTGGAATTGCAGCATCCCTGTCTCCCTCGCCGTGCCCCATTCCCACCTGGGGGCAGGGATCCCTTCCCGCTCTCCCCTGAGCATTCCTTCCCCGTTTCCCACATCCCTCGGCCCTGCCATCCCTGGCTGTGGGCCCAGACAGGCTCCCCC
>VXAX01002963.1:13046-53172 GCA_013399835.1 Leptocoma aspasia | reverse complement strand
GCTCTGCTTTGTCGGGAATGTTTTCCCCCGCGCTGCGGGATCCCGGGAGCTGCCGGAAGGGGCTCTGCCAGCTTCCTGCCTTGGCTGCTCCGCCGGCTCCGCGTGCCAAGCCGGGAGCTCCGTGTGGGAAGCGTTTGTGGGACCGGGATTAACGGATCAGGGTGGGCTGGGGGTGGTGGGTGTTGCTTGTGGGTGGGATTTCTCCTCTCCAAGGAAGTAGGAGGTAAAATCTGTTGGGAAAAACGGAATGGAGCCCTCCTTGTGCTCTGCTTTGGATGCTGCAGTCGGTGTAGAATCATGGAATCATTTAGGCTGGAAAAGTTCTTGGACACCCCCGAGTTCTCCAGCACTGCCCAGGCCACCAGCATCCATGTCCCCAAGTGCCACATTCACAGGGCTGGTAAATTCCCCCAGTGGTGGGGACTCCACCACTGCCAGGGCTGGACAGCCCTTTCTGAGAAGGAATTTTCCCAATATCCAATCTGGCCCAGCCTGAGGCCGTTCCCTGTCCTCCTGTCCCTGTTCCCTGGGACCAGATCCCAACTCCCACCTGGCTCCAAGAATTCAGGGAGTTGTGCAGAGCCAGAAGTTCCCCCCTGATCCCCCTTTTCTCCAGGCTGAGCCCCTTTCCCAGCTCCCTCAGCTGCTCCTGGGGCTCCAGACCGTTCCCAGCTCCTTCCCTGGACACGATGGGTGCTGGGTTGGGACAGACAAGTCCCAGCATCCTAGAGCAGGAGGAGCCCAGGCTGCAGGTGGGGTGTGGGATGATGCTGTCAGGGATGCAGGGCTGGGATGTGGCTGCCTGCCAAGGGTTTCCATGGAAACAGCAGCTGCTGCAGCAGCACTGCAGTGGGGGGTGCAGGGATGGCTCTGCGATCGATCCAGCACAGGAGGGGACACCTGGGGGGAGCTGCTGGTGACACTGGACACCTGGGCGAGGGTGGGAATCCAGACACACCTGCCAGGGAGGGATAGAACACAGGGAATGGCTTCCCACTGGGAAAGGGGAGAATTGGGTGGGATATTGGGAATATCTCACTGGCTGTGAGGGTGGGGAGGCCCTGGCACAGGTTGCCCAGAGAAGCTGTGGCTGCCCCTGGACCCCTGGAAATGTCCCTGGAACAACCTGGGCTAGTGGAAGGTGTCCCTGCCCATGGCATGAGGTGGGGTTGATGGGATTTAAAGTCCCTTCCCATCCAAGCCATTCCGTGATTCTCTTTCCCCAAGTGCCACATACACATGGCTTTCAACCCCCCCAGCAGTGATGACTCTGCCACTCCCTGAGCAGCCTGTGCCAGTACCTCAGGAATCCATGAAATCCAGGGATCCAGCCCAAGGAGAGCAGTGGAGCTGCCCCAATTCCAAGGTGTATCCAAGTGTTTGCCTTCCTCAGCCAGCAGCTCCATAAGGAATTCCCTGTTCCCCCAAACCCATACCCCTTGTGCCACCATTTCCTGCCAGATCCTGACTCTGCTTCACTCCCTCTTCCCAAAATTCTCCTGTCCCCCTGCTGGGACACTGGCACAGGAACAGGGGTGTCCCTCAGGCTCATGGCTCTGTTTCTGCTCTCTCCACAGATTCCCTTGATGCCACCAAGGCCAGCAAACTGGTGAGTGATCCCGGCACTTTGTCACCTCTGAGAGGTTTTCATCCCTTCAGGAAGAGCACACGGACACACTTTCATGGGACAAAATGCCCATGGAAAAGGGAATTTCTCCTGAAACCCATGGGAAGCAAGGTGTAAAAAATGCCATTTTCAGCCACTAGCCAGGAATCAGTCAGTTCCTGAGGGATTATCCAGGACAGGTCCTGTGTCACACATTTTGACCTGAGTTCAGCAGCATTCCCTGGCTGCTTCCTTCAAACCCTGAGCCTCATGGAATCCTGGAAAGGACCTCAAAGCCCCTCAGTTCCTGCCATGGGCAGGGACACCTTCCACTATCCCAGGTTGCTCCAAACCCTGTCCAGCCTGGCCTTGGACACTTCCAGGGACCCAGGGGCAGCTCTAAGGGCCCTCCCCTCTGAGTGCCTTCATCCAGGAGCTCCAGTGGCTCCTGGGACATGCATAGGGACGTGTTGTACCCAAAACTGAGGGATATTTCCTAAGGAATGGGAATCTGGAGTGGGTTCCTATCCTCAGGAATGGCCATACAGGTGTGGGGTAGTGAGGAATCATGGAAACATGAGGCTGGAAAAATTCTCTGAGACCATCAAGTCCAGCTTTTTCCCCAGCACTGCCCAGGTCACCACTCCTGGGGACCAGGGATGGAAGTGGGTGATCCTGGGGACACGGTGGGTGGCTTTGTGTGTTTTGGAGTAGAAACTGGATTTTCCATGGGGATAAACTGGCCCAGCTGGGATGTGGGCAGTGTGGGAAAGGAAATGGTGGGGACAAGGGGCTTCTGTGCGTGTGGCACCTGCAGGGCTGGGTTGGGGCACATGGCCCAGCCTCCTGCACTGCCACTCCGGATAATTCCCAGGAGTGGGAATTCTGCTCCCCACCCTGCTGGGATGGGGATGGAGCAGCACCTCGGGGTTCACTGGGCTCAGATCCCAGGGAATGTGAGCTCCAGCCAGAGGGGAGGATGGAAATGGATTCCCTGCCCTGTGTTACAGGGATTTGGGAAGGTTTTTGGCTTTTCCTGCTGTGTGGGGTGTGATCCATCAGCCCCTGGCACTGCTGGAGCCTGTGCTCCATGTGCTCCCTGCCTGATCCTCCTGGTTTAATTCCACCCCAGAATTCATTAGAAGACAAAGAGAATATTTAGGAAACCTCAGCATTCCTGAGATCAGGGAATGGGGATTGTTCTTGGAGTTTTTTTGTGCTGCTGATGTGGAGAACGGGTCAGGACAGGAGATGCTGCTCCATGTGCAGCTGTGTTCCGGGGCATTCCCATGGTTTGTCATGGAATCCTGGAATGGTTTGGGGTGGGAGGGACCTTGAAGCCCATCCAGGGACATTTTCCACTATCCCAGGTGTCTCCAGGCCTGTCCAGCCTGGCCTTGGACACTGCCAGGGATCCAGAGGCAGCCACAGCTTCTCTGGGAATTCCATCCAGCCCCTCCCCACCCTCCCAGGGAGGAATTCCTTCCCAATATCCTATCCATCCCTGCCCTCTGGCAGTGGGAAACCATTCCCCCTTGTCCTCACATCCTCTTCCTCCTGCATCCTGGGAGATCCTGGCCCCCAGCCCCTTTAACCTGTCTTTGCACCATGAAATGATTTATTCCCTTTTGGACATGTCCTGACTCCCCAAATTCTCCGTGCTGGGGGTGGGGGGGGCAGGAGGTGAATCCAGAGCGAGGAGGTGACTCCAGGGCTATTTTCTCCTTAATTTACTTAAATTTCCCTAAATATATTCCCCCTCCTGCCTTTCCTGCAGCTTGGAGGGGGTTCCTAGGAGAGCCTCCAGGCCTGTCTAACATTCCTTCTGTTCCCTCCTCACGCAGCGTGGAGCCAAGCCCAAAAAGGTGCTGTTTGTCCCTTTTCCATGCGCGGCCGCATGCCGGGGCCATCGTCATCCTCACTGTCCCCATCCAGCTCCATCCCAGTGCTGCATGGCTGTCCCTGCATGTGCTCCCAGCCAGGGAGGGGCCATGGCTGTGGGTGGTGTCACATCAACCTGGAATCCTGGAATGTTTGGGTGGGAAAAGCCTCTGAGGCCAGCAAGTTCTCCAGTCGCTAAACACCGTGTCCCCAAGTGTCACATCTGCAGGGCTGGGAAATTCCCCTGGGAATGGGGACTGTCCCTCTGCTCTGAGTAGCCTCTTGCAATGCTTTCCAGCTCTTTCCATGAAGGAATTTCCCACTATCCAACCTGATTCTCCCCTGGAACAACCTGAGGCCGTTCCCTCACAGATATTTTTATAAAGCCTAAACCCACTGGTGACGTGGGGACAAGTGGCACCTTCTCAGGGCTGTCTTGTCCCTGGGCTCCAGCTCCTCTTGGGGACGCTCAAACCCACCTGGTTTGTGATAACTACTGAAGCCAAAAATCTTTTGTGCAAGGATGAGCTGAAATCCAGAGGTCTTAGCAAAGAATCCCGGAATGGTTTGGGTTGGGATGAACATTAAAGCACATCTCATTCCCTGCCACGGGCAGGGACACCAAATCGTCATTCCCTGGAGGAGATTTGGGTTTTTTTTTTCCCCCTCGTGGGAATTTTGCCAAGAGAAAAGCCAAGGTGGGCACTGGAGATGTGGGAGAGGGGAGGGAGGTAGTACCTGTGCACTCTTTGGTCCAGATTTGTTTCCAGCTGCTTCCATGTTGATTTTTGGGGGGAAAATGGTCCAAAGAGCTCTGTTTGTCCATGGGAAGTCCAGAGGAAAGGAGCAATGTGGAATCTGCTGAGAGCCTGTGGAGAGAGGCCAGGGGCACCTGCCCCCAAGTGTCCCCTCCTTGTGTCCCCCAGATCCAGGTCTCTGCATGTCCCCGAGGCTTCAGGGTCTGTGTGGATCCCTCATCCCAGTCCTGCCAGCTCCATGGGGCTCTGCTGGGATGGAATTCCTGTTTGGAATGTTGGGTTCTAACTTCCCTGTCCTTGTTCTGGTGGGTTTGCAGCTGCTCCATGTCCCCGCTGTGTCCCTGCTGTCTCCTCGGAGCTGTGGCTGGGATTAGGATCACAGGGGTGTGACTGTCACTGTCCTGAGGATCACAGATCTGTCACTGCCCTGGGGATCCTGGATCTGTGACGTGTCCTGGGGATCCTGGTTGGGTGACAGTCACTGTCCTGGCAATCATAGGGGTGTGACTGTCGCTGTCCTGAGGATCACGGATCTGTCACTGTCGTGAGGGTCCTGGTTGGGTGACAGTCACTGTCCTGAGGATCTGGATCTGTGACTGTCACTGTCTTGGGGAGCATAGATTTGTCACTGTCCTGAGGGTCCTGGTTGGGTGACAGTCACTGTCCTGAAGATCTGGATCTGTAACTGTCCTGGGAATTGTAGTGACAGTCATTTTCCTGAGGATTGTGGATCTGTGGCTGTCACTGTCTTGGGGATCATGGATTTGTCACTGTCCTGAAGATCTGGATCTGTAACTGTCCTGGGAATTGTAGTGACAGTCATTTTCCTGAGGATCCTGGATCTGTCACTGTCCTGACCCTCATCCTGGCTGTGCAGACACACCTCACACAGGGATGTTCCCATTGAGGGACAACCCCATGCCAGGCCCTGCTGTCCCCCCACAATTTAACCTTTTCAGCCATTCATGACCCTGAGATCCCCCCCTGCCCCTCGGGCAGCTCCTGCCCCACACAAGGATGTGCCAGCCAGGGGGGGACTGGGATAATGAGAGTAATTAGCGGGTAAATCCTCGTTCCGGAGATTACGGCGGCTCCTGTGTGTCAAATATAGACTTTAATCGTGTCCAGAGCTGCTGCCAGATGGGCCTTCCCCCCCTGCTGTGCTCCTTCCCTGTTTTCCATGGATTTGGGAGTGGCCTTCATGGCCTTTGGGTCGTGCTGTTCCCAGGGCTCGGAGCAGGGGTCACAGGAGACTGGGGGTCCTGTCCCTTGGTTGTGACACCATGTCAGGGTGTCCTTGTTCTTGGAACAGGAGGTCCAGGCTGTCCTGAGGAGGTGCTGGCCTCTGTCCTGGGCCAGGCTGGCTGGGAAGGACCCCAAAATGTGGTTAAAGAGCAGGAAAAGGGTCTTTCCAAGGTAATTTTTGGGATGAAACAGGTTGTCTTCATCCCCATGACAATGTGTCTATGGTAGTGACAGGCCAGTCCCTTCTCCTGCTACAGTGCTGGGTCACTGGGTCACGGATGTCACCTCTCAGGGACACAGAAGTGGCAGGGCTGTGATGGGAGCAGGGTGCTCCCAGGATTGCAGGGAAAAGCTCCAGCAAAAGCTCTGCCTTCCTCAGGGGTGTCAGGGTGGGCTGCCAGGGTCTGACCCACTCTGGGATCATGGAATTGTGGAATATTTAGCTTGGAAAAGCCATCTGAGACCACTGAGTCCAACTGTTCCCCTGGCACTGCCAAGGCCGTGTCCCCAAGTGCCACATCCACAGGTGGCATGTGCTGGTGCTGTGACCCTACTGTTAAATCCTGTCCTGCCACCTCAGGTCACCTGTCCCCTGCAGCTGCAGCCAGTTTGATCCCTGAGATTTTCCCTCGCATGGATCAGGTTTGTCCCCCTCCAGTGACACCCCTGTTCCTTTCACCCTCCCAGCTGCATTCCATGTGCCAGGGCTGGATTCCCATGGTGTGTCCCGAGGCTGGACCTCCCTGTCTGCTGGGCACCTGCTCTCATCCCATCCCAGGGTGACCTGTCAGTGGCTGGGTCAGTGTCCAGTTGTTATCCTGGTGTTATCCCAGGGTTATTCTGGTCTTATCCTGGTCTCCACGCAGCAGTGGCTGGGTCAGTGCCCAGGTTGTTATCCCAGTGTTATCCCAGTCTTATCCCAGTCTTATCCTGGTCTCCATGCAGGAGCAGCCAGGTCAGTGTCCAGGTTGTTATCCCAGTGTTATCCCGGTTTTATCCTGGTCTCCATGCAGGAGCAGCTGGGTCAGTGTCCAGGTTGTTATCCCAGTGTTACCCAGTGTTATACTGGTTTTAGCCTGGTCTCCATGCAGGAGCAGCCAGGTCAGTGTCCAGGTTGTTATCCTGGTGTTATCCCAGTGTTGTTCCAGTCTCCATGCAGGAGCAGCCAGGTCAGTGTCCAGGTTGTTATCCTGGTGTTATCCCAGTGTTGTTCCAGTCTCCATGCAGGAGCAGCCAGGTCAGTGTCCAGGTTGTTATCCTGGTGTTATCCCAGTGTTGTTCCAGTCTCCATGCAGGAGCAGCCAGGTCAGTGTCCAGGTTGTTATCCTGGTGTTATCCCAGTGTTGTTCCAGTCTCCATGCAGGAGCAGCCAGGTCAGTGTCCAGGTTGTTATCCTGGTGTTATCCCAGTGTTGTTCCAGTCTCCATGCAGGAGCAGCCAGGTCAGTGTCCAGGTTGTTATCCTGGTGTTATCCCAGTGTTGTTCCAGTCTCCATGCAGGAGCAGCCAGGTCAGTGTCCAGGTTGTTATCCTGGTGTTATCCCAGTGTTGTTCCAGTCTCCATGCAGGAGCAGCCAGGTCAGTGTCCAGGTTGTTATCCTGGTGTTATCCCAGTGTTGTTCCAGTCTCCATGCAGGAGCAGCCAGGTCAGTGTCCAGGTTGTTATCCTGGTGTTATCCCAGTGTTGTTCCAGTCTCCATGCAGGAGCAGCCAGGTCAGTGTCCAGGTTGTTATCCTGGTGTTATCCCAGTGTTGTTCCAGTCTCCATGCAGGAGCAGCCAGGTCAGTGTCCAGGTTGTTATCCTGGTGTTATCCCAGTGTTGTTCCAGTCTCCATGCAGGAGCAGATGGCCCTGGAGCAGGTCCCAGCTGGCCTGTTGAATGCAGAGGGGCCACCCCAAGCCCCATTAATCCTTTAAAGGAACGGATAATCCGATCAGCTCCAAAAACCCACCTCACCCCAGCTGCCCAAACTGTGTCCCATGGCAGAGCCTGGATGAACCCGGAGCTGATTTTCCAGGCACTGCTGTTCCTCGGGCCGGGTGACACCCCTGTGGCAGCTCTTTGTGTCCCCAGGAGAGTCTGTGGTGATTATTTTGATGTAACTCTCTGGAGCTGAGCAGCATCTGGTGCTGCAAATGGATGACTCTATGGAAAAGAGCTGGAGTTAACCCTGGCATCTCCACTCCAATCCCCCCAAGAGCCAGGAATTCTTCCATTTTTGGTGGTGCCACAAGCTCCTTCTCATGGATTTAGGATAAAAAAACCTCCCTTACCCGTCCCTGAGGAGTTTCAGGGACAGCCCAAAGCGCCACCCGACACCATTTCCCCAGGGTTAAATTGCATTTTCTCCCTGCTGCTGCATGTATTGGATCTTTGTGTGGGAAGAGTTCATATATTCTGGATTTAGGGAGCGGAGCCATGTGCGAGGAGAGGAGCTGGTTCATTAGAGCAGCTCTAATACCCATAATTATCTTAAACTTAAATCTGTGTGAGCCTGCACGTGGCTCCTCCAGAGATTGACATGGCACTGGGATCATTCAGGGGCTTAAAGCCACGGATCTGGGATGCTTTCATCTGTAAATCCTTCATAAGGGGTTCCTTTTCCTGGTGGTTTGGGCCAAGGCAGGTGGGAATGGGAGGGAGATTGTGTTGGAGCTCTGGAATGGATTTGAATGATGCCAAAAGCTGGGTCTGTGTCAGCTCTGGCTCCTGAAAGGGTTCATGGTGCTCAGGCTGGTGGAGCTCGGGGTTTCTTTGTTAAGAGATGCAATTACAGCTCCCAGAAATGTCCCTTGGGAACGCTCCCCTGTCCCCAGGCCTGCCAGCAGCCAGAGGGAGCTGTGGGAGAGCGGATCATGGAAAGGGTTGGGTTAGAAGGGACCTTAAAGCCCGTCCGTGGACACCTCCCACTGTCCCAGGCTGCTCCCAGCCCCAGTGTCCAGCCTGGCCTTGGGCACTGCCAGGGATCCAGGGGCAGCCACAGCTGCTCTGGGAATTCCAGCCCAGCCCCTCCCCACCCTCCCAGCCAGGAATTCCTTGCCAAGATCCCAGCCCAATCTCCCCTTTCCCACTGGGAAGCCATTCCCTGTGTCCTGTCCCTCCAGGCCTTGTCCCCAGTCCCTCTCCAGCTCTCCTGGAGCCCCTTTAGGCTCTGCAAGGGACTCTGAGGATTCCCTGGAATTTTCCCTTCTCCAGGTGAACATTCCCAGCAATCCTGACTCCAGAGCAGAGGGGCTCCAGAATTATGTAATGGCTTGGATTGGAAGGGACCTTCAATCCCATCCAGTTCCATTCCTTGCCATGGGCAAGGACACCTCCCACTGTCCCAGGCTGTTCCAAACTCCATCCAGCCTGGCCTTGGACACTTCCCCCATAGCTGCTGGATTCCCTGATCCAGGGGTTTTTCAGGAATCAGATCCCAGCACAGATCAGTTGGACATAGGATGTCCCCAGCATGACAACCTTGGGGGCTGTTTCCAGGGAATGTCAAAGAGGCCGTTAAACACTTTTTCCTGGAGATTGGCAGGATTGTGCTGAGGGCCTGGAAGTACTGGAGGTAAAATTCCCTCTGTGTGTGGAAGGTTGGGTGTGCCTGGGCCACCCTGAGCTCCTCTCCCTTCAGAGTGTGGGAATATTGGAAAATATTCCAATATTCCAAACACAGTTGTACTGGGAGCTGGATGAGGTCTGTGTTCACGTTACATAATATAATATAATAGATGGGATTTAAGATCCGTGCATGTCAAGGGAGCTGCTGCCCTGCTCTCTCTGCGTGGGGCAGGACACGGATTCATGGAGAGTTTGGAGATGGTGCTTGGTGACATCCTGTGGGTTCCCAGCAGAGTTCTTGCCCAGGGAATGCCGGGCAGGAATTGCAGGAATGGTCCTGCCAGGGCAGCGAGGCTCAGGACGTGCTGGACACCACCCTGAGTGGCATTTTTAGGGCAGGGATTTTGGGGCAGGGGCTCTCCGAGGCCCGGGGGGGTCTCTCCGCACCCTCAGCCGTGCAGGGCTGCCCTGGGCTCCCGGCAATCCGCCCGTGTCGGCCGGAGGTGCGGAGCTGGCGCTGGATGGCAGCGCGGCGAGATGGTCCCTCTGTCCGTCTGTCCATCCCTCCGGGCTCGGCGCCGTCCATCTGTCCATCCGGGCTCCGCTCCGTCCGTCTGTCCGCTCCCGGGGGATTTGCCCGGCGCTCGCAGCCGCCGGCGCGGGGCGGGTTTGGCTGCGGGCACCGCGGGGATACCGAGCGCAGCCACGGAGCCGCCTGCACCGGGGAGCATCGGGGTCGCACCCGGGGTCTGTCCCGGGGGGCTCTGAGCCGCTGAGAACCCCCCCGTCCCCTCCCCGAGCGCAGCATCACATCCGCACCATCCTCATCCCCATCCTCATCCGCACACCGCCCGGCTCGGTGCAGCGCCCGGCGGTGCGGCCCCTCCGCGGTGATGTCATGAGCCGCCGGGGCGGTGGTTGGAGCCACCGGCGGAGCGGGGACGAGCGGCCGCGGCCGGGGGGGGCTGCCCTAGACCCCCTGAGCCCCCGCCGAGCCCCCGGGCAGGACCTGGCGAGCGGCCGGCGGCGGCCGCGGCCATTTGCCGTGTCCGGCCGTGCTGACTGACCCGCTGCTCCGTCTCCTCCCGCTCCGGCCGTCCCTGCGCGACGATGAGGCAGGCCCCGGCCACACGCAAGGTACGGTCCGCGCCCGCATCCCCCGGCATCGCATCCCCGCTTCCCAGCCGCCTCCTCGCTGTTTTTCCCCGTTTTCCCCGTGTTGATGCTGCCGGGCTGTAATTGGGAGCGTGACGGGCTCCGGGAGGAGGGGGGCGGTGGGTGAGCAACGGTTCATGGCTGGCTTTGCCTTCCGAGCTCCCGGAGTCCCCTCTCCGTGTCACCCGGCCAATGCAGCGGCTCTGCGGCTCTGCCGGGGCCCTGTCCCCGCTGCCGGTGCCATCCCTGCTCTGGGGGACGTTGATGCTATCCCTGTCCCTTCTGCCGGTGCCATCCCTGCTCTGGGGGACGCTGATGCCATCCCTGTCCCCGCTGCCGATGCCATCCCCTCTGCCTGGGGGTGTCAGTGCTGTCCCTGCTGCCTGTGTTGTCCCCGCTGCTGGTGCCATCCCCACTCCAGGGGTGCCAGTGCCATCCCTGCTGCTGTCCCTGTCCCCACTGCTGGTGCCATCCCCACAGCCTGAGAGTGTCAGTGCTGTTCCTGCTGCCGGTGCCATCTCTGCTTCCAGTGCTACCAGTGCCCACCCTGGGGAAGCTGCATGTCCGTAATCCCAGTTTTCCTGCTGGCCGTGCTGTTGGGTTCAGCCTTTGGCATTCCCAGAGGCTGGCAGTACCCGGGTCCCTGCCAGGCTGCCATTCCCGCAGGTGACAGCGCGGGCAGTGGCCTATATGTTTATTTTTAGTGTAACCACGATGTCACTGCTCAGCTTAAAGAGAAATCCTGGGAATTTCTGGCTGATGGCAGGGAATAGACCTGAGCTGGGCTGGCTCTGCTGGTACCTGGCAGTAAATTCTCCTGATTTACACCTGCACCTCCCTGAGCTCAGACACCGACGCTCCTCGTCACGTGTCCCTGTTAATCCTCTTCCCCATGGAAAGTTTCATGGATGCTGCTTTCCCTCTGCCCCATTGGAGTGGGGAGTGGGGGCTGCTGGTGCTCAGCCCCATACCTAAATTCCATCCTGCTTTTCCTGTTGCTCCTCTCCTCACCCATGGAATCACACTTGTGAGACCGGGCACCTGCTGGGTGGTGTTTGTTGTTTAAAATGCAGAATTCCCAGCAGTGTCCCAGGGAACCACACCCTGAAGGGCTCATCTGGGGGCTCATCAGCTCCAGCAGAGGGGAGGTGCCTCCGGGGGGACAAATTCCTGGGAATTGAGTGGGATGGCATCAGCATGGACCAGCACTGGGTCAGTGCCTGGGCATCACCTCCAGCACTGCCTACCCCACTCAGGAGCTGCTGCCAGTTGGAATCCTCCTGGAAACTCTGGGAATCCTCCACAGCAGCAGCCACAGTCTGTGAAGTTCAGACTTGAAGCCTTGAAACTTAACCCAGGAGAAGGCTCCAGTGACACCTGCCCACTGGAAGGTGACATTCACACATTCCTGCACATCCATCCAACACTCGCTGCTCCTGGCTGGATTGGGATTCCCGCACCTGGAGCAGAACCAAATCAGGAGAGACTTGTGGGACCCCATGTTCAGTGGGCAATGCCAAAACCCCACCACAGTCAGTCCTTGGTATCCAGGAGGATTTTTCCAGAGTTCCTACTGCCAGAAGCCGAGTCCATCTTGGAGCGCGCCACTTCGGAGCCCCCAGCGCTCCCCTGGGAGCAGAGGTTTTATAATTCCATCAAATATTGATGCAGCAGCATTACACAGCAGAGCCTGGAACCTCCAACGGAACATCCATCCCCGGGGGGGGTCGGAGCATCCTGGATCCAGGAGGGTCCAGCTGGGGTTGGAGCCTTTGTTCCCACTGCTGGCATGATGCCAGACACTGGAAAATCTGTGTCCCATCCTGGTCACCAGCTTTTCCAGAGCCCAGGGATGACTGGCTGGGGACAGATGGTGCCACCATGGAGGGGAGCCCGGCCATCCCCCATTCCTGATGGAGAGAGCAGCTGGAGCATCCCAGAGCATCCCTTTGCCACAGATCCCAGGGGTCTTGGAGCTCCAACTTTCAGCGGTCTGCACGTGGCATCACATGTAGGGGACCAAAACTCTGAAGGATGCACAAAGCAGGGTTATTACCTGTCATTCCACACAGCTTTAGGGATGGTTACCAGGAGGCTTCTCCCTGTTTTTAGGGTTTGGTGTGGTTTGAGTTGGGGCTTGAGTTGGTGTCCCCCACCCCATGGCCAGGACAAGGCTCAGTGTCCCCCAGTTCAGGGCTTGGTGTCCCCCAGGGCAAGGTTTGGCGTCTCCTGGGACAGAGATCTGTGTTCCCCATGCAGGAAAAGGCTCAGTGTCCCTTAGGGAAGGATTTGGTGTCCCCCAGGACAGGACTCACTTGTCTCAGGTGACATTTCCCCATGTTCCAAGGACTCGGTGGCTCGGTTCCCCAGCCCTGCCCCACTCCTAGGTCCCCCCATGTGTATGGCAGGGACTGGGGACATCTCCACCTGTGGAATTCCTGAAGAAGGCGTTTTCCAAGTGTTCCCCAGATTTTTGTTGCTGCTCCATGTTGCTTAGCTGGACTTTGGGAAGATGCTGGACCTCTGTCCGAGAGCATCCTGAGAGTTTCACCTGAGGGTCTGGAACTTTTGCTGCTGCAATTCCATTTTCCTGACAAATTTGGTCGTGCAGGAGATGTGGAAGACGAGAACGTCTTCCCTCAGCACTGACATGGAATGCATCCTTTGGGAAAAGGTTGGAAGTGAGCAGAGCAGGATTTAGCTGAAGCAATGCCAGAGGTGATGGGAAGTTTGGAAGTGCAAACACATCCAGGTTTATATTGAAACCAGGGAAATAGAGCTCCGAGGTTTCCCGAGGCCTCGGGAAGGAACACGGCTGTGTTGGATATCAGCTGGAGCTGCTGGTCCCTGGTGGGCTCCCTGTGCCTCATGTCCCCATCCTGGACATGGGATCATGTGGCAGCGCCATTATCCATCTGTTCTGCTGCTCCTTATTCCCAGCTGGGATTAGGTCATGGAATCAGAAATGAGGGAGAGCGTGGAAGTGCTCCAAGGCTGCAGCTGGACAGATGTTCCCAATGCCTGCACTGGGGGCTCCTGCCCACCCGCTGGCCCCCAGGACCAGCCTGGTCACTCCTCCTTTTCCATCCATTAGGGATTGTTTATAAGGGAAAAAAATACTAAATAATTTCATATTTGTCTCTGTTCCAGGCTGAGCCCTGTGGCCTCCTCTCCCTGAGCTGCTGGGAGCTGCTGCATGTGCATGGAGGGGTGTGGGGGGGTCCTGCCCCAAAATCATGGATGATTTAATTCCAGCCATGAAAGGAAAAGTTGGGAGTGTGGGATCAGCTCCCACTGTGGTGGGAGTCCTGGAATTTTTGGTTAAACAAAGCAGAGCCTGGGGGCTCTGGGGCAGCTGGTCCAGGGTGCTCTGGGACCATTGGAAAACCAGAGGGATGAGGAAAGGAGAAAACTCATTTTAAAGATTAAATCCTTTCCACCTCCTGCTCCGGGGGTCTCTGGGAAAGGCATGGGAGATCAAACCCCCTGTGCCCTTGGAGCCTGGAATGCCCAGCCAATGTGAACCAGGCTTGGCCTCTGAAGACCAAAATTCCTTGGAAATACAAGGTGGAGCTGCCCTGGGGTATCCATGGGGTTGGGATGAGGGTTCAGGATGTGCCCTCTGTCCCCAGCTCTGTCCCCACACTAGGCTGGAGAGGCAGGGACAGGGCTTGGGGGTGACCAAGGGCTCTGCTGACTCTGGGCTCTGCTCCAGTGGTCCTGTGGGAGCTGTGCCAGGGGGGTCCCATGGGATCTCTGCCCATGGGTCCCACCACGGGAGCCCTTGGAGCGGGTTAACGAGCCCCCACACTAACGATGCCACACGCACCCGGTGCCACTGGGCACGCTAACGATGCTGGGCACACTAACGATGCCGTGCTGTCTTTTGTCTCCTTTCCCTGCTCTGCCGCTCCGGCCGCCGGCGGCTGTTCTCTGCTCCTCTGTCCCTGTGTGACTGTCTGTCCTCTCTGCTTCCGCTCCCGCTGCCCTCCAGAGCACCGCCCGCCGACCCAAGGTGAGCAGACACGGTGGGGGCACCGAGCGTGGGGGCACCGGGCACCGATGGCCCCGTGGGTGCCAAAGCCACTCAAAGCATTGGGTGTCAACCCATCACAAGCATGGAGCACCGGGTGCCAACAGCGCTGCAAACAGGATCCATTGAATGCCAACCCCATTCAAACAGGATCCATTGGGTGCCAACCCCACTCAAACACGGGCCATTGGGTGCCAGCCCCACTCAAACAGGATCCATTGGATGCCAGCCCCACTCAAACACGGGCCATTGGGTGCCAGCCCCACTCAAACAGGATCCATTGGATGCCAGCCCCACTCAAACATGGGCCATTGGGTGCCAGCCCCACTCAAACATGAGCCATTGGGTGCCAACCCCACTGAAACATGGGCCATTAGGTGCCAACCCCACTGAAACATGGGCCATTAGGTGCCAGCCCCACTCAAACACGGGCCATTGGGTGCCAGCCCCACTCAAACACGGGCCATTGGGTGCCAGCCCCACTCAAACATGGTGCATAAGGTACCAACCCCACTCAAACATGAGCTGTTGGTTGCCAGCCCCACTCAAACACAACCCATTGGGTGCCAACCCCATCCAAACACGACTCATTGGTTCCAACCCCACTGTGCATTCCCGTTGTCCTTCCACCTCATTGTGCAGAGCCCAGAGGAGCTCATGGGGGTGATGGACTCCTCTGGAGCAGGTCCAGATCCTTGGGGACCCTCTCCCAGGATGGAACGGCCGTGGAACAGCGTGAAATCCATGTGGCAGTGCCCAGGCTGTGCCAGGGGTCCCTGCAGGGGTTGCTGCTCCCTGACTGTCCCCGCTTGTGCTGGGTGTTTTGCTGTGGGATCTGAGAGAGCCTGAGGTGTCAGGTAGGGCTGTGTGGTCCCAGCTGGCCCTCGGGGGCTGCTCCAGCCAGCAGCATTCACCTTGGGAAGGGATTTGTGGCTTGAAGGGAGGAAATGTGGGAGAGAAATCCTTCAAGATAGAGTTTGGAAATGGAGAACTCTCTTGCAGGGAGGGCTCCATCCTCACTGGATGCCCCCAGGCAGGGGTGGATTCCGTCAGCCCCAGGGCTCTGGGATCCCATCCCATTCCCTGGGTTTGAGTGGTTCTTGATGTCTCTGCAGGGATGTCCTGTGGGACCTCCTGCTCCTTTGGCCTCACACCCATGCTGGGCAGGGAGGTGGAGTTGGGATCCTGGAATCATGGAATGGGTTGGGCTGGAAGGGACCTAAAGCCCATCCAGCTCCACCCAGGGACACCTACCACTATCCCTGGTTGCTCCAAGCCCTGTCCACCCTGGCCTTGGACACTTCCAGGGATCCAGGGACAACCACAGCTGCTCTGGGCACCCTGTGCCAGGGCCTGCCCACCCTCACAGCCTGAAATTCCTTCCCAATATCCCATCTAACTCTGCTCTCTGTCAGGGATCTGTGACCCCAAAGCACCAGGGACAACAAACATCTTTGTTTTGAGTTGTATGTGGAAGAAAGGGTGTGGGGCTCAGTGCCACCCAGAAATTCTCTGTTTTCTGTGCCTGGGAGAACTGGGATCATCCCAGGAGGGCAGGCTGGGCCTATCCAAGGGGTGCTGGACTTGCTGCAGTCGAGTTAACTTGGATTTGCCTACATTTTGGGGAAAATAAGGGCAGAGGGTGAATGTTTCTCGTTCTCAGCTGTGCTCGTGGGTGAAACCACACACCTGGTGAGCCCTCATGCCACCAAAAATCCCATTTCTAGGAATAAAATCAAGTCAGGAAATTTAATTTACACAGTCGGAGATGAGTGGTCCAGAAATAGGGTCCGTGAGGAGACCAGTGGGAGCCTGGGGGACACCTTGTGCCTCCCTCAGCCCTTTTCCCACTGCCTGGGTTCAGACAGTGATTAATTAACAGCCTCATAAGCGCTAATGAAGCAGCACCAGGCCCCACTGGACTCTGGGAACTCACTCCTCGTTGATTTTCTTGTTGCTCCCCTAAAACTGGGTTCTCATCTTGGTGGGCTCTGAGGTTTTGCTGTCTCGCCCTCTGGGGCTGGGACCTTTAATCCTGGAATCCTGGAATGGTTTGGGTTGGGAGGGACCTTGGACATCATCCAGTGCCACCCCCTGCCACGGGCAGGGACACCTCCCACTATGCCAGGGTGCTCCAGCCTGGCCTCGGACACTTCCAGGGACATGAGGCAGCCACAGCTTCTCTGGGAAACGCATGGAGTCCTTCCCTAGTGGATTATCCATGAATTCTCTCCAAGCCCAGCTCCTCCAGAGAAGAATTCCTGGGGGTCCCACAGTGACACAAGTCAGGGAGTCCCCACTGTCACCACACTCCAGGTTTCCCCTGTTGGAAATGGGAATCTGGGAGTCACCAGATGTGTCACGGCGGGAGGCAGTGGGAGCACCATCCCTCGGCACGTCCCCCCTGACTCCCCCTCACCCGTGCTGGTGTCTTGCAGCCCACCCGGACCCCCACATCATCGGCGTCCGGCGGCACGGCCGGGCCCTCGGGCTCGGCCTCGGCGTCCGGCGGGGAGATGAGCAGCAGCGAGCCCGGCACGCCCGCCCAGACCCCGCTGGTGGCCCCCGTCATCCCCACGCCCTCCCTCGGCTCCCCGGGGGCACCCCCGGTCCCCTCGCCCACCAAGGTGAGCGGCGCCCAGGTGAGCTCTGCCCTGCGCGGTGCCCAGGTGAGCGCGGGGCTCTGCCGCTGCTCCCCAGGGGGCAGGAGAGAAAACTGCACCCAGCACTGGGAGAAGGAGGAGGAGGAGGCCTGGAGGGGTCACTGGGCTGTGGGAGGAGCATTGGGACAGGTCGGAGCTGGAACAGAGGGAGAGGCAGCACAGCTGCGAGGCCACTTCGAGAGAGAATTCCCAGTGCACTCCATCCCTTCCCAAATCTCTGTGGGACACGGGTGGCATCAGAGCAGTTTGGCTGAGTTGAGGCTCTGAGTCAGAGCTTGATTCTGTTAAATCCAGAGGTTCCAGTTGGCAGCACCCACTGGTACAGGGAGAACTGGGGTGGGGGGACCAGCAGGGATGCACTGGGAGCCCTCCTGCCTTGGAATGCAAAGTCCACCTGGAAAGATCCAATATTTCCCAGATTCAGGGATTTTTAATCATTAAAGAGTTATTCCCATTTTGACCTTTAAAATACTTTTACATCACTTCCATCCTGCTTTGATTAATGAGTTAATTAGAGCTTGGGAGAGATTTGGGGCACAAGGCCAGGAAGGGAATAGCAGGAGAGCAGAAGGCTTTGGGATTGTGTGTGGAAGGGAGAGCTGGAGAAGGCACCCCAGGGTGGGAATGGGGGATGTCCCCACCCGTGTTCCCATTCCCACAGCTCTCTGGTAACTGGTTTCTGTACCTGGGTGCAGAAGTGGCTTTTTGGGGGACATCAGAATGTCCAGGCTGGGAAAGCAGAGGAGGAATCCATGGGAGGTTCTGGATTTTTCCAAGACCTGTTCCTTGCTGTCACCCAGCTTTGGGATTTGAAGCTTTAGCCCCTGTGGCTGCTGCCAGGGAGAGAGGTCACAACCCTTTATCCCTGCAGCCCTTCCTTCAGGAAAAAGGCTTCCATCAGCCTTCCCCTGCCCTGGGAGCTGAGCTGCTGGAAAAGGATCTGGATCAGTTTTCCCTGGGGGGAGATCACCTGGGAATGATGTGGATGCTGCAGTGAGATCAGGCAGCCACAGCTTCTCTGGGCAACCTGTGCCAGGGCTTCACCACCCTCACAGCCAGGAATCCCTTCCCAATATCCCATCTAATCCTGCTGTCTGCAGTGGGAAGTCATTCCCCCTTGTCCTGGCACTCCAGGCCCTTGTCCCAAGTCCCTCTCATCTCAAAGTGCCCCAGTATTGATGACAAAAGTCAGGCTAGGTTCCGTGGGCTTCCAGGAACATCCCTGGACCTCTGCCCAAAGGATGTCCCTGCTCCTTCCCTAATTCTTGGCTCGGTGTTGTAGGAGGAGGAGAATCTCCGTGCTCAGGTCAGGGACCTTGAGGAGAAGCTGGAGACGCTGAAAATCAAGAGGAATGAGGACAAGGCGAAGCTCAAGGAGCTGGAGAAGTACAAGATCCAGCTGGAGCAGGTGCAGGAATGGAAGAGCAAAATGCAGGAGCAGCAGGCTGACCTCCAGAAGCGCCTGAAGGAGGCCAAGAAGGTGAGTGAGTGTCCCTGGGAATGGGGCAGTGCCCAGAGAGGTGACTCCAGGAGGAATTCCAGCCCTGACAAACCTTTCTGGGAGGAATTTTTCTCAATATCCAACTAAACTTCCCCTGTTGTACCTTGAGGTCTTTTCCTCTGCTCCGAATCGACATCAGATGTATTTGGGAATCAGGCTGAGCCAAGGTGGGACTTTGAATTCTTATTCCCTCTCTTTCCAGGTGCTTCCCTCTTCCTTTTCTCTCCAGATGTTTCCCTCTTCTCTCTGTCTCTCCAGGTGCTTCCTTCTTCCCTCTCTCTCCACAGGAGTTCCAGGTGCTTCCCTTTCCCCCTCATCTGTGCATTCAGCTCCCAGGACTCCATCCAAGGAGCGTTTCCTTCTCCCTGCCCTACTTTTCCACGGTGGATTCCTGGTTTATTTCCCTAGGGATTTATCTGTCTGCTCCAGTATTCCCTGTCTCCTTACCTTTGTCCTCACTTGCAGATGCTTTTCCTGCCAGGCTCTGTGGGTGGAGCTTCCCTGGAGCAGGGAAGAGGAGAGTGGGACACCCTGGAGCTCTGGGCCGTCCCCTCCCATCCCAGATGAACCGGTGTCCATTGGATTTGGGAGAGCCTTGAGTGACAGTAATTTCCTGAGGGCTGTTGTGGGGTCTCTCCAGAGCTGTGGGGTCCCCTCACCTGCTGTGCTTGCCCACAGGAAGCCAAGGATGCCCTGGAAGCCAAGGAGAGGTACATGGAGGAGATGGCAGACACGGCCGACGCCATCGAGATGGCCACGCTGGACAAGGAGATGGCCGAGGAGCGGGCAGAGTCCCTGCAGCAGGAGGTGGATTCCCTCAAGGAGAAGGTGGAATACCTCACCATGGACCTGGAGATCCTCAAGCACGAGATCGAGGAGAAAGGTGGGAAGGGAGAGGGATTTTGGGCTTGGAGAATGGGGGATGGGGGTGGGGTTAGGTGGGATATTGGGAAGGAATTCTTCTCTGTGAGGATCCTGAGGCCCTAGAATGAATTTTTCCAGAGAAGCTGTGGCTGCTCCATCCCTGGAAGTGTCCAAAGCCAGGTTGGACAGGGCTTGGAGCACCCTGGGATAGTGGAAGGTGTCCCTGCCCATATCAGCAGGTGGGAATGGGTGGGATTTAATGTCCCTTCCCACCCAAATCAGTCTGGGATTCTGGGATTCTGATTCTTCCCTTCCTCTGCAGGCTCTGACGGAGCAGCATCCAGCTACCAGGTCAAACAGCTGGAGGAGCAGAATGCCAGGCTCAAGGAGGCTCTTGTCAGGTGGGAGCCCACCTGTGCTTCCCAAAATTCCTTCCTCTTGTGCTCCCTAAGTCTGAGAGCACCGATCCCAATCCTTCTCTGGAGCAGCCCATATCATTCCTGCTGATGGGTCTGGGATCTTTGCTGAGCTCTTAAAGCATCCACAGAGAAGGGAGAGCCCCTTGTCACAGGGGATTGGTGTGGATAGGGACAAAATGAGCCACTCCAGACTGTTCCCATGCCTCATTCCCTATGGATGTGGTGCTTGGTATCCCAGCACTGTTCTCCAGACCCTGCCCAGCTCTGGGATCTACCTTTCCCTCTGTGATCCCACCTTCCAGGGCTTTGGGCTCAAGGGCTTTTTATTTGGGAATCCACAGCCAAGAAGTTCAGGTGGGACCCATCCCTTGGTGTAAATGAGCTGAATTTTGGGAACATTGCTCATGTCCCCACCAGGGAGGGGCTGATGGGAATGGATGAGCTCCGTTATCCTGGCTGGAGCGGGTAGGGGCTCTTGGGAGGGACCAGGTGCTCCTGGGCTGTCCCTGATGGGACCTGTGGCTGTCCCAGGATGCGGGACTTGTCCGCCTCGGAGAAGCAGGAGCACGTGAAGCTCCAGAAGCAGATGGAGAAGAAGAACACGGAGCTGGAGTCACTGCGGCAGCAGCGGGAGAAGCTGCAGGAGGAGGTGAAGCAGGCGGAGAAGACGGTGGATGAGCTCAAGGAGCAGGTGAGGGACAGGTGGGATGGGATGTTTGGGACCATTTGTGGACATTCCGGGCAGTTTGGGGACATATGGGGCATTGAGACTGGAGAGCCACGTGGAGTGATCCCACTGCAGGGACCAACACTCCTGGTCCCATATTCCCTAATTCCAAACCCTATTCCAGCAGCAGGGCTGTGCTGGGCTCTGCCTGGAGGTGGGGTGACTCCTGAGCACAGGGCATGGATGATGTTCCGTGCCCACCCATCCCACCTTTCCTCTGGGATGATGCTAATCTTTCCTTGGGAAGCCCTCAGGAAGGATCCCTGTTCCTGCAATCCCCCCAGGCTGGGTCACACCTGTGGTGGCTCAGGTGGGCTCTTGGCAGAGGTGATGTCCCAGCAGAGCCCCCAAAATGTCCATTTCTCCACTAAAACTGTCTGTGCCACCACGTGCCGGGATGGATTTGGGATTTGTGTCCTGGCACAGGGATGGATTGGAATTTGTGTCCTGGTGTATGGATGGATTGGGATGTGTGTCCTGGCATAGAGATGGATTGGGATGTGTGTCCTGGCAGGGGATGGATTGGGATGTGTGTCTGGTGCATGGATGGATTGGGATTTGTGTCCTGGCATAGGGATGGATTGGGATGTGTGTCCTGGCATAGGGATGGATTGGGATGTGTGTCCTGGCAGGGGATGGACTGGGATGTGTGTCCTGGCAGGTGGACGCAGCGCTGGGTGCTGAGGAGATGGTGGAGACTCTGACAGAGAGAAACCTGGATCTGGAGGAGAAGGTCCGGGAGCTGCGTGAGACCGTCGGAGACCTGGTAAGGCAGAATTCCCTGGGATAACAGCTGCTCCAGGGGGTCGGGATGGGGGGCTGGAACGATGGAGCTGCCTGCCTGCTGAGCCAGGACTTGGGGAAGCTCTCGGGAGCGCTGGGGCACGTCTGAGCCACACCATGCAACTTTGTCCCCGCGGTGCCACCTCCCTGCAGGAAGCCATGAACGAGATGAACGACGAGCTGCAGGAGAACGCCCGGGAGACGGAGCTGGAGCTGCGGGAGCAGCTGGACATGGCCACGGCGCGCGTGCGCGAGGCCGAGAAGCGCGTGGAGGCCGCGCAGGAGACGGTGGCCGACTACCAGCAGACCATCAAAAAGTACCGGGAGCTCACGGCTCACCTGCAGGTGCGACCCCTTGGGACGCCTCCAGCTCCTCCTGGAGCTCACCTGGTGACCAGGAGAGCCAGAGGGAGCATCGCCCTGGTGGTGTAGTGGTTTTGGTTTGCCAATTTGAGATTTCCCGGCCAATGCAGCGATGAGTGTGGTGGGTTCAGTGCTGGCTAATCACCGGTGTACTTCCTAGAATATACTTAATTATTTCCTGCTGTGAGGTGGGACTGGGAGAAAGGCAAAGCAGGCTCAAAACTTTAAAAGGGTAAAAAGGAAAATTTAATAACAGTAACTAAAACAAAGTAATACTAATCAAAACAAAACCTTCAGGACACTTCTCCTCCCCCTGTAACCTTTCCTTTCCCACTGACAATGTAAAGAGACAAAACCTAAAATTTTGAGTCAGTTTACCACCTCTAGAATAGTCTTTCTTCAGTTCACTTAGGGAGAGAAGTCCCTCTTGTTAATGTCAGTCACAAAGGAAACTGCCAGCAGCCTCTCCCAAAACATCACTTCTGTGATGCAAAACCAGCACACCTGGGAATGTCCTGTGGGCCTGGGCAGGACACAGCTTGGGGCTGAGTGGGTTCCTCATGGAGTTTCCATAGGGACCCCCTCCAGTGCCTTCTCCTACAGGGATAGGCTGGGAGAGCTGGGAATGTCCAGCCTGGAGAAGTGAAGGCTTCAAGGAGAGCTCAGAGCCCCTTCCAGTGCCTTAAAGGAGCTCCAGGAGAGCTGGAGAGGGACCTGGGCCAAGGGTTGGAGGGACAGGACGCAGGGAATGGCTTCCCACTGGAAAAGTAGAGATTTAGATGGATATTGGGAAAAATTTCTTCCCTGTGAGGGCTATGCCAGCCCTGGGCTCAGGTCTCCTGGCAGGGAAGGGAGCTGGGGAATGTGGATTCCTGGACTGGAACGTGCTTGGTGCCTCTGCACGAGGAGCCCCCCAAGGAGGAGGTGCTGGGAGGTTGGGGGAGGGGCTTCCTGAGGGTGTGGGGTCCCTGATCTACGTGTCCCCGTGTCCCATCTCTCCACGGCCAGGACGTGAACCGGGAGCTGATGAGCCAGCAGGAAGCGTCTGCGGAGAAGCAGCAGCAGCCGCCCCCTGAGATGTTTGACTTCAAGATCAAATTTGCAGAGACGAAAGCCCACGCCAAGGTAGGGCCAGCAAGAGACCTGGATGGGCTTATCTATGCCCTGGGACAGGCTCCAGGGTTATTCCCAGAGTTGTGGCTGTCCCTGGATCCCTGGAAGGGTCCAAAGCCAGGTTGGACAGGGCTTGGAGCAAACTGGAACAGTGGGAGATGTCCCTACTCATGGCAGGGGATGCAATGAGATGGGCCTTAAGGTCCTTCCAACCCAAACCATTCCATGATTTTGGAGCCCTTCTGCTCTGGAGCCAGGCTGAGAGAGCTGGGAATGTTCACCTGGAGAAGGGAAAATTCCAGGGAATCCTCAGAGCCCCTTCCAGAGCTTAAAGGGGTTCCAGGAGAGCTGGAGAGGGACTGGGGACAAGGCCTGGAGGGACAGGACACAGTGAATGGCTTCCCACTGGAAAAGGGGAGATTGGGCTGGGATCTTGGGAAAAAATTCTTCCCTGTGAGGGTGGTGAGACCCTGGAAGGGACTTCCTGGAGAAACTCTGGCTACCCCACCCCTGGAAATGCCCAAGGCAGGCTGGAGCACCTGGGATAGTGGAAGGTATCCCTGCCCATGGCAGGGGGTGACACTGGGTGGGCTGGGAGATCCCAGCCAGGCACTGAGGCATTCCCCAAGGAGCAGCATTCCATGATTTATCCCCCTGAGCTGGGCTGTGCTGGGAGCAGCCGGGTGACTCGGTGTCCCCACAGGCCATCGAGATGGAGCTGCGGCAGATGGAAGTGCAGCAGGCCAACCGCCACGTGTCCCTCCTCACCTCCTTCATGCCCGACAGCTTCCTGCGGCACGGCGGCGACCACGACTGCGTCCTGGTGCTCCTGCTCATCCCACGCCTCATCTGCAAGGTGGGACAGGCTCGGGAGAACCCCCGGGCTGGGAAACGACACCTTTGTCCCCAGGGAAATTGGGGATTTTGGGTGTTTGCTAGTGGAGAACTTCCCATAGTTCTTGGGTGACTGCAGTCACCATCCCTGGAGGGGTTCGGGTGAGATATTGGGAAAATTTCTTCTGCAAAGGGGTGTCCAGCCCTGACAGAGCTGCTCAGGACAGTGGTGGAGTCCCCATCCCTGGGGGATTTAACAGCTCTCTGGGTGTGGCACTTGGGGACATGGTCAGTGGTGGTGCTGGGGGAACAGCTGGACTCAATGGTCTTAAGGGACTTTTCCAACCTAAGTAATTCCATGATTCCACGATTATAAAATGGTCTGGGAGAAGGGAAGGGGAGGAAGCAGCCCGGGGTGGTGACTCAGTGGTGAGAGCACTCAGTGGTCACTTTGCAAGGACAAGGTCAGGTCACTTTTTGGGGGTGCAGGGGCTGTTATCCATGGCTCAGCAAGACAGAGCAGGGAAACACGGGATGCCCTGAAGGATTTCCCTGTCCCCCCCAGGCCGAGCTGATCAGCAAACAGGCACAGGAGAGGTTCGAGCTGAGCGAGAGCTGCGCGGAGCGGGCGGGGCTGCGAGGAGCCCCGGGGGAGCAGCTCAGCTTCGCCGCCGGCCTCGTCTATTCCCTGAGCCTGCTCCAGGCCACGCTCCACAAATACGAGCAGTGAGTCCCGCCCCTTCCCTCCCTCCCTCTGCGGGTGGTGGGGTTGCTTTTATTGCCTTGCCGTGGGGTCATTTCTCTGAGGCCTTCCTTGTATGTCTTTCCCAAGGGGTGACATGGGAAGGGATTTTGGGAGCTGGGCTAGGAAAAAAAAAAAAAAAGCAGTAGGATCTCTTTCTCCATGACCTCTCTGTGTCCCTCTCAAAGGGTGACATGGGAATAGATTTTGGGAGCCAGGCTAGAAAAAACCAGCAGAATCCCCTTATTCCTTTGTGAGGATCCCCTTCTCCATGACCTCTCTGTGTCCTTCCCAAGGGGTGACATGGGAAGGGATTTTGGGAGCTGGGCTAGAAAAAAAAAAAGCAGTGGGATCCCGTTATTCCCTTATAAAGATCCCCTTCTCTGTGACCTCTGTGTGACCTTCCCAAGAGGTGACACATGAAGGAATTTTGGGAGCCAGTCTAGAAAAAAGCAGCAGGATCCCCTTCTCTGTGACCTCTGTGTGTCCTTCCCAAGAGGTGACATGAGAAGGGGTTTTGGGAACTAGGCTAGAAAAAAGCATCAGGATCCCCTTCTCTGTGACCTCTCCATGTCCTTCCCAACGGGAAAGAACAACATGGGACAAGAATTTTGGGAGCCAGGCTAGAAAAGAAGGATGGGTTCCCCTTCTCCTTCTCAAGAGGTGACACATGAAAGAATTTTGGGAGCCAGGCTAGAAAAGAAGGATGGGTTCCCCTTCTCCTTCTCAAGAGGTGACACATGAAAGAATTTTGGGAGCCAGGCTACAAAGAAGCAGCAGGATCCCCTTATTCCCTTGTGAGGGGTCACATCTCTGTGAACCTCCTGGTGTCCCCCTGGAAGGACCCAGCCCTGCAGCACCAGCCAGGTCACGGCTGTGTCCCTGTCCCCAGGCCAGCAGTGCCTCGGGGCTCCGATTTCCCATGTCCTGCCTGGAGATGCACCCAGCCCTTTGTCCCTGTCCCCCCAGGGCCCTGAACCGCTGCAGTGTGGAGGTGTACAAGAAGGTGGGGACCCTGTACCCCGAGATGAGCGTCCATGAGCGCTCCCTGGACTTCCTGATCGAGCTGCTCCACAAGGACCAGCTGGACGAGACCGTCAACGTGGAGCCGCTCACCAAAGCCATCAAGTACTACCAGGTGGGGCTGGGGGTGACACTGGGGGCAGGTGCCACCTCACCTGTTGGATATCCAGCCCCTTATGGCTCATGGATCAGCTGGGATTTAGCTCCTTTTGGCAGCCCTTTCCTTCGGATGTTGTCACCCAGGTGGCTGTGGCTGTGTCCCCTGCTCTGTGTCCCCTGCTCTGTGTCCCATCCCACATTCCTTCCTTTCACACTGCTGACAATGTGTGGAATTAAGCACCACCAGCTCTTTTGGGGCACTGTTGTTACTTCCATTTAAAAAATGGCCCAAACCCTCAAAATTCGGGGTTTTTTGGAGTGTTCCCACGTTCGATTTTTCCATGTGTGCCAACACCTGTGGATGCTGATCCTGCCATTCCCACAGCACCTGTACAGCATCCACCTGGCCGACCAGGCTGAGGACTGCACCCTGCAGCTGGCCGACCACATCAAGGTGAGTGGGGACAGCCCTTCCCTGATCCCTCTTTTCCACCTTTGTGTCCCCCAGGATCCCTGTGGGAGGGGAGGTGTCTCTGCTGCCACTCCCCAATGCAGCCACTCTTCCCCAGTGGTGGCACTGGGGTCAGGAAATGGGGACGAGAAGAGCAGGAATGGGAATGTNAAAAAAAAAAAAAAAGCAGTAGGATCTCTTTCTCCATGACCTCTCTGTGTCCCTCTCAAAGGGTGACATGGGAATAGATTTTGGGAGCCAGGCTAGAAAAAACCAGCAGAATCCCCTTATTCCTTTGTGAGGATCCCCTTCTCCATGACCTCTCTGTGTCCTTCCCAAGGGGTGACATGGGAAGGGATTTTGGGAGCTGGGCTAGAAAAAAAAAAAGCAGTGGGATCCCGTTATTCCCTTATAAAGATCCCCTTCTCTGTGACCTCTGTGTGACCTTCCCAAGAGGTGACACATGAAGGAATTTTGGGAGCCAGTCTAGAAAAAAGCAGCAGGATCCCCTTCTCTGTGACCTCTGTGTGTCCTTCCCAAGAGGTGACATGAGAAGGGGTTTTGGGAACTAGGCTAGAAAAAAGCATCAGGATCCCCTTCTCTGTGACCTCTCCATGTCCTTCCCAACGGGAAAGAACAACATGGGACAAGAATTTTGGGAGCCAGGCTAGAAAAGAAGGATGGGTTCCCCTTCTCCTTCTCAAGAGGTGACACATGAAAGAATTTTGGGAGCCAGGCTACAAAGAAGCAGCAGGATCCCCTTATTCCCTTGTGAGGGGTCACATCTCTGTGAACCTCCTGGTGTCCCCCTGGAAGGACCCAGCCCTGCAGCACCAGCCAGGTCACGGCTGTGTCCCTGTCCCCAGGCCAGCAGTGCCTCGGGGCTCCGATTTCCCATGTCCTGCCTGGAGATGCACCCAGCCCTTTGTCCCTGTCCCCCCAGGGCCCTGAACCGCTGCAGTGTGGAGGTGTACAAGAAGGTGGGGACCCTGTACCCCGAGATGAGCGTCCATGAGCGCTCCCTGGACTTCCTGATCGAGCTGCTCCACAAGG
This sequence comes from Leptocoma aspasia, assembly GCA_013399835.1. NCBI lineage: Eukaryota > Metazoa > Chordata > Aves > Passeriformes > Nectariniidae > Leptocoma > Leptocoma aspasia. The sequence continues at coordinate 26,309 of VXAX01002963.1, read as the reverse complement.
ACCAGCTGGACGAGACCGTCAACGTGGAGCCGCTCACCAAAGCCATCAAGTACTACCAGGTGGGGCTGGGGGTGACACTGGGGGCAGGTGCCACCTCACCTGTTGGATATCCAGCCCCTTATGGCTCATGGATCAGCTGGGATTTAGCTCCTTTTGGCAGCCCTTTCCTTCGGATGTTGTCACCCAGGTGGCTGTGGCTGTGTCCCCTGCTCTGTGTCCCCTGCTCTGTGTCCCATCCCACATTCCTTCCTTTCACACTGCTGACAATGTGTGGAATTAAGCACCACCAGCTCTTTTGGGGCACTGTTGTTACTTCCATTTAAAAAATGGCCCAAACCCTCAAAATTCGGGGTTTTTTGGAGTGTTCCCACGTTCGATTTTTCCATGTGTGCCAACACCTGTGGATGCTGATCCTGCCATTCCCACAGCACCTGTACAGCATCCACCTGGCCGACCAGGCTGAGGACTGCACCCTGCAGCTGGCCGACCACATCAAGGTGAGTGGGGACAGCCCTTCCCTGATCCCTCTTTTCCACCTTTGTGTCCCCCAGGATCCCTGTGGGAGGGGAGGTGTCTCTGCTGCCACTCCCCAATGCAGCCACTCTTCCCCAGTGGTGGCACTGGGGTCAGGAAATGGGGACGAGAAGAGCAGGAATGGGAATGTGGAGACCCTCCTCTCTCAGGATGGGGGTTGTATCCCAGATTTCCCAAGGGAGGAACAGCGTCCTGCACCTCCTGGATAAAACCAAAATAGACCAGAAATAGCCTGACTGCCTCAGCCCATTTCCCTGCTCCTGAAAATCCTGGAGTGGTGGCAGGGTCCTGGAATTCCTGGGACTGAAGCCCCAGTGTGCCCTGGGATGTGTCCTGTCCCTGTCCCTGTGCTGAGGGTCCCTGTGCCTGTGCCCACAGTTCACCCAGAGTGCCTTGGACTGCATGGGGGTGGAGGTGTGCCGGCTGCGGGCCTTCCTCCAGGTAGGATCTTCCTCCAGGTAGGATCTTCCTCCAGGTAGCACCTGCCAGGATGGCTAGGCACATGCCAGCTTCCTGCTGTCCCCATGTCCGTCTGTCTGAGGTCCTTCCCTGTCTCCATGTCCCTCTAAAATCCCTCTCTCTCCTCATGTCCCTCTGAGGTCCCTGTCTGTCCCTGTGTCTGTCAGAGCTCCCTCTGCCTAAGGTCCCTTTAACAGCTCTCTGGGTGTGGCACTTGGGGACATGGTCAGTGGTGGTGCTGGGGTCCCTCTAAAATCCCTCTCTCTCCTCATGTCCCTCTGAGGTCCCTGTCTGTCCCTGTGTCTGTCAGAGCTCCCTCTGCCTAAGGTCCCTCTGTGTCCCCATGTCCCTCTGAGGTTCTCTCTAAGGTCCCTCTCTGTCTCCATGTCCCTCTGTTCCCGTGTCCCTCTAAGGTCCCTCTCTCTCCCTGTGGCCCTCTGAGGTTCCCTCTGTCTAAGGTCCCTTTGTGTCCCCATGTTCCTCTTTTCCCATGTCCCTTTGAGATTTCCTCTAAGGTCCCTTTGTGTCCCCATGTTCCTCTGTTCCCATGTCCCTCTGAGATCCATCTAAGTCCCTCTGTCCCTGTGCCCCTCTGTGTCCCTGTGTCCCTCTGAGGTCTCCATGTCCCAACGTCCCTCTGAAGTCCCTCTGTGTCCCCAGGCCGGGCAGGAGGCGGCCGACCTGGCCATCCTGCTCAAGGACCTGGAGACGTCCTGCAGTGACATCCGCCAGTTCTGCAAGAAGATCCGGCGCCGCATGCCGGGCACGGACGCGCCGGGAATTCCGGCAGCCCTGGGCTTTGGAGCGCAGGTGAGCGGGGCAGGGACACCCCTCAGGCACCAACTGGGAGCTCTGGGATGTACTGGGCTGGCAGCAAACACCCCGGGAAATCTGGTCAGCAGCTCAGGGCAGAGGGGAGTGGTGCAGGCTGAGCTGAGATCATGGAATCAGGGACTGGTTTAGGTTGGAAGATCCCTTGGAGATCCCTGAGTCCAGCCATGCCCCCAGCACTGCCAAGGTCGTCACTGACCATATCTCCAAGCGCCACATCCGTGTGGATGTTAAATCCCCCCAGGGACGGGGGCTTCCCCTTGTCCTGGGCAGCTGTGCCAGGGTGGGACAGCCTTTTCCAGGAGGAATTTTCCCAATATCCAACCTGGCACAGCCTGAGGCCATTCCCTCTCCTCCTGTCCCTGTTCCCTGGGATAAGATCCCAAATCCCCCAAGCTGTCCCCTCCTGGCAGGGAGTTGTGCAGAGCCAGAAGGTCCCCCCTGAGCCTGTTTTTCTCCAGGCTGAGCCCCTTTCCAGCTCCCTCAGCCACTCCCAGAGCTCCTTCCCTGGATACGATGGATGTGACATCTGGATTTTGTATTCCCATCTCGGATGGAGACCTGGATTCACACCCAGGACCCGTTTCCCTCCATCTTCCTGTTATTCCCCCCAATCCCGGTGACAATCTGGGGCACGAGTGGATTCCAGGAGCCCACGTGTCCCTGCCACTCCCACTCATCCCAGTCTGCCCTGCCAGGTGTCGGACACACTGATGGAGTGCCGGAAGCACCTGACCTGGGTGGTGGCCGTGCTGCAGGAGGTGGCGGCGGCCGGGGCGCAGCTGNCCATTTAAAAAATGGCCCAAACCCTCAAAATTCGGGGTTTTTTGGAGTGTTCCCACGTTCGATTTTTCCATGTGTGCCAACACCTGTGGATGCTGATCCTGCCATTCCCACAGCACCTGTACAGCATCCACCTGGCCGACCAGGCTGAGGACTGCACCCTGCAGCTGGCCGACCACATCAAGGTGAGTGGGGACAGCCCTTCCCTGATCCCTCTTTTCCACCTTTGTGTCCCCCAGGATCCCTGTGGGAGGGGAGGTGTCTCTGCTGCCACTCCCCAATGCAGCCACTCTTCCCCAGTGGTGGCACTGGGGTCAGGAAATGGGGACGAGAAGAGCAGGAATGGGAATGTGGAGACCCTCCTCTCTCAGGATGGGGGTTGTATCCCAGATTTCCCAAGGGAGGAACAGCGTCCTGCACCTCCTGGATAAAACCAAAATAGACCAGAAATAGCCTGACTGCCTCAGCCCATTTCCCTGCTCCTGAAAATCCTGGAGTGGTGGCAGGGTCCTGGAATTCCTGGGACTGAAGCCCCAGTGTGCCCTGGGATGTGTCCTGTCCCTGTCCCTGTGCTGAGGGTCCCTGTGCCTGTGCCCACAGTTCACCCAGAGTGCCTTGGACTGCATGGGGGTGGAGGTGTGCCGGCTGCGGGCCTTCCTCCAGGTAGGATCTTCCTCCAGGTAGGATCTTCCTCCAGGTAGCACCTGCCAGGATGGCTAGGCACATGCCAGCTTCCTGCTGTCCCCATGTCCGTCTGTCTGAGGTCCTTCCCTGTCTCCATGTCCCTCTAAAATCCCTCTCTCTCCTCATGTCCCTCTGAGGTCCCTGTCTGTCCCTGTGTCTGTCAGAGCTCCCTCTGCCTAAGGTCCCTCTGTGTCCCCATGTCCCTCTGTCTCTGTGTCCCTCTGAGGTCCCTCCATGTCCCTCTCTCTCCCTCTGACATTCTGAGGTCCCTCTATCTACAGTCCCTCTGTGTCCCCATGTCCCTCTGAGGTTCTCTCTAAGGTCCCTCTCTGTCTCCATGTCCCTCTGTTCCCGTGTCCCTCTAAGGTCCCTCTCTCTCCCTGTGGCCCTCTGAGGTTCCCTCTGTCTAAGGTCCCTTTGTGTCCCCATGTTCCTCTTTTCCCATGTCCCTTTGAGATTTCCTCTAAGGTCCCTTTGTGTCCCCATGTTCCTCTGTTCCCATGTCCCTCTGAGATCCATCTAAGTCCCTCTGTCCCTGTGCCCCTCTGTGTCCCTGTGTCCCTCTGAGGTCTCCATGTCCCAACGTCCCTCTGAAGTCCCTCTGTGTCCCCAGGCCGGGCAGGAGGCGGCCGACCTGGCCATCCTGCTCAAGGACCTGGAGACGTCCTGCAGTGACATCCGCCAGTTCTGCAAGAAGATCCGGCGCCGCATGCCGGGCACGGACGCGCCGGGAATTCCGGCAGCCCTGGGCTTTGGAGCGCAGGTGAGCGGGGCAGGGACACCCCTCAGGCACCAACTGGGAGCTCTGGGATGTACTGGGCTGGCAGCAAACACCCCGGGAAATCTGGTCAGCAGCTCAGGGCAGAGGGGAGTGGTGCAGGCTGAGCTGAGATCATGGAATCAGGGACTGGTTTAGGTTGGAAGATCCCTTGGAGATCCCTGAGTCCAGCCATGCCCCCAGCACTGCCAAGGTCGTCACTGACCATATCTCCAAGCGCCACATCCGTGTGGATGTTAAATCCCCCCAGGGACGGGGGCTTCCCCTTGTCCTGGGCAGCTGTGCCAGGGTGGGACAGCCTTTTCCAGGAGGAATTTTCCCAATATCCAACCTGGCACAGCCTGAGGCCATTCCCTCTCCTCCTGTCCCTGTTCCCTGGGATAAGATCCCAAATCCCCCAAGCTGTCCCCTCCTGGCAGGGAGTTGTGCAGAGCCAGAAGGTCCCCCCTGAGCCTGTTTTTCTCCAGGCTGAGCCCCTTTCCAGCTCCCTCAGCCACTCCCAGAGCTCCTTCCCTGGATACGATGGATGTGACATCTGGATTTTGTATTCCCATCTCGGATGGAGACCTGGATTCACACCCAGGACCCGTTTCCCTCCATCTTCCTGTTATTCCCCCCAATCCCGGTGACAATCTGGGGCACGAGTGGATTCCAGGAGCCCACGTGTCCCTGCCACTCCCACTCATCCCAGTCTGCCCTGCCAGGTGTCGGACACACTGATGGAGTGCCGGAAGCACCTGACCTGGGTGGTGGCCGTGCTGCAGGAGGTGGCGGCGGCCGGGGCGCAGCTGATCGCGCCGCTGGCCGAGAACGAGGGGCTGCCGGCCCCGCGCCTCGAGGAGCTGGCCTTCAAAGTCAGCGAGCAGGTGGGCCATCCTTCACCATTCCCAGGTGGGGCATCCTTCACCATTCCCAGGGGGAACATCCCTCCCACCATTTCCAGGTGGAACATCCTTCCCACCATTCCCAGGTGGGGCATCCTTCACCATTGCCAGGTGGAACATCCCTCCCACCATTCCCAGGGGGAATATCCTTCCCACTGATGCCTTGAGAAGGCTGACCTAGAACAGAGACCAGACAGAGTTAAAGAATAAAGCAGGGATTTATGAAAAGGATTTCCTCAATGGATCCACCTTGGGCAGCACAAGAGCCCAGCCAGGGCTGCACCCAAGATGAACCAAAATGGTCCCAAAATGGACACCGGGCACGGGCTCTGGCACTTTTATCAGTTCTGCTCCATTTGCAGATTGGAGTTCATTGTCCAATTCCAGCTTTAGCCCATCAAGTCCCATCCTTCTTGTTTTTCTCTCTTCAGCCCACGTTGTTTGTGCTCTTGGGCCTGAGATTTGGATCATTTGTCCTTGGTCCCCAGCTAGAGCAGGAATTGTTTTGTCTCCCTGCTCTGTGCAGAGAGCTCACCATCTCTAATGTGAAGCTCAGACCCACACACTAAAGCAGCACAGAATCTGAAAAATACAAAAGCTAAAACCTGGGGCATCGCCACCATTCCCAGGTGGAACATCCTTCCTACCATTGCCAGCTGGAACAGGCCAGGAATGTGGCCAGGGAATGCCACATGTGCACAGTGCCTTGCTCTGTGCTGTCTCTGCAGCTCTGTGGTCTCACTGAGGGGGTGTGGTGGGGTTTTGCCAGGCTTAGTGGGGTATCCTGCCTGTATTCCCACATTCCATGGGGGGGAATGATCATGGGGAATTTTTATAGAGAGAGGAGAAGTCCCCCCTGAGCTCCTTTTCTCCAGGCTGAGCCCCCTCACCTCTCCAGAACCTTTTCTATCTCTTTCCCTGCACACGATGGATGTGGTGTCTCTAGATTTTGTGCTGATTTTGGTGTAATTATGGTGAAGGGACAAGGGGTGGATTTTGTGTAAATCCACAGCTGCTTGGTGTTACTTTGATTTTTGTGTGTGGAATTTTTTGAATTTTATTGGTTGGATTTGTTGATGGAAGTAAAGGTTTTGTGTTGGATGTGGATTTTAAGGATGATTGTTAAACACCAGAGGGACATCCTTAAACATCAGAGGAACATTTTAAACATCAGAGGGACACCCTTAAACATCAGGGAGACATCCTTAAACATCAGAGGGACATCCTTAAATATCAGAGGGACATCCTTAACCATCGGAGGGAAACACCAGTTGTGGGATGTGGGTTGGGGGCTGTGAGCCTGGCCCAAGGCCACCAGCCAGGTCCTTCCCATTTTTCCCAGATTTATGGCTCCCAGGGCATCAATCCCTACGAGTGCCTGCGCCAGTCCTGCAGCATCCTCATGGCCACCATGAACAAGATGGCCACGGCCATGCAGGAGGGCGAGTACGACGCCGACCGCCCGCAGAACAAGGTGGGTTGGGCTCTGTTCTGTCACCACCCACGGTCACCAGGAAGCTGTGGGTGACCAGCATGGGGAGTTGGGCAGCTGTGGTGTCTGGGATTTTTCCTAAAATCCCAATTGTCCCGCCGGTCCAGCCCACGCCGCCGGCGGAGCTCCGGGCAGCCGCGCTCCGGGCGGAAATCACGGATGCTGAGGGGCTGGGACTGAAGCTGGAGGACAGGGAGACAGTCATCAAGGAGCTGAAGAAATCCCTCAAGATCAAGGTGAGGTGTTCCTCACTGATCCCTGCCTTCCTGGCTCCTCCTCACCAATTCCTGCCTGTCTCTCATTGATCCCAGACAGATCCCATTGATCTGTCTCTCACTGATCCCTGCCCATCCCTCACTGATCCCTGCCTATTCCTCACCCATCCCTGCCTGTTCCTCACCCATCCCCGCCTATCCCTCATCCATCCACGCCTTCCTGGCTGCTGTGAGATTCACCTCCACACTCCTGGTGACTCCTACCTACGGAGATGCCAATCCCAAGCCCCATCCAGGTCTCCTGGGGATGTTTTTCCCGTGGGCAGGGAGGTGCTGCCATCCAGATCTTGCCCCCACCGTGTTCTGGGGTGCACAGGGTGGGAGCTGGGAGCTGTTCTGGGTTCCAGCCGTGGGTGCTGGTGGTTTGGGGGCTCCCCCAGCTCCCTGGAGCTCCCTGATTCCCTCCCTGCCACTCCAGGGCGAGGAGCTGAGCGAGGCCAACGTGCGGCTCAGCCTGCTGGAGAAGAAGCTGGACAGCGCATCCAAGGACGCGGATGACCGCGTGGAAAAGATCCAGACCAAGCTGGATGAGACCCAGACGCTGCTCAAAAAGAAGGAGAAGTGAGTTTGGAATGGGGCTGGGGGTGTGGAGCTGGTGGAGCTCATCCAGAGGAAGCCACAGACCTGCTCCAAGAGCTGGATTTCCTCTGCTTGGAGCTGGGCTGGGAGAGCTGGGAGTGTTCCCCTGGAGAAGGGAAGGCTCCAGGGAGAGCTCAGAGACACCTCCAGGGCCTAAAGGGGCTCCAGGAGAGCTGGAGAGGGACTGGGGACAAGGCCTGGAGGGACAGGATAAGGGGTTCTGGAGGAGCAGCATCCCTGTCCTCATACATCCCTCTGTGTGCTCTTCCCAGGGAGTTTGAGGAGACCATGGACGCTCTCCAGGCTGACATTGACCAGCTGGAGTCGGAGAAGGTGGAGCTGAAGCAGCGCCTGAACAACCAGTCCAAGCGGACGATTGAGGGGCTGCGGGGGGCCCCGGCCTCGGGCGTGGCCTCCATCGTGTCTGGCATTGCTGGAGGTGAGGGACACGCCTGGGATGGAGCTGGGCTGTCCTCCTGGCACAGGAGGTCCAGGGGTGATGTGTGACCAGGAATTTGGGAATGGTGCTCCCACAGCAGCTCCTGGCTCTCGTGGAGCCACAGCCTCTCCCATTTGTTGCTGGCACATTCTCATTCCCAAAGGGGCAGGAGGAGCCCGGGAGCTCCGTGCCAAACCCCAAACCTCCCAGGGGGAGCATTGCAGGGGTCCTGCTTGGGTCACTGCCAGCTGCTGGGAATGGGATCAGTCCCCGATGTGGCCATGGGAGCCCAGAGCTGCTCCAGCCACAGCTCCTCTCCCGCCCAATCTGGGGCTTTAATCCTGATTTTTCTTGTCTCTCCCGGCCCCTCTCCCTGTGCTGCAGAGGAACAGCAGCGAGGTATGGAGACAGCCTGCATGCAGCCCCCAGTGCATGGGGTGGGGAAATGAAATCCCAGGCCACCCAGACCCTGGGACACAGCTCTGTTTGGGAGCCAGGGAAGGATCTGGGTCCTGCTCAGATACTGCCAGCCCTGGTGGCTCCAGGGGGTTGGGAAGGGAGGGATGAGCATGGAACTGTGGTGGATGCAGAGTGGGGTGACTTCCACCTGGAGAGCCTTGGGAAGGGCACTGGGAGCTGGCGGGACTTCTCCGGGGAGGTGCCACGTGTTGGTGACAGCACGCTGTGTCCCTGTGCCAATGTCACGGGTGGCAGTGCTGATGGTGGTGCCCCTCCGCAGGTGTCGGTGCCGGGCAGGTGCCGGGAGGTGGCTCTGGTCCCGTCCAGGTGAAGGATTCACCCCTCCTGCTCCAGCAGATCGACGCCCTGCAGCTCTCCCTGAAACACCTCAAGAACGAGAACAACCTGCTCAAGGTCAGGGGTGGGCAAGGGCTCCTTGGGGTGGGTGAGGGACTCTGGGGGGTGACAAGGGTCCCCATGGGGTGGATTTTGGGGTGACCTTGCTGTGTCCCCCAAGACAAGGTCGGGGGGAATGGGATGGGATCCATGTGGGATGGGATCCATGTGGGATGTGATCCGGGTGGGATGGGATCCATATGGGATGTTATCCCTGTGGGATCCCTGTGGGATGTGGGATATGGGATGAGCTGGAGAACAGGCTTTCATCTGGACGCCTCCAGGGCAAGAGGCTGAGAGCAGGGTCAGCACTGGGAGCTGGGAATGCTGGTGGAACTGGGGGAACTGGGGGTGCTGGTGATGTCCCTGCCAACCCTGGTCCCCTCGGTGCAGATGCCACTGGCACAACCTGATTGATTGATTGATTGATTGATTGATNGAGCAGGGTCAGCACTGGGAGCTGGGAATGCTGGTGGAACTGGGGGAACTGGGGGTGCTGGTGATGTCCCTGCCAACCCTGGTCCCCTCGGTGCAGATGCCACTGGCACAACCTGATTGATTGATTGATTGATTGATTGATTGATTGATTGATTGATTGATGAACACCCCCTGGGGCACAGTAGCAGATAATCCAATTAACCAACTATTCTAATGGATATTAATTCATGGGCAGCATGGAGCAGCTTGTTAACACCTCCCAAATCCAACCAGCCCCACGTGCAAGCCCCACGGGTCTCCCAGGCCTTCCCTGGGGACCGTCCCTGCTCCCACCCCACCACATCCCTGCTGTCCTTAGCAGCGTTTTACCCCCTGCATTCCTGCTTTCATCTGGCCTCTCCTCCCCATTTCCCACGGATCCCAGGGTGCCCAGATGAAGATGGAGCTGGCCAGCCTGGCCCCGCTGCAGGTGCCACGGGTGGCCGTGGCCCGGGACCGGCCGGGCGAGGGGCTGCCCACGCAGAGCCTCTACCGCAAGACCACGCAGCTCCTGGAGACCCTCTACCAGCTCAGCGCCAACGCCAAGGTGGTGGACATGAAGCAGAGCAGATCCAGTAGGTCCTACAGAAACCTTCCTTGGGACTGGGGTGGGTTGTGGCACATCTGTGTTGTCACTCTGCCCACAGAGGCGCTGGCAGCAACGTCCCACCCGGAGCAGGGCTCGCACCCATAGGGGTGGCAGGTTTGGGGTGTTTGGGTGGAGGGGGACAGCTGTGTCCCCATAGTGCCAATCCCTGTCCCACTCAGGGCCATCGGTGTGTTGGGGACATGTGGCTCAGTGTCCAGCACTGTCAGCTGCTCAGGGGTGGCTCAGCCTCTCCCTGCTGGGGAGCCCCCCAAACCCCTGAAACCCCCCTGGTACTAATCCAAGGAGGTCAAACCTTCCCGAAATCCACATGGTACCAACCTGAGGAGGTGAAAATCCCCCAAAACCCACCTGGTACCAACCTGAGGAAGTCCAAACCCCCAAAACCCACCCAGTAGCAGCCTGAGGGGTCACAGCTGCTCAGCTGTGTCCGTGTCCCCCATGGGCCACCCCTCCCTTCCTGTTGTCCACAGCGAGGAGCTCGTCGGCGCGGCTGCTGGAGCAGACAGCCCGGCTCTGCGCCCTCAAGAACTCCATCGATGCCCTGAAGGTGAGGAAGGGTCTTCCCCGGTGTGGGGGACCTGGTGGCACCCCCAGCCCAGCCCTCCAGACCCCCAAGCTGGGGCTGGTGGCACCTAGTGGCAGTGAGGGGACAAGGTGCTGCCCATTCCCGTTCCCATTCTTCCTTTTGATCCCTTTGCCTCATGCCCCGTGTGGGCAAGGGCTCTGTGGAGAGGGGCTCTGGGGGGTGACAAGGGTCTCTGTGGAGTGGATTTTGGGGTGACCTTGCTGTGTCCCCCAGGACGACACGCTGCGGGAGATGGTTCAGCAGCAGCCAGGTGCCGGCGTCTCCACCACCTTCGGCACCTTCCCGTCCTCTTCCTTCCTGAAGGTGAGAGCCTGATCCCAAGGGACCCCCCAGCTCTGAGGGACCCCAATCCTGAGGGAGCCCCAGTCCCAAGGGACCCCCATTCCTAAGGGAACCCTGATTCCAAGACATGTCAGTCACAAAAACCCCCATTCCTAAGGGACCCCAATCCCAGGGAATCCCCAATGCCAAGGGACTGCAATCCTGAGGGACCCCAATCCCAAAGGAGTCCCCCAATCTCGAGGGACGCCCATTCCTGAAGGAACCCTGATCCTAAGAGATGCCAGTCGCAAAAACCCCCATTCCTGAGGGACCCCCTATCCTGAGGGGCCCCAATCAGTCCCAAGGGACCCCAGTTCCTGATCCCCAATTTTGAGGGACGCCCTGTCCCAAGGACAAACTCCAGTCCCGAGGGATCAGGTGGGTGCGGCCCCCCTGCTCCACCCCAGCACCCCATGGCTCACAACAGCCACCACCTCCCATCCCGGGGAACCCCTTGGGGACACGGTGGCGGGGTGGGGACCCGCAGGAGAGCAGGGGCGGCCCGGGGACACTCTGAGCGTGGCGCTGTCCCCGCAGGCGAAGCAGGAGCAGGCGCAGGGCCCGGCGCTGTGCGGGCGGGTGACGATCCCGTGCGCGCCGGGGCACGGCCAGGCCCACCGGGTGCTGCTCACCCCCGACCTGCTCCAGCACCTCCGCCAGCACTTCGTCGCCTGAGCCGTCCCCGAGGGACCCCCACCCAGCTGTCCCCTCCCTTGGGACATCCCGCTTCCCCCCGACCCCGGCCCCACTCGCGGGTGGGACCCGGAGCCGCTTCCCCCGGGGGGATCCGGGCCCCCCGCGCTGCTCTCGGACACTACAGACCCCCCCGGGACCCCCGCGGGGCCGGGGCTGCGGCCCCCCCGCGCTCCTGGCATCCAATAAAACTTCCCTGGACGCGCTTCCTGCGCCTGGAACCGCGCACCGGGGCGGGGACACCGCGGGGGACGCGGGAGGGGACCGAGGGGACACGAGGGGCTTCGGGTGGGACACTGGGGAGCATGAAAGGGGACTGGGAGGGCACTGAGGGGGTCACGGCAGGGGAACGGGGGTCACAGGAGGGAGCCGAGAGGGGCACTGGGAGTCCCGGGAGGGGACTGAGAGGACCCCGGGGGTCACGGAGAGCCCCAGGATGGAACCACGGGGACATCTGGGGATCCTGGGGTGGCACCGGCAGCACTGGGAGGCATTTGGGGGTCCCGGGTGGGGCCAGGGGGACACTTGGAGGGCACTGAGGGTCCCAGGAGGGGATCGGGAGAGCTCCGGGCGCCTCGGGAGGGGACACGGGGCCATTCGGGCGTCCCGGGATGGCACCGGGGGACATTTGGGGGTGGCGGGTCCCGGCACGTGCGGCCGCGCGCGCACCAAACAGAGCTGGAAGGGGCGGGGCCGGCGCGCGCGCGCGCGCGGGATTCGAACGCGGCGCCCGAAAACGGCCGGAAAAGGCGGGAAAAGGATCCTGGAATTCCCTGGGATCGGCACCGGGAAAAAGGTCCCGGAGTTCCCCGGGATCGGCACCGGGACAAGGATCCCGGAATTCCCTGGGACTGGCAGCCGCAGCCAGCGGAGCCCGAACCGAGGTGGGACCGGGGGCTCTTCCTGGGAATCCCCCGGAGTTGCGATCGCCCCATTCCCAAATCTGGGACATCCCAACCCTGGATCCCCCAGCCCTGGGCTGGGATCCTCCCCCGCTCCGCAATTCCCAAATCAGGGATCCCCCAGCCTGGGACTGTCCCAGTTCCCGGATCCGGGTTTCTGCTCCCAAACTGGGATCCCCCCAATTCCCGAATCTGGGACTCCCCCATTCCCTGGTTTGGGAATTCCTCCCCCCGCGCTGGGATTCCCTGGGATCTCCTTCCTCCTCCAGTTTGGGATCTCTCCAGTCCGGAACCCCCAGATTTCCGAATCTGGGACTTCCCAAATCACGGGACTCCCCAAATTCCTATATTCGGGACTTCCCCAATTCCCAAATCCTGGACTTCTCCAATTCCCAGATCCAGGCCCCCCCAATTCCCAAATCCGGGGTTTCCCCGATTCCCAAATCCAGGCCCCCCCAATTCCCAAATCCAGGCCCTCCCATTCCCAAATCCGGGACTCCCGCAATTCCCCGACCTGGGACCTGCCCCAATTCCCAAATCCAGGCCCCCCCGGTGCCATTGGGGTCCCTCCATGTCCCCTCGTGCCCCACAGGATCAGGATCGGGATCGGCTCCATGGACACCTTCCAGTCTCCGGCCCCCTCCTCCCGCGGGGACAAAGCGGGTGAGGAGCTGCGGGACGATCCCGGAGCATTCCCAGAGGAATCCCAGAGGCTTTTCCAGGGGGAAGCGCCCTCATCCCAAACCCGCAATCCCGGAGCGGGAAGGGCCTTGGAAGGATCTCCGGGATGAATTCCAGAGGCTGCTCCAAGCCCCGTCCAACCTTTCCTGGGACAATTCCAGATTCCCTGGAAAACTCTGCCAGTCCCTCCCCCTTCTCCTCCTCCTCCTCCCGGTTTTATCCTGAGCATATCTGGGTGGGAAGTCCCTGGATCTGCTGGGATCGGTTTCCCATCCCCATTTCCCATCCCTGTTCCCATCCCTGTTCCCATCCCCGTTTCCCATCCCCATTTCCCATCCCAGTTCCCATCCCTGTTCCCCTCCCCCTTTCCCATCCCCCTTTCCCCTCCCCCTTCCCCTTC